>OY757142.1:33099802-33616098 GCA_963583835.1 Drosophila immigrans
GTCGAAGTCGCATAGGAGCACTTTGAAAACGAAAAGTTTCCAGATCCCGACCAGACCTACTTATGTATATGGGCAGTACTGGTAAACAGCTACAATAGGCTGGTCGAAGTCACTTAGAAACACTTTAAAAACAAAAAGTTTAAAGACCCCGACCAGACCTACTTATGTATATGGGAAACACTGGTAACAAACTGCTACAATAGGCCGGTCCAAGTCACATATGAGCACTTTGAAAACGAAAAGTTTCCAGACCCCGACCAGACCTACTTATGTATATGGGCAGTACTGGTAAACAGCTACAAAAGGCTGGTCGAAGTCACATAGGAGCACTTTGAAAACAAAAAGTTTCCAGACCCCGACCAGACCTCCTTATGAATATGGGAAACACTGGTAACACACTGCTACAATAGGCCGGTCGAAGTCACATAAGAGCACTTTAAAAACAAAAAATTTAAAGACCCCGACCAGACCTACTCATATGGGCAGCGCTAGTAACATACTTCTACAATAGGTCGGTCGAAGTCACATAGGAAAACAAAAAGTTTCCAGACCCCGACCAGACCTACTTATATGGGCAGCACAGGTAACACATTGAATTAATAGCCCGATCGAAGTCACATAGGAGCACTTTGAAAACAAAAAGTTTCCAGACCCCAAACAGACCTACTTATGTATATGGGAAACACTGGTAACACACTGCTACAATACGCCGGTCGAAATCACATAGGAACACTTTACAAACAAAAAGTTTAAAGACCCCGACTAGACCTACTCATATGGGCAGCACTAGTAACAAACTGCTACAATAGGCCGGTCGAAGTCACATATGAGCACTTTGAAAACGAAAAGTTTCCAGACCCCGACCAGACCTACTTATGTATATGGGCAGTACTGGTAAACAGCTACAATAGGCTGGTCGAAGTCACTTAGAAACACTTTAAAAACAAAAAGTTTAAAGACCCCGAACAGAACTACTTATATGGCAGCACTGGAAACATACTGCTACAATAGGCCGGTCGAAGTCACATAGGAGCACTTTGAAAACAAAAAGTTTCCAGACCCCGAACAGAACTACTTATATGGCAGCACTGGAAACATACTGCTACAATAGGCCGGTCGAAGTCACATAGGAGCACTTTGAAAACAAAAAGTTTCCAGACCCCGAACAGAACTACTTATATGGCAGCACTGGAAACATACTGCTACAATAGGCCGGTCGAAGTCACATAGGAGCACTTTGAAAACAAAAAGTTTAAAGACCCCGACCAGACCTACTTATATATATGGGCAGTACTGGTAACAAACTGCCACAATAGGCCGGTCGAAGTCACATAGGAGTACTTTGAAAACAAAAACACTGCTAAATAGGCCGGTTGATGTCACATAGGAACACCTTGAAAACAAAAATGTTCCAGACCCCGACCCGACCTACTTATATGGGCAGTTCTGGTAACACACTGCAACAATAGTCCGGTCGAAATCACATAGGAGCACTTTGAAAACAAAAAGTTTCCAGATCCCGACCATACTTACTTATGTATATGGGCAGTACTGGTAAACAGCTACAATAGGCTGGTCGAAGTCACAAAGGAGCACTTTGAAAACAAAAAGTTTAAAGACCCCGACTAGACCTACTCATATGGGCAGCACTAGTAACACACGGCTACAATAGACCGGTCGAAGTCACATTGGAGCACTTTGAAAACAAAACGTTTCAAAACCCCGACCAGACCTACTTATATGGGCAGCACTAGTAACATACTTCTACAATAGGTCGGTCGAAGTCACATAGGAAAACAAAAAGTTTCCAGACCCCGACCAGACCTACTTATATGGGCAGCACAGGTAACACATTGAAACAATAGCCCGATCGAAGTCACATAGGAGAACTTTGAAAACGAAAAGTTTCCAGACCCCGACCAGACCTCCTTATGTATATGGGAAACACTGGTAACACACTGCTACAATAGACCGGTCGAAGTCACATAGGAGCACTTTGAAAACAAAACGTTTCCAGACCCCGACCAGACCTACTTATGTAAGTGGGCAGTACTGGTAAACAGCTATAATAGGCTGGTCGAAGTCACATAGAAACACTTTAAAAACAAAAAGTTTAAAGACCTAGACTAGACCTACTCATATGGCCAGCACTAGTAACAAACTGCTACAATAGGCCGGTCGAAGTCACATATGAGCACTTTGAAAACGAAAAGTTTCCAGACCCCGACCAGACCTACTTATGTATATGGGCAGTACTGGTAAACAGCTACAATAGGCTGGTCGAAGTCACTTAGAAACACTTTAAAAACAAAAAGTTTAAAGACCCCGACCAGACCTACTTATGTATATGGGAAACACTGGTAACACACTGCTATAATAGGCCGGTCGAAGTCACATATGAACAATTTGAAAACAAAAAGTTTCCAGACCCCGACCAGACCTACTTATATGGGCAGCACTAGTAACATACTTCTACAATAGGTCGGTCGAAGTCACATAGGAAAACAAAAAGTTTCCAGACCCCGACCAGACCTACTTATATGGGCAGCACAGGTAACACATTGAAACAATAGCCCGATCGAAGTCACATAGGAGCACTTTGAAAACGAAAAGTTTCCAGACCCCGACCAGACCTCCTTATGTATGTGGGAAACTCTGGTAACACACTGCTGCAATACACCGGTCGAAGTCACATAGGAACACTTTACAAACAAAAAGTTTAAAGACCCCGTCTAGACCTACTCATATGGGCAGCACTAGTAACATTCTGCTACATTAGGCCACTCGAAGTCACATAGGAGCACTTTGAAAACAAAAAGTTTCCAGACCCCGACCAGACCTACTTATATGGGCAGCTCTGGTAACACACTGCAACAATAATCCGGTCGAAGTCACATAGGAGCACTTTGAAAACAAAAAGTTTCCAGATCCCGACCATACCTACTTATGTATATGGGCAGTACTGGTAAACAGCTACAATAGGCTGGTCGAAGTCACTTAGAAACACTTTAAAAACAAAAAGTTTAAAGACCCCGACCAGACCTACTTATGTATATGGGAAACACTGGTAACAAACTGCTACAATAGGCCGGTCGAAGTCACATATGAGCACTTTGAAAACGAAAAGTTTCCAGACCCCGACCAGACCTACTTATGTATATGGGCAGTACTGGTAAACAGCTACAAAAGGCTGGTCGAAGTCACATAGGAGCACTTTGAAAACAAAAAGTTTCCTGACCCCGACCAGACCTCCTTATGTATATGGGAAACACTGGTAACACACTACTACAATAGGCCGGTCGAAGTCACATTGGAACACTTTGAAAACAAAAAGTTAAAAGACCCCGACCAGACCTACTCAATGGGTTGCAATGGTAATTTACTGCTACAGTAGGCCGATCGAAGTCACATAGAAGCACTTTGAAAACAAAAAGTTTCTTGACCCCGACCAGACCTTCTTGAGTATATGGGCAGCACTGGAAAATTGCTACAACAGGCCTGTCGAAGTCACATTGAAGCACATTGAAAACAAAAAGTTTCCAGACCCCGAACAGAACTACTTATATGGGCAGAACTGGAAACATACTGCTACAATAGGCTGGTCGAAGTCACATAGGAGCACTTTGAAAACAAAAAGTTTCCAGACCGGGACCAGACCTACTTATATGGGCAGCAATGGTAACATACTGCTACATTAGGCCGGTCGAAGTCACATAGGAGCACTTTGAAAACAAAAAGTTTCCAGACCCCGACCAGACCTACTTATATTGGCAGCTCTGGTAACACACTGCAACAATAGTCCGGTCGAAGTCACATAGGAGCACTTTGAAAACAAAAAGTTTCCAGATCCCGACCATACCTACTTATGTATATGGGCAGTACTGATAAACAGCTACAATAGGCTGGTCGAAGTCACAAAGGAGCACTTTGAAAACAAAAAGTTTCCAGACCCCGACCAGACCTCCTTATGTAAATGGGAAACACTGGTAACACACTGCTACAATAGGCCGGTCGAAGTCACATAAGAGCACTTTAAAAACAAAAAATTTAAAGACCCCGACCAGACCTACTCAATGGGTTGCAATTGTAATTTACTGCTACAGTAGGCCGATCGAAGTCACATAAAAGCACTTTGAAAACAAAAAGTTTCCTGACCCCGACCAGACCTTCTTGAGTATATCGGCAGCACTGGAAAATTGCTACAACAGGCCGGTCGAAGTCACATTGAAGCATATTGAAAACAAAAAGTTTCCAGACCCCGAACAGAACTACTTATATGTGCAGCACTGGAAACATACTGCTACAATAGGCCGGTCGAAGTCACATAGGAGCACTTTGAAAACAAAAAGTTTCCAGACCCCGACCAGACCTACTTATATGGGCAGCAATGGTAACATACTGCTACATTAGGCCGGTCGAAGTCACATAGGAGCACTTTGAAAACAAAAAGTTTCCAGACCCCGACCAGACCTACTTTTATGGGCAGCTCTGGTAACACACTGCAACAATAGTCCGGTCGAAGTCACATAGGAGCACTTTGAAAACAAAAAGTTTCCAGATCCCGACCATACCTACTTATGTATATGGGCAGTACTGGTAAACAGCTACAATAGGCTGGTCGAAGTCACAAAGGAGCACTTTGAAAACAAAAAGTTTCCAGACCCCGACCCGAACTACTCATATGGGCAGCGCTAGTAACATAATGCTACAATACGCCGGTCGAAGTCACATATGAGCACTTTGAAAACGAAAAGTTTCCAGACCCCGACCAGACCTACTTATGTATATGGGCAGTACTGGTAAACAGCTACAATAGGCTGGTCGAAGTCACATATGAGCACTTTGAAAACAAAAAGTTTCCAGACCTCGACCAGACCCACTTATGCAAGTGGGCAGTACTGGTAAACAGCTACAATAGGCTGGTCGAAGTCACATAGAAACACTTTGAAAACAAAAAGTTTCCAGACCTCGACCCGACCTACTCATATCGGCAGCACTAGTAACAAACTGCTACAATAGGCCGGTCGAAGTCACATAGGAACACTTTGAAAACAAAAAGTTTAAAGACCCCGACAAGACCTACTTATATGGGAAGCAATGGTAACACACTGCTACAATAGGCCGGTCGAAGTCACATAAGAGCACTTTAAAAACAAAAAATTTAAAGACCCCGACCAGACCTACTCAATGGGTTGCAATGGTTATTTACTGCTACAGTAGGCCGATCGAAGTCACATAGAAGCACTTTGAAAACAAAAAGTTTCCTGACCCCGACCAGACCTCGTTATGTATATAGGAAACACTGGTAACACACTGCTACAATAGGCCGGTCGAAGTCACAAAGGAACACTTTGAAAACAAAAAATTTAAAGACCCCGACCAGACCTACTCAATTTGTTGCAATGGTAATTTATTGCTACAGTAGGCCGTTCGAAGTCACATAGAAGCACTTTGAAAACAAAAAGTTTCCTGACCCCGACCAGACCTCCTTATGTATATAGGAAACACTGGTAACACACTGCTACAATAGGCCGGTCGAAGTCACAAAGGAACACTTTGAAAACAATAAGTTTCCAGACCTCGACCCGACCTACTTATATGGGAAACACAGGTAACACACTGCAACAATAGTCCGATTGAAGTCACATAGGAGCACTTTGAAAACAAAAAGTTTCCAGACCCCAAACAGACCTACTTATGTATATGGGAAACACTGGTAACACACTGCTACAATAGACCGGTCGAAGTCACATAGGAGCACTTTGAAAACAAAACGTTTCCAGACCCCGACCAGACCTACTTATGTATATGGGAATCACTGGTAACACACTGCTGCATTACGCCGGTCGAAGTCACATAGGAGCACTTTGAAAACAAAAAGTTTCCAGACCCCGACCAGACCTCCTTATGTATGTGGGAAACTCTGGTAACACACTGCTACAATAGACCGGTCGAAGTCACTTTGAAAGCAAAAAGTTTCCAGACCCCGACCCGAACTACTCATATGGGCAGCACTAGTAACAAACTGCTACAATAGGCCGGTCGAAGTCGCATAGGAGCACTTTGAAAACGAAAAGTTTCCAGACCCCGACCAGACCTCCTTATGTATATGGGAAACACTGGTAACACACTGCTACAATAGGCCGGTCGAAGTCACATAGGAGCACTTTGAAAACAAAACGTTTCCAGACCCCGACCAGACCTACTTATGCAAGTGGGCAGTACTGGTAAACAGCTACAATAGGCTGGTCGAAGTCACATAGAAACACATTAAAAACAAAAAGTTTCCACTAGTAACAAACTGCTACAATAGGCCGGTCGAAGTCACATATGAGCACTTTGAAAACGAAAAGTTTCCAGACCCCGACCAGACCTCCTTATGTATATGGGAAACACTGGTAACACACTGCTACAATAGGCCGGTCGAAGTCACATAACAGCACTTTAAAAACAAAAAATTTAAAGACCCCGACCAGACCTACTCAATGGGTTGCAATGGTAATTTATTGCTACAGTAGGCCGATCGAAGTCACATAGAAGCACTTTGAAAACAAAAAGTTTCCTGACCTCGACCCGACCTACTTATGTATGTGGGAAACTCTGGTAACACACTGCTACAATACACCGGTCGAAGTCACAAAGGAACACTTTGAAAACAAAAAGTTTCCAGACCTCGACCCGACCTACTTATATGGGAAACACAGGTAACACACTGCAACAATAGTCCGATTGAAGTCACATAGGAGCACTTTGAAAACAAAAAGTTTCCAGACCCCAAACAGACCTACTTATGTATATGGGAAACACTGGTAACACACTGCTACAATACGCCGGTCGAAGTCACATAGGAACACTTTAAAAACAAAAAGTTTAAAGACCCCGACTAGACCTACTCATATGGGCAGCACTAGTAACAAACTGCTACAATAGGCCGGTCGAAGTCACATATGAGCACTTTGAAAATGAAAAGTTTCCAGACCCCGACCAGACCTCCTTATGTATGTGGGAAACTCTGGTAACACACTGCTACAATACACCGGTCGAAGTCACATAGGAGCACTTTGAAAACAAAACGTTTCCAGACCCCGACCAGACCTACTTATGTATATGAGAAACACTGGTAACACACTGCTATAATAGGCCGGTCGAAGTCACATAGGAACTCTTTGAAAACAAAAAGTTTCCAGACCCCGACCAGACCTACTTATATGGGAAGCAATGGCAACACACTGCAACAGTAGGCCGATCGAAGTCACAAGGGAGCACTTTGAAAACAAAACGTTTCCAAACCCCGACCAGACCTACTTATGTATATGGGAAACACTGGTAACACACTGCTACAATATAAAGGTCGAAGTCACATAGGAGTACTTTGAAAGCAAAAAGTTTCCAGACCCCGACCCGACCTACTCATATGGGCAGCACTAGTAACAAACTGCTACAATAGGCCGGTCGAAGTCACATAGGAGCACTTTGAAAACAAAAAGTTTCCAGACCCCGACCAGACCTACTTATATGGGCAGCTCTGGTAACACACTGCAACAATAGTCCGGTCGAAGTCACATAGGAGCACTTTGAAAACAAAAAGTTTCCAGATCCCGACCATACCTACTTATGTATATGGGAAGTACAGGTAAACAGCTACAATAGGCTGGTCGAAGTCACAAAGGAGCACTTTGAAAACAAAAAGTTTCCAGACCCCGACCCGAACTACTCATATGGGCAGCGATAGTAACATAATGCTACAATACGCCGGTCGAAGTCACATATGAGCACTTTGAAAACGAAAAGTTTCCAGACCCCGACCAGACCTACTTATGTATATGGGCAGTACTGGTAAACAGCTACAATAGGCTGGTCGAAGTCACATATGAGCACTTTGAAAACAAAAAGTTTCCAGACCTCGACCCGACCTACTCATATGGGCAGCACTAGTAACAAACTGCTACAATAGGCCGGTCGAAGTCACATATGAGCACTTTGAAAACGAAAAGTTTCCAGACCCCGACCAGACCTACTTATGTATATGGGCAGTACTGGTAAACAGCTACAATAGGCTGGTCGAAGTCACAAAGGAGCACTTTGAAAACAAAAAGTTTCCAGACCCCGACCCGAACTACTCATATGGGCAGCGCTAGCAACATAATGCTACAATACGCCGGTCGAAGTCACATAGGAGCACTTTGAAAACAAAAAGTTTCCAGACCCCGAACAACCCTCCTTATGTATATGGGAAACACTGGTAACACACTGCTACAATAGGCCGGTCGAAGTCACATAAGAGCACTTTAAAAACAAAAAGTTTAAAGACCCCGACTAGACCTACTCATATGGGCAGCACTAGTAACAAACTGCTACAATAGGCCGGTCGAAGTCACATATGAGCACTTTGAAAATGAAAAGTTTCCAGACCCCAACCAGACCTCCTTATGTATGTGGGAAACTCTGGTAACACACTGCTACAATACACCGGTCGAAGTCACATAGGAGCACTTTGAAAACAAAAAGTTTCCAGACCACGACCAGACCTACTTATATGGGCAGCTCTGGTAACACACTGCAACAATAGTCCGGTCGAAGTCACATAGGAGCACTTTGAAAACAAAAAGTTTCCAGATCCCGACCATACCTACTTATGTATATGGGAAGTACTGGTAAACAGCTACAATAGGCTGGTCGAAGTCACAAAGGAGCACTTTGAAAACAAAAAGTTTCCAGACCCCGACCCGAACTACTCATATGGGCAGCGCTAGTAACAAACTGCTACAATAGGCCGGTCGAAGTCACATATGAGCACTTTGAAAACGAAAAGTTTCCAGACCCCGACCAGACCTACTTATGTATATGGGCAGTACTGGTAAACAGCTACAATAGGCTGGTCGAAGTCACATATGAGCACTTTGAAAACAAAAAGTTTCCAGACCTCGACCCGACCTACTCATATGGGCAGCACTAGTAACAAACTGCTACAATAGGCCGGTCGAAGTCACATATGAGCACTTTGAAAACGAAAAGTTTCCAGACCCCGACCAGACCTACTTATGTATATGGGCAGTACTGGTAAACAGCTACAATAGGCTGGTCGAAGTCACAAAGGAGCACTTTGAAAACAAAAAGTTTCCAGACCCCGACCCGAACTACTCATATGGGCAGCGCTAGTAACATAATGCTACAATACGCCGGTTGAAGTCACATAGGAGCACTTTGAAAACAAAAAGTTTCCAGACCCCGACCAGACCTCCTTATGTATATGGGAAACACTGGTAACACACTGCTACAATAGGCCGGTCGAAGTCACATAAGAGCACTTTAAAAACAAAAAATTTAAAGACCCCGACCAGACCTACTCAATTTGTTGCAATGGTAATTTATTGCTACAGTAGGCCGATCGAAGTCAGATAGAAGCACTTTGAAAACAAAAAGATTCCTGACCCCGACCAGACCTCCTTATGTATATAGGAAACACTGGTAACACACTGCTACAATAGGCCGGTCGAAGTCACAAAGGAACACTTTGAAAACAATAAGTTTCCAGACCTCGACCCGACCTACTTATATGGGAAACACAGGTAACACACTGCAACAATAGTCCGATTGAAGTCACATAGGAGCACTTTGAAAACAAAAAGTTTCCAGACCCCAAACAGACCTACTTATGTATATGGGAAACACTGGTAACACACTGCTACAATAGACCGGTCGAAGTCACATAGGAGCACTTTGAAAACAAAACGTTTCCAGACCCCGACCAGACCTACTTATGTATATGGGAATCACTGGTAACACACTGCTGCAATACACCGGTCGAAGTCACATAGGAGCACTTTGAAAACAAAAAGTTTCCAGACCCCGACCAAACCTCCTTATGTATGTGGGAAACTCTGGTAACACACTGCTACAATAGACCGGTCGAAGTCACTTTGAAAGCAAAAAGTTTCCAGACCCCGACCCGACCTACTCATATGGGCAGCACTAGTAACAAACTGCTACAATAGGCCGGTCGAAGTCGCATAGGAGCACTTTGAAAACGAAAAGTTTCCGGACCCCGACCAGACCTCCTTATGTATATGGGAAACACTGGTAACACACTGCTACAATAGGCCGGTCGAAGTCACATAGGAGCACTTTGAAAACAAAACGTTTCCAGACCCCGACCAGACCTACTTATGCAAGTGGGCAGTACTGGTAAACAGCTACAATAGGCTGGTCGAAGTCACATAGAAACACATTAAAAACAAAAAGTTTCCAGACCTCGACCCGACCTACTCATATGGGCAGCACTAGTAACAAACTGCTACAATAGGCCGGTCGAAGTCACATATGAGCACTTTGAAAACGAAAAGTTTCCAGACCCCGACCAGACCTCCTTATGTATATGGGAAACACTGGTAACACACTGCTACAATAGGCCGGTCGAAGTCACATAAGAGCACTTTAAAAACAAAAAATTTAAAGACCCCGACCAGACCTACTCAATGGGTTGCAATGGTAATTTATTGCTACAGTAGGCCGATCGAAGTCACAAAGAAGCACTTTGAAAACAAAAACTTTCCTGACCCCGACCAGACCTCCTTATGTATATAGGAAACACTGGTAACACACTGCTACAATAGGCCGGTCGAAGTCACAAAGGAACACTTTGAAAACAAAAAGTTTGAAGACCTCGACCCGACCTACATATATGGGAAACACAGGTAACACACTGCAACAATAGTCCGATTGAAGTCACATAGGAGCACTTTGAAAACAAAAAGTTTCCAGACCCCAAACAGACCTACTTATGTATATGGGAAACACTGGTAACACACTGCTACAATACACCGGTCGAAGTCACATAGGAACACTTTAAAAACAAAAAGTTTAAAGACCACGACTAGACCTACTCATATGGGCAGCACTAGTAACAAACTGCTACAATAGGCCGGTCGAAGTCACATATGAGCACTTTGAAAATGAAAAGTTTCCAGACCCCGACCAGACCTCCTTATGTATGTGGGAAACTCTGGTAACACACTGCTACAATACACCGGTCGAAGTCACATAGGAGCACTTTGAAAACAAAACGTTTCCAGACCCCGACCAGACCTACTTATGTATATGGGAAACACTGGTAACACACTGCTATAATAGGCCGGTCGAAGTCACATAGGAACTCTTTGAAAACAAAAAGTTTCCAGACCCCGACCAGACCTACTTATATGGGAAGCAATGGCAACACACTGCAACAGTAGGCCGATCGAAGTCACAAGGGAGCACTTTGAAAACAAAACGTTTCCAAACCCCGACCAGACCTACTTATGTATATGGGAAACACTGGTAACACACTGCTACAATATAAAGGTCGAAGTCACATAGGAGTACTTTGAAAGCAAAAAGTTTCCAGACCCCGACCCGACCTACTCATATGGGCAGCACTAGTAACAAACTGCTACAATAGGCCGGTCGAAGTCGCATAGGAAAACGAAAAGTTTCCAGACCCCGAGCAGACCTCCTTATGTATATGGGAAACACTGGTAACACACTGCTACAATAGGCCGGTCGAAGTCACATAAGAGCACTTTAAAAACAAAAAATTTAAAGACCCCGACCAGACCTACTCAATGGGTTGCAATGGTAATTTACTGCTACAGTAGGCCGATCGAAGTCACATAGAAGCACTTTGAAAACAAAAAGTTTCCTGACCCCGACCAGACCTTCTTGAGTATATGGGCAGCACTGGAAAATTGCTACAACAGGCCGGTCGAAGTCACATTGAAGCACATTGAAAACAAAAAGTTTCCAGACCCCGAACAGAACTACTTATATGGGCAGCACTGGAAACATACTGCTACAATAGGCCGGTCGAAGTCACATAGGAGCACTTTGAAAACAAAAAGTTTCCAGACCCCGACCAGACCTATTTATATGGGCAGCAATGGTAACATACTGCTACATTAGGCCGGTCGAAATCACATAGGAGCACTTTGAAAACAAAAAGTTTCCAGACCCCGACCAGACCTACTTATATGGGCAGCTCTGGTAACACACTGCAACAATAGTCCGGTCGAAGTCACATAGGAGCACTTTGAAAACAAAAAGTTTCCAGATCCCGACCATACCTACTTATGTATATGGGCAGTATTGGGAAACAGCTACAATAGGCTGGTCGAAGTCACAAAGGAGCACTTTGAAAACAAAAAGTTTCCAGACCCCGACCCGAACTACTCATATGGGCGGCGCTAGTAACATAATGCTACAATACGCCGGTCGAAGTCACATAGGAGCACTTTGAAAACAAAAAGTTTCCAGACCCCGACCAGACCTCCTTATGTATGTGGGAAACTCTGGTAACACACTGCTACAATAGACCGGTCGAAGTCACATAGGAGCACTTTGAAAACAAAACGTTTCCAGACCCCGACCAGACCTACTTACGTATATGGGAATCACTGGTAACACACTGCTACAATACGCCGGTCGAAGTCACATAGGAGCACTTTGAAAACAAAAAGTTTCCAGACCCCGACCAGACCTCCTTATGTATGTGGGAAACTCTGGTAACACACTGCTACAATAGACCGGTCGAAGTCACTTTGAAAGCAAAAAGTTTCCAGACCCCGACCCGACCTACTCATATGGGCAGCACTAGTAACAAACTGCTACAATAGGCCGGTCGAAGTCGCATAGGAGCACTTTGAAAACGAAAAGTTTCCAGACCCCGACCAGACCTACTTATGCAAGTGGGCAGTACTGGTAAACAGCTACAATAGGCTGGTCGAAGTCACATAGAAACACTTTAAAAACAAAAAGTTTCCAGACCTCGACCCGACCTACTCATATGGGCAGCACTAGTAACAAACTGCTACAATAGGCCGGTCGAAGTCACATATGAGCACTTTGAAAACGAAAAGTTTCCAGACCCCGACCAGACCTCCTTATGTATGTGGGAAACTCTGGTAACACACTGCTACAATAGACGGGTCAAAGTCACATAGGAGCACTTTGAAAACAAAACGTTTCCAGACTCCGACCAGACCTACTTATGTATATAGGAAACACTGGTAACACACTGCTACAATATAAAGGTCGAAGTCACATACGAGTACTTTGAACGCAAAAAGTTTCCAGACCTCGACCCGACCTACTTATATGGGAAACACAGGTAACACACTGCAACAATAGTCCGATTGAAGTCACATAGGAGCACTTTGAAAACAAAAAGTTTCCAGACCCCAAACAGACCTACTTATGTATATGGGCAGTATTGGGAAACAGCTACAATAGGCTGGTCGAAGTCACAAAGGAGCACTTTGAAAACAAAAAGTTTCCAGACCCCGACCCGAACTACTCATATGGGCGGCGCTAGTAACATAATGCTACAATACGCCGGTCGAAGTCACATAGGAGCACTTTGAAAACAAAAAGTTTCCAGACCCCGACCAGACCTCCTTATGTATGTGGGAAACTCTGGTAACACACTGCTACAATAGACGGGTCAAAGTCACATAGGAGCACTTTGAACGCAAAAAATTTCCAGACCCCGACCAGACCTACTTATATGGGCGGCTCTGGTAACACACTGCAACAATAGTCCGGTCGAAGTCACAAAGGAACACTTTGAAAACAAAAAGTTTCCAGACCTCGACCCGACCTACTTATATGGGAAACACAGGTAACACACTGCAACAATAGTCCGATTGAAGTCACATAGGAGCACTTTGAAAACAAAAAGTTTCCAGACCCCGACCAGACCTACTTATGCAAGTGGGCAGTACTGGTAAACAGCTACAATAGGCTGGTCGAAGTCACAAAGGAGCACTTTGAAAACAAAAAGTTTCCAGACCCCGACCCGAACTACTCATATGGGCGGCGCTAGTAACATAATGCTACAATACGCCGGTCGAAGTCACATAGGAGCACTTTGAAAACAAAAAGTTTAAAGACCCCGACCAGACCTACTTATATGGGCAGCAATGGTTACATACTGCTACATTAGGCCGGTCGAAGTCACATAGGAGCACTTTGAAAACAAAAAGTTTCCAGACCCCGACCAGACCTACTTATATGGGCAGCTCTGGTAACACACTGCAACAATAGTCCGGTCGAAGTCACATAGGAGCACTTTGAAAACAAAAAGTTTCCAGATCCCGACCATACCTACTTATGTATATGGGCAGTATTGGGAAACAGCTACAATAGGCTGGTCGAAGTCACAAAGGAGCACTTTGAAAACAAAAAGTTTCCAGACCCCGACCCGAACTACTCATATGGGCGGCGCTAGTAACATAATGCTACAATACGCCGGTCGAAGTCACATAGGAGCACTTTGAAAACAAAAAGTTTCCAGACCCCGACCAGACCTCCTTATGTATGTGGGAAACTCTGGTAACACACTGCTACAATAGACCGGTCGAAGTCACATAGGAGCACTTTGAAAACAAAACGTTTCCAGACCCCGACCAGACCTACTTACGTATATGGGAATCACTGGTAACACACTGCTACAATACGCCGGTCGAAGTCACATAGGAGCACTTTGAAAACAAAAAGTTTCCAGACCCCGACCAGACCTCCTTATGTATGTGGGAAACTCTGGTAACACACTGCTACAATAGACGGGTCAAAGTCACATAGGAGCACTTTGAACGCAAAAAATTTCCAGACCCCGACCAGACCTACTTATATGGGCGGCTCTGGTAACACACTGCAACAATAGTCCGGTCGAAGTCACAAAGGAACACTTTGAAAACAAAAAGTTTCCAGACCTCGACCCGACCTACTTATATGGGAAACACAGGTAACACACTGCAACAATAGTCCGATTGAAGTCACATAGGAGCACTTTGAAAACAAAAAGTTTCCAGACCCCAAACAGACCTACTTATGTATATGGGAAACACTGGTAACACACTGCTACAATACGCCGGTCGAAGTCACATAGGAACACTTTAAAAACAAAAAGTTTAAAGACCCCGACTAGACCTACTCATATGGGCAGCACTAGTAACAAACTGCTACAATAGGCCGGTCGAAGTCACATATGAGTACTTTGAAAATGAAAAGTTTCCAGACCCCGACCAGGCCTCCTTATGTATGTGGGAAACTCTGGTAACACACTGCTACAATACACCGGTCGAAGTCACATAGGAGCACTTTGAAAACAAAACGTTTCCAGACCCCGACCAGACCTTCTTATGTATATGGGAAACACTGGTAACACACTGCTATAATAGGCCGGTCGAAGTCACATAGGAACACTTTGAAAACAAAAAATTTCCAGACCCCGACCAGACCTACTTATATGGGCGGCTCTGGTAACACACTGCAACAATAGTCCGGTCGAAGTCACATAGGAGCACTTTGAAAACAAAAAGTTTCCAGACCCCGACCAGACCTACTTATATGGGCAGCAATGGTAACATACTGCTACATTAGGCCGGTCGAAGTCACATAGGAGCACTTTGAAAACAAAAAGTTTCCAGACCCCGACCAGACCTACTTATATGGACAGCTCTGGTAACACACTGCAACAATAGTCCGGTCGAAGTCACATAGGAGCACTTTGAAAACAAAAAGTTTCCAGATCCCGACCATACCTACTTATGTATATGGGCAGTATTGGTAAACAGCTACAATAGGCTGGTCGAAGTCACAAAGGAGCACTTTGAAAACAAAAAGTTTCCAGACCCCGACCCGAACTACTCATATGGGCAGCGCTAGTAACATAATGCTACAATACGCCGGTCGAAGACACATAGGAGCACTTTGAAAACAAAAAGTTTCCAGACCCCGACCAGACCTCCCTATGTATGTGGGAAACTCTGGTAACACACTGCTACAATAGACCGGTCGAAGTCACTTTGAAAGCAAAAAGTTTCCTGACCCCGACCAGACCTCCTTATGCATATAGGAAACACTGGTAACACACTGCTACAATAGGCCGGTCGAAGTCACAAAGGAACACTTTGAAAACAAAAAGTTTCCAGACCTCGACCCGACCTACTTATATGGGAAACACAGGTAACACACTGCAACAATAGTCCGATTGAAGTCACATAGGAGCACTTTGAAAACAAAAAGTTTCCAGACCCCAAACAGACCTACTTATGTATATGGGAAACACTGGTAACACACTGCTACAATAGACCGGTCGAAGTCACTTTGAAAGCAAAAAGTTTCCAGACCCCGACCCGACCTACTCATATGGGCAGCACTAGTAACAAACTGCTACAATAGGCCGGTCGAAGTCGCATGGGAGCACTTTGAAAACGAAAAGTTTCCAGACCCCGACCAGAACTCCTTATGTATATGGGAAACACTGGTAACACACTGCTACAATAGACCGGTCGAAGTCACATAGGAGCACTTTGAAAACAAAACGTTTCCAGACCCCGACCAGACCTACTTATGCAAGTGGGCAGTACTGGTAAACAGCTACAATAGGCTGGTCGAAGTCACATAGAAACACTTTAAAAACAAAAAGTTTCCAGACCTCGACCCGACCTACTCATATGGGCAGCACTAGTAACAAACTGCTACAATAGGCCGGTCGAAGTCACATATGAGCACTTTGAAAACGAAAAGTTTCCAGACCCCGACCAGACCTCCTTATGTATGTGGGAAACTCTGGTAACACACTGCTACAATAGACGGGTCAAAGTCACATAGGAGCACTTTGAAAACAAAACGTTTCCAGACTCCGACCAGACCTACTTATGTATATAGGAAACACTGGTAACACACTGCTACAATATAAAGGTCGATGTCACATAGGAGTACTTTGAACGCAAAAAGTTTCCAGACCCCGACCAGACCTACTCAATGGGTTGCAATAGTAATTTATTGCTACAGTAGGCCGATCGAAGTCACATAGAAGCACTTTGAAAACAAAAAGTTTCCTGACCCCGACCAGACCTCCTTATGCATATAGGAAACACTGGTAACACACTGCTACAATAGGCCGGTCGAAGTCACAAAGGAACACTTTGAAAACAAAAAGTTTCCAGACCTCGACCCGACCTACTTATATGGGAAACACAGGTAACACACTGCAACAATAGTCCGATTGAAGTCACATAGGAGCACTTTGAAAACAAAAAGTTTCCAGACCCCAAACAGACCTACTTATGTATATGGGAAACACTGGTAACACACTGCTACAATACGCCGGTCGAAGTCACATAGGAACACTTTAAAAACAAAAAGTTTAAAGACCCCGACTAGACCTACTCATATGGGCAGCACTAGTAACAAACTGCTACAATAGGCCGGTCGAAGTCACATATGAGCACTTTGAAAATGAAAAGTTTCCAGACCCCGACCAGACCTCCTTATGTATGTGGGAAACTCTGGTAACACACTGCTACAATACACCGGTCGAAGTCACATAGGAGCACTTTGAAAACAAAACGTTTCCAGACCCCGACCAGACCTACTTATGTATAGGGGAAACACTGGTAACACACTGCTACAATACACCGGTCGAAGTCACATAGGAACACTTTGAAAACAAAAAGTTTCCAGACCCCGACCAGACGAACTTATATGGGAAGCAATGGCAACACACTGCAACAGAAGGCCGATCGAAGTCACAAAGGAGCACTTTGAAAACAAAAAGTTTCCAGACCCCGACCAGACCTCCTTATGTATATAGGAAACACTGGTAACACACTGCTACAATAGGCCGGTCGAAGTCACAAAGGAACACTTTGAAAACAAAAAGTTTCCAGACCTCGACCCGACCTACTCATATGGGCAGCACTAGTAACAAACTTCTACAATAGGCCGGTCGAAGTCGCACTTTGAAAACGAAAAGTTTCCAGACCCCGACCAGACCTCCTTATGTATGTGGGAAACTCTGGTAACACACTGCTACAATAGACCGGTCGAAGTCACATAGGAGCACTTTGAAAACAAAACGTTTCCAGACCCCGACCAGACCTACATATGTATATGGGAAACACTGGTAACACACTGCCACAATATAAAGGTGGAAGTCACATAGGAGTACTTTGAAAACAAAAAGTTTCCAGACCCCGACCCGACCTACTCATATGGGCAGCACTAGTAACAAACTGCTACAATAGGCCGGTCGAAGTCGCATAGGAGCACTTTGAAAACGAAAAGTTTCCAGACCCCGACCAAACCTCCTTATGTATATGGGAAACACTGGTAACACACTGCTACAATAGGCCGGTCGAAGTCACATAACAGCACTTTAAAAACAAAAAATTTAAAGACCCCGACCAGACCTACTCAATGGGTTGCAATGGTAATTTACTGCTACAGTAGGCCGATCGAAGTCACATAGAAGCACTTTGAAAACAAAAAGTTTCCTGAACCCGACCAGACCTACTTATATGGGCAGCTCTGGTAACACACTTCAACAATTGTCCGATCGAAGTCACATAAGAGCACTTTAAAAACAAAAAATTTAAAGACCCCGACCAGATCTTCTTGAGTATATGGGCAGCGCTGGAAAATTGCTACAACAGGCCGGTCGAAGTCACATTGAAGCACATTGAAAACAAAACGTTTCCAGACCCCGAACAGAACTACTTATATGGGCAGCACTGGAAACATACTGCTACTATAGGCCGGTCGAAGTCGCATAGGAGCACTTTAAAACCGAAAAGTTTCCAGACCCCGAGCAGACCTCCTTATGTATATGGGAAACACTGGTAACACACTGCTACAATAGGCCGGTCGAAGTCACATAAGAGCACTTTAAAAACAAAAAATTTAAAGACCCCGACCAGACCTACTCAATGGGTTGCAATGGTAATTTACTGCTACAGTAGGCCGATCGAAGTCACATAGAAGCACTTTGAAAACAAAAAGTTTCCTGACCCCGACCAGACCTTCTTGAGTATATGGGCAGCATTGGAAAATTGCTACAACAGGCCGGTCGATGTCACATTGAAGCACATTGAAAACAAAAAGTTTCCAGACCCCGAACAGAACTACTTATATGGGCAGCACTGGAAACATACTGCTACAATAGGCCGGTCGAAGTCACATAGGAGCACTTTGAAAACAAAAAGTTTCCAGACCCCGACCAGACCTACTTATATGGGCAGCAATGGTAACATACTGCTACATTAGGCCGGTCGAAGTCACATAGGAGCACTTTGAAAACAAAAAGTTTCCAGACCCCGACCAGACCTACTTATATGGGCAG
The DNA here is from genome assembly GCA_963583835.1 of Drosophila immigrans. NCBI lineage: Eukaryota > Metazoa > Arthropoda > Insecta > Diptera > Drosophilidae > Drosophila > Drosophila immigrans. Next base: position 33,118,962 of record OY757142.1, read on the forward strand.
CTCTGGTAACACACTGCAACAATAGTCCGGTCGAAGTCACATAGGAGCACTTTGAAAACAAAAAGTTTCCAGATCCCGACCATACCTACTTATGTATATGGGCAGTATTGGGAAACAGCTACAATAGGCTGGTCGAAGTCACAAAGGAGCACTTTGAAAACAAAAAGTTTCCAGACCCCGACCCGAACTACTCATATGGGCGGCGCTAGTAACATAATGCTACAATACGCCGGTCGAAGTCACATAGGAGCACTTTGAAAACAAAAAGTTTCCAGACCCCGACCAGACCTCCTTATGTATGTGGGAAACTCTGGTAACACACTGCTACAATAGACCGGTCGAAGTCACATAGGAGCACTTTGAAAACAAAACGTTTCCAGACCCCGACCAGACCTACTTACGTATATGGGAATCACTGGTAACACACTGCTACAATACGCCGGTCGAAGTCACATAGGAGCACTTTGAAAACAAAAAGTTTCCAGACCCCGACCAGACCTCCTTATGTATGTGGGAAACTCTGGTAACACACTGCTATAATAGACCGGTCGAAGTCACTTTGAAAGCAAAAAGTTTCCAGACCCCGACCCGACCTACTCATATGGGCAGCACTAGTAACAAACTGCTACAATAGGCCGGTCGAAGTCGCATAGGAGCACTTTGAAAACGAAAAGTTTCCAGACCCCGACCAGACCTCCTTATGTATATGGGAAACACTGGTAACACACTGCTACAATAGACCGGTCGAAGTCACATAGGAGCACTTTGAAAACAAAACGTTTCCAGACCCCGACCAGACCTACTTATGCAAGTGGGCAGTACTGGTAAACAGCTACAATAGGCTGGTCGAAGTCACATAGAAACACTTTAAAAACAAAAAGTTTCCAGACCTCGACCCGACCTACTCATATGGGCAGCACTAGTAACAAACTGCTACAATAGGCCGGTCGAAGTCACATATGAGCACTTTGAAAACGAAAAGTTTCCAGACCCCGACCAGACCTCCTTATGTATGTGGGAAACTCTGGTAACACACTGATACAATAGACGGGTCAAAGTCACATAGGAGCACTTTGAAAACAAAACGTTTCCAGACTCCGACCAGACCTACTTATGTATATAGGAAACACTGGTAACACACTGCTACAATATAAAGGTCGAAGTCACATACGAGTACTTTGAACGCAAAAAGTTTCCAGACCCCGACCCGACTTACTCATATGGGCAGCACTAGTAACAAACTGCTACAATAGGCCGGTCGAAGTCGCATAGGAGCACTTTGAAAACGAAAAGTTTCCAGACCCCGACCAGACCTCCTTATGTATATGGGAAACACTGGTAACACACTGCTACAATAGGCCGGTCGAAGTCACATAAGAGCACTTTAAAAACAAAAAATTTAAAGACCCCGACCAGACCTACTCAATGGGTTGCAATGGTAATTTATTGCTACAGTAGGCCGATCGAAGTCACATAGAAGCACTTTGAAAACAAAAAGTTTCCTGACCCCGACCAGACCTCCTTATGCATATAGGAAACACTGGTAACACACTGCTACAATAGGCCGGTCGAAGTCACAAAGGAACACTTTGAAAACAAAAAGTTTCCAGACCTCGACCCGACCTACTTATATGGGAAACACAGGTAACACACTGCAACAATAGTCCGATTGAAGTCACATAGGAGCACTTTGAAAACAAAAAGTTTCCAGACCCCAAACAGACCTACTTATGTATATGGGAAACACTGGTAACACACTGCTACAATACGCTGGTCGAAGTCACATAGGAACACTTTAAAAACAAAAAGTTTAAAGACCCCGACTAGACCTACTCATATGGGCAGCACTAGTAACAAACTGCTACAATAGGCCGGTCGAAGTCACATATGAGCACTTTGAAAATGAAAAGTTTCCAGACCCCGACCAGACCTCCTTATGTATGTGGGAAACTCTGGTAACATACTGCTACAATACACCGGTCGAAGTCACATAGGAGCACTTTGAAAACAAAACGTTTCCAGACCCCGACCAGACCTACTTATGTATAGGGGAAACACTGGTAACACACTGCTATAATAGGCCGGTCGAAGTCACATAGGAACACTTTGAAAACAAAAAATTTCCAGACCCCGACCAGACCCACTTATATGGGCGGCTCTGGTAACACACTGCAACAATAGTCCGGTCGAAGTCACATAGGAGCACTTTGAAAACAAAAAGTTTCCAGACCCCGACCAGACCTACTTATGTATGTGGGAAACTCTGGTAACACACTGCTATAATAGACCGGTCGAAGTCACTTTGAAAGCAAAAAGTTTCCAGACCCCGACCCGACCTACTCATATGGGCAGCACTAGTAACAAACTGCTACAATAGGCCGGTCGAAGTCGCATAGGAGCACTTTGAAAACGAAAAGTTTCCAGACCCCGACCAGACCTCCTTATGTATATGGGAAACACTGGTAACACACTGCTACAATAGACCGGTCGAAGTCACATAGGAGCACTTTGAAAACAAAACGTTTCCAGACCCCGACCAGACCTACTTATGCAAGTGGGCAGTACTGGTAAACAGCTACAATAGGCTGGTCGAAGTCACATAGAAACACTTTAAAAACAAAAAGTTTCCAGACCTCGACCCGACCTACTCATATGGGCAGCACTAGTAACAAACTGCTACAATAGGCCGGTCGAAGTCACATATGAGCACTTTGAAAACGAAAAGTTTCCAGACCCCGACCAGACCTCCTTATGTATGTGGGAAACTCTGGTAACACACTGCTACAATAGACGGGTCAAAGTCACATAGGAGCACTTTGAAAACAAAACGTTTCCAGACTCCGACCAGACCTACTTATGTATATAGGAAACACTGGTAACACACTGCTACAATATAAAGGTCGAAGTCACATACGAGTACTTTGAACGCAAAAAGTTTCCAGACCCCGACCCGACTTACTCATATGGGCAGCACTAGTAACAAACTGCTACAATAGGCCGGTCGAAGTCGCATAGGAGCACTTTGAAAACGAAAAGTTTCCAGACCCCGACCAGACCTCCTTATGTATATGGGAAACACTGGTAACACACTGCTACAATAGGCCGGTCGAAGTCACATAAGAGCACTTTAAAAACAAAAAATTTAAAGACCCCGACCAGACCTACTCAATGGGTTGCAATGGTAATTTATTGCTACAGTAGGCCGATCGAAGTCACATAGAAGCACTTTGAAAACAAAAAGTTTCCTGACCCCGACCAGACCTCCTTATGCATATAGGAAACACTGGTAACACACTGCTACAATAGGCCGGTCGAAGTCACAAAGGAACACTTTGAAAACAAAAAGTTTCCAGACCTCGACCCGACCTACTTATATGGGAAACACAGGTAACACACTGCAACAATAGTCCGATTGAAGTCACATAGGAGCACTTTGAAAACAAAAAGTTTCCAGACCCCAAACAGACCTACTTATGTATATGGGAAACACTGGTAACACACTGCTACAATACGCCGGTCGAAGTCACATAGGAACACTTTAAAAACAAAAAGTTTAAAGACCCCGACTAGACCTACTCATATGGGCAGCACTAGTAACAAACTGCTACAATAGGCCGGTCGAAGTCACATATGAGCACTTTGAAAATGAAAAGTTTCCAGACCCCGACCAGACCTCCTTATGTATGTGGGAAACACTGGTAACACACTGCTACAATACACCGGTCGAAGTCACATAGGAGCACTTTGAAAACAAAACGTTTCCAGACCCCGACCAGACCTACTTATGTATATGGGAAACACTGGTAACACACTGCTATAATAGGCCGGTCGAAGTCACATAGGAACACTTTGAAAACAAAAAATTTCCAGACCCCGACCAGACCCACTTATATGGGCGGCTCTGGTAACACACTGCAACAATAGTCCGGTCGAAGTCACATAGGAGCACTTTGAAAACAAAAAGTTTCCAGACCCCGACCAGACCTACTTATATGGGCAGCAATGGTAACATACTGCAACAATAGTCCGGTCGAAGTCACATAGGAGCACTTTGAAAACAAAAAGTTTCCAGACCCCGACCAGACCTACTTATATGGGCAGCAATGGTAACATACTGCAACAATAGTCCGGTCGAAGTCACATAGGAGCACTTTGAAAACAAAAAGTTTCCAGATCCCGACCATACCTACTTATGTATATGGGCAGTATTGGTAAACAGCTACAATAGGCTGGTCGAAGTCACAAAGGAGCACTTTGAAAACAAAAAGTTTCCAGACCCCGACCCGAACTACTCATATGGGCAGCGCTAGTAACATAATGCTACAATACGCCGGTCGAAGTCACATAGGAGCACTTTGAAAACAAAAAGTTTCCAGACCCCGACCAGACCTCCTTATGTATGTGGGAAACTCTGGTAACACACTGCTACAATAGACCGGTCGAAGTCACATAGGAGCACTTTGAAAACAAAACGTTTCCAGACCCCGACCAGACCTACTTACGTATATGGGAATCACTGGTAACACACTGCTACAATACGCCGGTCGAAGTCACATAGGAGCACTTTGAAAACAAAAAGTTTCCAGACCCCGACCAGACCTCCTTATGTATGTGGGAAACTCTGGTAACACACTGCTACAATAGACCGGTCGAAGTCACTTTGAAAGCAAAAAGTTTCCAGACCCCGACCCGACCTACTCATATGGGCAGCACTAGTAACAAACTGCTACAATAGGCCGGTCGAAGTCGCATAGGAGCACTTTGAAAACGAAAAGTTTCCAGACCCCGACCAGACCTCCTTATGTATATGGGAAACACTGGTAACACACTGCTACAATAGACCGGTCGAAGTCACATAGGAGCACTTTGAAAACAAAACGTTTCCATACCCCGACCAGACCTACTTATGCAAGTGGGCAGTACTGGTAAACAGCTACAATAGGCTGGTCGAAGTCACATAGAAACACTTTAAAAACAAAAAGTTTCCAGACCTCGACCCGACCTACTCATATGGGCATCACTAGTAACAAACTGCTACAATAGGCCGGTCGAAGTCACATATGAGCACTTTGAAAACGAAAAGTTTCCAGACCCCGACCAGACCTCCTTATGTATGTGGGAAACTCTGGTAACACACTGCTACAATAGACGGGTCAAAGTCACATAGGAGCACTTTGAAAACAAAACGTTTCCAGACTCCGACCAGACCTACTTATGTATATAGGAAACACTGGTAACACACTGCTACAATATAAAGGTCGAAGTCACATAGGAGTACTTTGAACGCAAAAAGTTTCCAGACCCCGACCCGACTTACTCATATGGGCAGCACTAGTAACAAACTGCTACAATAGGCCGGTCGAAGTCGCATAGGAGCACTTTGAAAACGAAAAGTTTCCAGAACCCGACCAGACCTCCTTATGTATATGGGAAACACTGGTAACACACTGCTACAATAGGCCGGTCGAAGTCACATAAGAGCACTTTAAAAACAAAAAATTTAAAGACCCCGACCAGACCTACTCAATGGGTTGCAATGGTAATTTATTGCTACAGTAGGCCGATCGAAGTCACATAGAAGCACTTTGAAAACAAAAAGTTTCCTGACCCCGACCAGACCTCCTTATGCATATAGGAAACACTGGTAACACACTGCTACAATAGGCCGGTCGAAGTCACAAAGGAACACTTTGAAAACAAAAAGTTTCCAGACCTCGACCCGACCTACTTATATGGGAAACACAGGTAACACACTGCAACAATAGTCCGATTGAAGTCACATAGGAGCACTTTGAAAACAAAAAGTTTCCAGACCCCAAACAGACCTACTTATGTATATGGGAAACACTGGTAACACACTGCTACAATACGCCGGTCGAAGTCACATAGGAACACTTTAAAAACAAAAAGTTTAAAGACCCCGACTAGACCTACTCATATGGGCAGCACTAGTAACAAACTGCTACAATACGCCGGTCGAAGTCACATATGAGCACTTTGAAAATGAAAAGTTTCCAGACCCCGACCAGACCTCCTTATGTATGTGGGAAACTCTGGTAACACACTGCTACAATACACCGGTCGAAGTCACATAGGAGCACTTTGAAAACAAAACGTTTCCAGACCCCGACCAGACCTACTTATGTATATGGGAAACACTGGTAACACACTGCTATAATAGGCCGGTCGAAGTCACATAGGAACACTTTGAAAACAAAAAGTTTCCAGACCCCGACCAGACCTACTTATATGGGAAGCAATGGCAACACACTGCAACAGTAGGCCGATCGAAGTCACAAAGGAGCACTTTGAAAACAAAAAGTTTCCAGACCCCGACCAGACCGCCTTATGTATATAGGAAACACTGGTAACACACTGCTACAATAGGCCGGTCGAAGTCACAAAGGAACACTTTGAAAACAAAAAGTTTCCAGACCTCGACCCGACCTACTCATATGGGCAGCACTAGTAACAAACTTCTACAATAGGCCGGTCGAAGTCGCACTTTGAAAACGAAAAGTTTCCAGACCCCGACCAGACCTCCTTATGTATGTGGGAAACTCTGGTAACACACTGCTACAATAGACCGGTCGAAGTCACATAGGAGCAATTTGAAAACAAAACGTTTCCAGACCCCGACCAGACCTACATATGTATATGGGAAACACTGGTAACACACTGCCACAATATAAAGGTGGAAGTCACATAGGAGTACTTTGAAAACAAAAAGTTTCCAGACCCCGACCCGACCTACTCATATGGGCAGCACTAGTAACAAACTGCTACAATAGGCCGGTCGAAGTCGCATAGGAGCACTTTGAAAACGAAAAGTTTCCAGACCCCGACCAAACCTCCTTATGTATATGGGAAACACTGGTAACACACTGCTACAATAGGCCGGTCGAAGTCACATAACAGCACTTTAAAAACAAAAAATTTAAAGACCCCGACCAGACCTACTCAATGGGTTGCAATGGTAATTTACTGCTACAGTAGGCCGATCGAAGTCACATAGAAGCACTTTGAAAACAAAAAGTTTCCTGAACCCGACCAGACCTACTTATATGGGCAGCTCTGGTAACACACTTCAACAATAGTCCGATCGAAGTCACATAAGAGCACTTTAAAAACAAAAAATTTAAAGACCCCGACCAGATCTTCTTGAGTATATGGGCAGCGCTGGAAAATTGCTACAACAGGCCGGTCGAAGTCACATTGAAGCACATTGAAAACAAAACGTTTCCAGACCCCGAACAGAACTACTTATATGGGCAGCACTGGAAACATACTGCTACTATAGGCCGGTCGAAGTCACATAGGAGCACTTTGAAAACAAAACGTTTCCAGACCCCGACCAGACCTACTTATGTATATGGGAAACACTGGTAACACACTGCTACAATACAAAAGGTCGAAGTCACATAGGAGTACTTTGAAAGCAAAAAGTTTCCAGACCCCGACCCGACCTACTCATATGGGCAGCACTAGTAACAAACTGCTACAATAGGCCGGTCGAAGTCGCATAGGAGCACTTTGAAAACGAAAAGTTTGCAGACCCCGATCAGACCTCCTTATGTAAATGGGAAACACTGGTAACACACTGCTACAATAGGCCGGTCGAAGTCACATAAGAGCACTTTAAAAACAAAAAATTTAAAGACCCCGACCAGACCTACTCAATGGGTTGCAATGGTAATTTACTGCTACAGTAGGCCGATCGAAGTCACATAGAAGCACTTTGAAAACAAAAAGTTTCCTGACCCCGACCAGACCTTCTTGAGTATATGGGCAGCACTGGAAAATTGCTACAACAGGCCGGTCGAAGTCACATTGAAGCACATTGAAAACAAAAAGTTTCCAGACCCCGAACAGAACTACTTATATGGGCAGCACTGGAAACATACTGGTACAATAGGCCGGTCGAAGTCACATAGGAGCACTTTGAAAACAAAAAGTTTCCAGACCCCGACCAGACCTACTTATATGGGCAGCAATGGTAACATACTGCTACATTAGGCCGGTCGAAGTCACATAGCAGCACTTTGAAAACAAAAAGTTTCCAGACCACGACCAGACCTACTTATATGGGCAGCTCTGGTAACACACTGCAACAATAGTCCGGTCGAAGTCACATAGGAGCACTTTGAAAACAAAAAGTTTCCAGATCCCGACCATACCTACTTATGTATATGGGCAGTACTGGTAAACAGCTACAATAGGCTGGTCGAAGTCACAAAGGAGCACTTTGAAAACAAAAAGTTTCCAGACCCCGACCCGAACTACTCATATGGGCAGCGCTAGTAACATAATGCTACAATACGCCGGTCGAAGTCACATAGGAGCACTTTGAAAACAAAAAGTTTCCAGACCCCGACCAGACCTCCTTATGTATGTGGGAAACTCTGGTAACACACTGCTACAATAGACCGGTCGAAGACACATAGGAGCACTTTGAAAACAAAACGTTTCCAGACCCCGACCAGACCTACTTATGTATATGGGAATCACTGGTAACACACTGCTACAATACGCCGGTCGAAGTCACATAAGAGTACTTTGAAAGCAAAAAGTTTCCAGACCCCGACCCGACCTACTCATATGGGCAGCACTAGTAACAAACTGCTACAATAGGCCGGTCGAAATCGCATAGCAGCACTTTGAAAACGAAAAGTTTCCAGACCCCGACCAGACCTCCTTATGTATATGGGAAACACTGGTAACACACTGCTACAATAGACCGGTCGAAGTCACATAGGAGCACTTTGAAAACAAAACGTTTCCAGACCCCGACCAGACCTACTTATGTAAGTGGGCAGTACTCCTAAACAGCTACAATAGGCTGGTCGAAGTCACATAGAAACACTTTAAAAACAAAAAGTTTAAAGACCTAGACTAGACCTACTCATAAGGGCAGCACTAGTAACAAACTGCTACAATAGGCCGGTCGAAGTCACATATGAGCACTTTGAAAACGAAAAGTTTCCAGACCCCGACCAGACCTACTTATGTATATGGGCAGTACTGGTAAACAGCTACAATAGGCTGGTCGAAGTCACTTAGAAACACTTTAAAAACAAAAAGTTTAAAGACCCCGACCAGACCTACTTATATATATGGGCAGTACTGGTAACAAACTGCCACAATAGGCCGGTCGAAGTCACATAGGACTACTTTGAAAACAAAAACACTGCTAAATAGGCCGGTCGATGTCACATAGGAACACCTTGAAAACAAAAATGTTCCAGACTCCGACCCGACCTACTTATATGGGCAGTTCTGGTAACACACTGCAACAATAGTCCGGTCGAAGTCACATAGGAGCACTTTGAAAACAAAAAGTTTCCAGACCCCGACCCGACCTACTCATATGGGCAGCACTAGTAACAAACTGCTACAATAGGCCGGTCGAAGTCGCATAGGAGCACTTTGAAAACGAAAAGTTTCCAGACCCCGACCAGACCTCCTTATGTATATGGGAAACACTGGTAACACACTGCTACAATAGACCGGTCGAAGTCACATAGGAGCACTTTGAAAACAAAACGTTTCCAGACCCCGACCAGACCTACTTATGCAAGTGGGCAGTACTGGTAAACAGCTACAATAGGCTGGTCGAAGTCACATAGAAACACTTTAAAAACAAAAAGTTTCCAGACCTCGACCCGACCTACTCATATGGGCAGCACTAGTAACAAACTGCTACAATAGGCCGGTCGAAGTCACATATGAGCACTTTGAAAACGAAAAGTTTCCAGACCCCGACCAGACCTCCTTATGTATGTGGGAAACTCTGGTAACACACTGCTACAATAGACGGGTCAAAGTCACATAGGAGCACTTTGAAAACAAAACGTTTCCAGACTCCGACCAGACCTACTTATGTATATAGGAAACACTGGTAACACACTGCTACAATATAAAGGTCGAAGTCACATACGAGTACTTTGAACGCAAAAAGTTTCCAGACCCCGACCCGACTTACTCATATGGGCAGCACTAGTAACAAACTGCTACAATAGGCCGGTCGAAGTCGCATAGGAGCACTTTGAAAACGAAAAGTTTCCAGACCCCGACCAGACCTCCTTATGTATATGGGAAACACTGGTAACACACTGCTACAATAGGCCGGTCGAAGTCACATAAGAGCACTTTAAAAACAAAAAATTTAAAGACCCCGACCAGACCTACTCAATGGGTTGCAATGGTAATTTATTGCTACAGTAGGCCGATCGAAGTCACATAGAAGCACTTTGAAAACAAAAAGTTTCCTGACCCCGACCAGACCTCCTTATGCATATAGGAAACACTGGTAACACACTGCTACAATAGGCCGGTCGAAGTCACAAAGGAACACTTTGAAAACAAAAAGTTTCCAGACCTCGACCCGACCTACTTATATGGGAAACACAGGTAACACACTGCAACAATAGTCCGATTGAAGTCACATAGGAGCACTTTGAAAACAAAAAGTTTCCAGACCCCAAACAGACCTACTTATGTATATGGGAAACACTGGTAACACACTGCTACAATACGCCGGTCGAAGTCACATAGGAACACTTTAAAAACAAAAAGTTTAAAGACCCCGACTAGACCTACTCATATGGGCAGCACTAGTAACAAACTGCTACAATAGGCCGGTCGAAGTCACATATGAGCACTTTGAAAATGAAAAGTTTCCAGACCCCGACCAGACCTCCTTATGTATGTGGGAAACACTGGTAACACACTGCTACAATACACCGGTCGAAGTCACATAGGAGCACTTTGAAAACAAAACGTTTCCAGACCCCGACCAGACCTACTTATGTATATGGGAAACACTGGTAACACACTGCTATAATAGGCCGGTCGAAGTCACATAGGAACACTTTGAAAACAAAAAATTTCCAGACCCCGACCAGACCCACTTATATGGGCGGCTCTGGTAACACACTGCAACAATAGTCCGGTCGAAGTCACATAGGAGCACTTTGAAAACAAAAAGTTTCCAGACCCCGACCAGACCTACTTATATGGGCAGCAATGGTAACATACTGCAACAATAGTCCGGTCGAAGTCACATAGGAGCACTTTGAAAACAAAAAGTTTCCAGACCCCGACCAGACCTACTTATATGGGCAGCAATGGTAACATACTGCAACAATAGTCCGGTCGAAGTCACATAGGAGCACTTTGAAAACAAAAAGTTTCCAGATCCCGACCATACCTACTTATGTATATGGGCAGTATTGGTAAACAGCTACAATAGGCTGGTCGAAGTCACAAAGGAGCACTTTGAAAACAAAAAGTTTCCAGACCCCGACCCGAACTACTCATATGGGCAGCGCTAGTAACATAATGCTACAATACGCCGGTCGAAGTCACATAGGAGCACTTTGAAAACAAAAAGTTTCCAGACCCCGACCAGACCTCCTTATGTATGTGGGAAACTCTGGTAACACACTGCTACAATAGACCGGTCGAAGTCACATAGGAGCACTTTGAAAACAAAACGTTTCCAGACCCCGACCAGACCTACTTACGTATATGGGAATCACTGGTAACACACTGCTACAATACGCCGGTCGAAGTCACATAGGAGCACTTTGAAAACAAAAAGTTTCCAGACCCCGACCAGACCTCCTTATGTATGTGGGAAACTCTGGTAACACACTGCTACAATAGACCGGTCGAAGTCACTTTGAAAGCAAAAAGTTTCCAGACCCCGACCCGACCTACTCATATGGGCAGCACTAGTAACAAACTGCTACAATAGGCCGGTCGAAGTCGCATAGGAGCACTTTGAAAACGAAAAGTTTCCAGACCCCGACCAGACCTCCTTATGTATATGGGAAACACTGGTAACACACTGCTACAATAGACCGGTCGAAGTCACATAGGAGCACTTTGAAAACAAAACGTTTCCATACCCCGACCAGACCTACTTATGCAAGTGGGCAGTACTGGTAAACAGCTACAATAGGCTGGTCGAAGTCACATAGAAACACTTTAAAAACAAAAAGTTTCCAGACCTCGACCCGACCTACTCATATGGGCATCACTAGTAACAAACTGCTACAATAGGCCGGTCGAAGTCACATATGAGCACTTTGAAAACGAAAAGTTTCCAGACCCCGACCAGACCTCCTTATGTATGTGGGAAACTCTGGTAACACACTGCTACAATAGACGGGTCAAAGTCACATAGGAGCACTTTGAAAACAAAACGTTTCCAGACTCCGACCAGACCTACTTATGTATATAGGAAACACTGGTAACACACTGCTACAATATAAAGGTCGAAGTCACATAGGAGTACTTTGAACGCAAAAAGTTTCCAGACCCCGACCCGACTTACTCATATGGGCAGCACTAGTAACAAACTGCTACAATAGGCCGGTCGAAGTCGCATAGGAGCACTTTGAAAACGAAAAGTTTCCAGAACCCGACCAGACCTCCTTATGTATATGGGAAACACTGGTAACACACTGCTACAATAGGCCGGTCGAAGTCACATAAGAGCACTTTAAAAACAAAAAATTTAAAGACCCCGACCAGACCTACTCAATGGGTTGCAATGGTAATTTATTGCTACAGTAGGCCGATCGAAGTCACATAGAAGCACTTTGAAAACAAAAAGTTTCCTGACCCCGACCAGACCTCCTTATGCATATAGGAAACACTGGTAACACACTGCTACAATAGGCCGGTCGAAGTCACAAAGGAACACTTTGAAAACAAAAAGTTTCCAGACCTCGACCCGACCTACTTATATGGGAAACACAGGTAACACACTGCAACAATAGTCCGATTGAAGTCACATAGGAGCACTTTGAAAACAAAAAGTTTCCAGACCCCAAACAGACCTACTTATGTATATGGGAAACACTGGTAACACACTGCTACAATACGCCGGTCGAAGTCACATAGGAACACTTTAAAAACAAAAAGTTTAAAGACCCCGACTAGACCTACTCATATGGGCAGCACTAGTAACAAACTGCTACAATACGCCGGTCGAAGTCACATATGAGCACTTTGAAAATGAAAAGTTTCCAGACCCCGACCAGACCTCCTTATGTATGTGGGAAACTCTGGTAACACACTGCTACAATACACCGGTCGAAGTCACATAGGAGCACTTTGAAAACAAAACGTTTCCAGACCCCGACCAGACCTACTTATGTATATGGGAAACACTGGTAACACACTGCTATAATAGGCCGGTCGAAGTCACATAGGAACACTTTGAAAACAAAAAGTTTCCAGACCCCGACCAGACCTACTTATATGGGAAGCAATGGCAACACACTGCAACAGTAGGCCGATCGAAGTCACAAAGGAGCACTTTGAAAACAAAAAGTTTCCAGACCCCGACCAGACCGCCTTATGTATATAGGAAACACTGGTAACACACTGCTACAATAGGCCGGTCGAAGTCACAAAGGAACACTTTGAAAACAAAAAGTTTCCAGACCTCGACCCGACCTACTCATATGGGCAGCACTAGTAACAAACTTCTACAATAGGCCGGTCGAAGTCGCACTTTGAAAACGAAAAGTTTCCAGACCCCGACCAGACCTCCTTATGTATGTGGGAAACTCTGGTAACACACTGCTACAATAGACCGGTCGAAGTCACATAGGAGCAATTTGAAAACAAAACGTTTCCAGACCCCGACCAGACCTACATATGTATATGGGAAACACTGGTAACACACTGCCACAATATAAAGGTGGAAGTCACATAGGAGTACTTTGAAAACAAAAAGTTTCCAGACCCCGACCCGACCTACTCATATGGGCAGCACTAGTAACAAACTGCTACAATAGGCCGGTCGAAGTCGCATAGGAGCACTTTGAAAACGAAAAGTTTCCAGACCCCGACCAAACCTCCTTATGTATATGGGAAACACTGGTAACACACTGCTACAATAGGCCGGTCGAAGTCACATAACAGCACTTTAAAAACAAAAAATTTAAAGACCCCGACCAGACCTACTCAATGGGTTGCAATGGTAATTTACTGCTACAGTAGGCCGATCGAAGTCACATAGAAGCACTTTGAAAACAAAAAGTTTCCTGAACCCGACCAGACCTACTTATATGGGCAGCTCTGGTAACACACTTCAACAATAGTCCGATCGAAGTCACATAAGAGCACTTTAAAAACAAAAAATTTAAAGACCCCGACCAGATCTTCTTGAGTATATGGGCAGCGCTGGAAAATTGCTACAACAGGCCGGTCGAAGTCACATTGAAGCACATTGAAAACAAAACGTTTCCAGACCCCGAACAGAACTACTTATATGGGCAGCACTGGAAACATACTGCTACTATAGGCCGGTCGAAGTCACATAGGAGCACTTTGAAAACAAAACGTTTCCAGACCCCGACCAGACCTACTTATGTATATGGGAAACACTGGTAACACACTGCTACAATACAAAAGGTCGAAGTCACATAGGAGTACTTTGAAAGCAAAAAGTTTCCAGACCCCGACCCGACCTACTCATATGGGCAGCACTAGTAACAAACTGCTACAATAGGCCGGTCGAAGTCGCATAGGAGCACTTTGAAAACGAAAAGTTTGCAGACCCCGATCAGACCTCCTTATGTAAATGGGAAACACTGGTAACACACTGCTACAATAGGCCGGTCGAAGTCACATAAGAGCACTTTAAAAACAAAAAATTTAAAGACCCCGACCAGACCTACTCAATGGGTTGCAATGGTAATTTACTGCTACAGTAGGCCGATCGAAGTCACATAGAAGCACTTTGAAAACAAAAAGTTTCCTGACCCCGACCAGACCTTCTTGAGTATATGGGCAGCACTGGAAAATTGCTACAACAGGCCGGTCGAAGTCACATTGAAGCACATTGAAAACAAAAAGTTTCCAGACCCCGAACAGAACTACTTATATGGGCAGCACTGGAAACATACTGGTACAATAGGCCGGTCGAAGTCACATAGGAGCACTTTGAAAACAAAAAGTTTCCAGACCCCGACCAGACCTACTTATATGGGCAGCAATGGTAACATACTGCTACATTAGGCCGGTCGAAGTCACATAGCAGCACTTTGAAAACAAAAAGTTTCCAGACCACGACCAGACCTACTTATATGGGCAGCTCTGGTAACACACTGCAACAATAGTCCGGTCGAAGTCACATAGGAGCACTTTGAAAACAAAAAGTTTCCAGATCCCGACCATACCTACTTATGTATATGGGCAGTACTGGTAAACAGCTACAATAGGCTGGTCGAAGTCACAAAGGAGCACTTTGAAAACAAAAAGTTTCCAGACCCCGACCCGAACTACTCATATGGGCAGCGCTAGTAACATAATGCTACAATACGCCGGTCGAAGTCACATAGGAGCACTTTGAAAACAAAAAGTTTCCAGACCCCGACCAGACCTCCTTATGTATGTGGGAAACTCTGGTAACACACTGCTACAATAGACCGGTCGAAGACACATAGGAGCACTTTGAAAACAAAACGTTTCCAGACCCCGACCAGACCTACTTATGTATATGGGAATCACTGGTAACACACTGCTACAATACGCCGGTCGAAGTCACATAAGAGTACTTTGAAAGCAAAAAGTTTCCAGACCCCGACCCGACCTACTCATATGGGCAGCACTAGTAACAAACTGCTACAATAGGCCGGTCGAAATCGCATAGCAGCACTTTGAAAACGAAAAGTTTCCAGACCCCGACCAGACCTCCTTATGTATATGGGAAACACTGGTAACACACTGCTACAATAGACCGGTCGAAGTCACATAGGAGCACTTTGAAAACAAAACGTTTCCAGACCCCGACCAGACCTACTTATGTAAGTGGGCAGTACTCCTAAACAGCTACAATAGGCTGGTCGAAGTCACATAGAAACACTTTAAAAACAAAAAGTTTAAAGACCTAGACTAGACCTACTCATAAGGGCAGCACTAGTAACAAACTGCTACAATAGGCCGGTCGAAGTCACATATGAGCACTTTGAAAACGAAAAGTTTCCAGACCCCGACCAGACCTACTTATGTATATGGGCAGTACTGGTAAACAGCTACAATAGGCTGGTCGAAGTCACTTAGAAACACTTTAAAAACAAAAAGTTTAAAGACCCCGACCAGACCTACTTATATATATGGGCAGTACTGGTAACAAACTGCCACAATAGGCCGGTCGAAGTCACATAGGACTACTTTGAAAACAAAAACACTGCTAAATAGGCCGGTCGATGTCACATAGGAACACCTTGAAAACAAAAATGTTCCAGACTCCGACCCGACCTACTTATATGGGCAGTTCTGGTAACACACTGCAACAATAGTCCGGTCGAAGTCACATAGGAGCACTTTGAAAACAAAAAGTTTCCAGACCCCGAACAGAACTACTTATATGGCAGCACTGGAAACATACTGCTACAATAGGCCGGTCGAAGTCACATAGGAGCACTTTACAAACAAAAAGTTTAAAGACCCCGACTAGACCTACTCATATGGGCAGCACTAGTAACACACTGCAACAATAGTCCGATCGAAGTCACATAGGAGCACTTTGAAAACAAAAAGTTTCCAGACCCCAAACAGACCTACTTATGTATATGGGAAACACTGGTAACACACTGCTACAATACGCCGGTCGAAATCACATAGGAACACTTTACAAACAAAAAGTTTAAAGACCCCGACTAGACCTACTCATATGGGCAGCACTAGTAACAAACTGCTACAATAGGCCGGTCGAAGTCACATATGAGCACTTTAAAAACGAAAAGTTTCCAGACCCCGACCAGACCTCCTTATGTATGTGGGAAATTCTGGTAACACACTGCTACAATACACCGGTCGAAGTCACATAGGAACACTTTACAAACAAAAAGTTTAAAGACCCCGACTAGACCTACTCATATGGGCAGCACTAGTAACATACTGCTACATTAGGCCGCTCGAAGTCACATAGGAGCACTTTGAAAACAAAAAGTTTCCAGACCCCGACCAGACCTACTTATATGGGAAGCTCTGGTAACACACTGCAACAATAGTCCGGTCGAAGTCACATAGGAGCACTTTGAAAACAAAAAGTTTCCAGATCCCGACCATACCTACTTATGTATATGGGCAGAACTGGTAAACAGCTACAAAAGGCTGTTCGAAGTCACAAAGGAGCACTTTGAAAACAAAAATTTTCCAGACCCCGACCCGAACTACTCATATGGGCAGCGCTAGTAACATAATGCTACAATACGCCGGTCGAAGTCACATAGGAGCACTTTGAAAATAAAAAGTTTCCAGACCCCGACCAGACCTCCTTATGAATATGGGAAACACTGGTAACACACTGCTACAATAGGCCGGTCGAAGTCACATAAGAGCACTTTAAAAACAAAAAATTTAAAGACCCCGACCAGACCTACTCAATGGGTTGCAATGGTAATTTACTGCTACAGTAGGCCGTTCGAAGTCACATAGAAGCACTTTGAAAACAAAAAGTTTCCTGACCCCGACCAGACCTCCTTATGTATATGGGAAACACTGGTAACACACTGCTACAATAGGCCGGTCGAAGTCACATTGGAACACTTTGAAAACAAAAAGTTAAAAGACCCCGACCAGACCTACTCAATGGGTTGCAATGGAAATTTACTGCTACAGTAGGCCGATCGAAGTCACATAGAAGCACTTTGAAAACAAAAAGTTTCCTGACCCCGACCAGACCTTCTTGAGTATATGGGCAGCACTGGAAAATTGCTACAACAGGCCTGTCGAAGTCACATTGAAGCACATTGAAAACAAAAAGTTTCCAGACCCCGAACAGAACTACTTATATGGGCAGCACTGGAAACATACTGCTACAATAGGCCGGTCGAAGTCACATAGGAGCACTTTGAAAACAAAAAGTTTCCAGACCGGGACCAGACCTACTTATATGGGCAGCAATGGTAACATACTGCTACATTAGGCCGGTCGAAGTCACATAAGAGCACTTTAAAAACAAAAAATTTAAAGACCCCGACCAGACCTACTCAATGGGTTGCAATGGTAATTTACTGCTACAGTAGGCCGATCGAAGTCACATAGAAGCACTTTGAAAACAAAAAGTTTCCTGACCCCGACCAGACCTTCTTGAGTATATCGGCAGCACTGGAAAATTGCTACAACAGGCCGATCGAAGTCACATTAAAGCATATTGAAAACAAAAAGTTTCCAGACCCCGAACAGAACTACTTATATGTGCAGCACTGGAAACATACTGCTACAATAGGCTGGTCGAAGTCACATAGGAGCACTTTGAAAACAAAAAGTTTCCAGACCGGGACCAGACCTACTTATATGGGCAGCTCTGGTAACACACTGCAACAATAGTCCGGTCGAAGTCACATAGGAGCACTTTGAAAACAAAAAGTTTCCAGATCCCGACCATACCTACTTATGTATATGGGCAGTACTGGTAAACAGCTACAATAGGCTGGTCGAAGTCACAAAGGAGCACTTTGAAAACAAAAAGTTTCCAGACCCCGACCCGAACTACTCATATGGGCAGCGCTAGTAACATAATGCTACAATACGCCGGTCGAAGTCACATAGGAGCACTTTGAAAACAAAAAGTTTCCAGACCCCGACCAGACCTCCTTATGTATATGGGAAACACTGGTAACACACTGCTACAATAGGCCGGTCGAAGTCACATAAGAGCACTTTAAAAACAAAAAATTTAAAGACCCCGACCAGACCTACTTATGTATATGGGAATCACTGGTAACACACTGCTACAATACGCCGGTCGAAGTCACATAAGAGTACTTTGAAAGCAAAAAGTTTCCAGACCCCGACCCGACCTACTCATATGGGCAGCACTAGTAACAAACTGCTACAATAGGCCGGTCGAAATCGCATAGCAGCACTTTGAAAACGAAAAGTTTCCAGACCCCGACCAGACCTTCTTGAGTATATCGGCAGCACTGGAAAATTGCTACAACAGGCCGATCGAAGTCACATTGAAGCATATTGAAAACAAAAAGTTTCCAGACCCCGAACAGAACTACTTATATGTGCAGCACTGGAAACATACTGCTACAATAGGCTGGTCGAAGTCACATAGGAGCACTTTGAAAACAAAAAGTTTCCAGACCGGGACCAGACCTACTTATATGGGCAGCTCTGGTAACACACTGCTACTATAGGCCGGTCGAAGTCACATAGGAGCACTTTGAAAACAAAACGTTTCCAGACCCCGACCAGACCTACTTATGTATATGGGAAACACTGGTAACACACTGCTACAATACAAAAGGTCGAAGTCACATAGGAGTACTTTGAAAGCAAAAAGTTTCCAGACCCCGACCCGACCTACTCATATGGGCAGCACTAGTAACAAACTGCTACAATAGGCCGGTCGAAGTCGCATAGGAGCACTTTGAAAACGAAAAGTTTGCAGACCCCGATCAGACCTCCTTATGTAAATGGGAAACACTGGTAACACACTGCTACAATAGGCCGGTCGAAGTCACATAAGAGCACTTTAAAAACAAAAAATTTAAAGACCCCGACCAGACCTACTCAATGGGTTGCAATGGTAATTTACTGCTACAGTAGGCCGATCGAAGTCACATAGAAGCACTTTGAAAACAAAAAGTTTCCTGACCCCGACCAGACCTTCTTGAGTATATGGGCAGCACTGGAAAATTGCTACAACAGGCCGGTCGAAGTCACATTGAAGCACATTGAAAACAAAAAGTTTCCAGACCCCGAACAGAACTACTTATATGGGCAGCACTGGAAACATACTGGTACAATAGGCCGGTCGAAGTCACATAGGAGCACTTTGAAAACAAAAAGTTTCCAGACCCCGACCAGACCTACTTATATGGGCAGCAATGGTAACATACTGCTACATTAGGCCGGTCGAAGTCACATAGCAGCACTTTGAAAACAAAAAGTTTCCAGACCACGACCAGACCTACTTATATGGGCAGCTCTGGTAACACACTGCAACAATAGTCCGGTCGAAGTCACATAGGAGCACTTTGAAAACAAAAAGTTTCCAGATCCCGACCATACCTACTTATGTATATGGGCAGTACTGGTAAACAGCTACAATAGGCTGGTCGAAGTCACAAAGGAGCACTTTGAAAACAAAAAGTTTCCAGACCCCGACCCGAACTACTCATATGGGCAGCGCTAGTAACATAATGCTACAATACGCCGGTCGAAGTCACATAGGAGCACTTTGAAAACAAAAAGTTTCCAGACCCCGACCAGACCTCCTTATGTATGTGGAAAACTCTGGTAACACACTGCTACAATAGACCGGTCGAAGTCACATAGGAGCACTTTGAAAACAAAACGTTTCCAGACCCCGACCAGACCTACTTATGTATATGGGAATCACTGGTAACACACTGCTACAATACGCCGGTCGAAGTCACATAAGAGTACTTTGAAAGCAAAAAGTTTCCAGACCCCGACCCGACCTACTCATATGGGCAGCACTAGTAACAAACTGCTACAATAGGCCGGTCGAAATCGCATAGCAGCACTTTGAAAACGAAAAGTTTCCAGACCCCGACCAGACCTCCTTATGTATATGGGAAACACTGGTAACACACTGCTACAATAGACCGGTCGAAGTCACATAGGAGCACTTTGAAAACAAAACGTTTCCAGACCCCGACCAGACCTACTTATGTAAGTGGGCAGTACTCCTAAACAGCTACAATAGGCTGGTCGAAGTCACATAGAAACACTTTAAAAACAAAAAGTTTAAAGACCTAGACTAGACCTACTCATAAGGGCAGCACTAGTAACAAACTGCTACAATAGGCCGGTCGAAGTCACATATGAGCACTTTGAAAACGAAAAGTTTCCAGACCCCGACCAGACCTACTTATGTATATGGGCAGTACTGGTAAACAGCTACAATAGGCTGGTCGAAGTCACTTAGAAACACTTTAAAAACAAAAAGTTTAAAGACCCCGACCAGACCTACTTATATATATGGGCAGTACTGGTAACAAACTGCCACAATAGGCCGGTCGAAGTCACATAGGACTACTTTGAAAACAAAAACACTGCTAAATAGGCCGGTCGATGTCACATAGGAACACCTTGAAAACAAAAATGTTCCAGACTCTGACCCGACCTACTTATATGGGCAGTTCTGGTAACACACTGCAACAATAGTCCGGTCGAAGTCACATAGGAGCACTTTGAAAACAAAAAGTTTCCAGACCCCGAACAGAACTACTTATATGGCAGCACTGGAAACATACTGCTACAATAGGCCGGTCGAAGTCACATAGGAGCACTTTACAAACAAAAAGTTTAAAGACCCCGACTAGACCTACTCATATGGGCAGCACTAGTAACACACTGCAACAATAGTCCGATCGAAGTCACATAGGAGCACTTTGAAAACAAAAAGTTTCCAGACCCCAAACAGACCTACTTATGTATATGGGAAACACTGGTAACACACTGCTACAATACGCCGGTCGAAATCACATAGGAACACTTTACAAACAAAAAGTTTAAAGACCCCGACTAGACCTACTCATATGGGCAGCACTAGTAACAAACTGCTAAAATAGGCCGGTCGAAGTCACATATGAGCACTTTAAAAACGAAAAGTTTCCAGACCCCGACCAGACCTCCTTATGTATGTGGGAAATTCTGGTAACACACTGCTACAATACACCGGTCGAAGTCACATAGGAACACTTTACAAACAAAAAGTTTAAAGACCCCGACTAGACCTACTCATATGGGCAGCACTAGTAACATACTGCTACATTAGGCCGCTCGAAGTCACATAGGAGCACTTTGAAAACAAAAAGTTTCCAGACCCCGACCAGACCTACTTATATGGGAAGCTCTGGTAACACACTGCAACAATAGTCCGGTCGAAGTCACATAGGAGCACTTTGAAAACAAAAAGTTTCCAGATCCCGACCATACCTACTTATGTATATGGGCAGTACTGGTAAACAGCTACAAAAGGCTGGTCGAAGTCACAAAGGAGCACTTTGAAAACAAAAATTTTCCAGACCCCGACCCGAACTACTCATATGGGCAGCGCTAGTAACATAATGCTACAATACGCCGGTCGAAGTCACATAGGAGCACTTTGAAAATAAAAAGTTTCCAGACCCCGACCAGACCTCCTTATGAATATGGGAAACACTGGTAACACACTGCTACAATAGGCCGGTCGAAGTCACATAAGAGCACTTTAAAAACAAAAAATTTAAAGACCCCGACCAGACCTACTCAATGGGTTGCAATGGTAATTTACTGCTACAGTAGGCCGTTCGAAGTCACATAGAAGCACTTTGAAAACAAAAAGTTTCCTGACCCCGACCAGACCTCCTTATGTATATGGGAAACACTGGTAACACACTGCTACAATAGGCCGGTCGAAGTCACATTGGAACACTTTGAAAACAAAAAGTTAAAAGACCCCGACCAGACCTACTCAATGGGTTGCAATGGAAATTTACTGCTACAGTAGGCCGATCGAAGTCACATAGAAGCACTTTGAAAACAAAAAGTTTCCTGACCCCGACCAGACCTTCTTGAGTATATGGGCAGCACTGGAAAATTGCTACAACAGGCCTGTCGAAGTCACATTGAAGCACATTGAAAACAAAAAGTTTCCAGACCCCGAACAGAACTACTTATATGGGCAGCACTGGAAACATACTGCTACAATAGGCCGGTCGAAGTCACATAGGAGCACTTTGAAAACAAAAAGTTTCCAGACCGGGACCAGACCTACTTATATGGGCAGCAATGGTAACATACTGCTACATTAGGCCGGTCGAAGTCACATAAGAGCACTTTAAAAACAAAAAATTTAAAGACCCCGACCAGACCTACTCAATGGGTTGCAATGGTAATTTACTGCTACAGTAGGCCGATCGAAGTCACATAGAAGCACTTTGAAAACAAAAAGTTTCCTGACCCCGACCAGACCTTCTTGAGTATATCGGCAGCACTGGAAAATTGCTACAACAGGCCGATCGAAGTCACATTGAAGCATATTGAAAACAAAAAGTTTCCAGACCCCGAACAGAACTACTTATATGTGCAGCACTGGAAACATACTGCTACAATAGGCTGGTCGAAGTCACATAGGAGCACTTTGAAAACAAAAAGTTTCCAGACCGGGACCAGACCTACTTATATGGGCAGCTCTGGTAACACACTGCAACAATAGTCCGGTCGAAGTCACATAGGAGCACTTTGAAAACAAAAAGTTTCCAGATCCCGACCATACCTACTTATGTATATGGGCAGTACTGGTAAACAGCTACAATAGGCTGGTCGAAGTCACAAAGGAGCACTTTGAAAACAAAAAGTTTCCAGACCCCGACCCGAACTACTCATATGGGCAGCGCTAGTAACATAATGCTACAATACGCCGGTCGAAGTCACATAGGAGCACTTTGAAAACAAAAAGTTTCCAGACCCCGACCAGACCTCCTTATGTATATGGGAAACACTGGTAACACACTGCTACAATAGGCCGGTCGAAGTCACATAAGAGCACTTTAAAAACAAAAAATTTAAAGACCCCGACCAGACCTACTCAATGGGTTGCAATGGTAATTTACTGCTACAGTAGGCCGATCGAAGTCACATAGAAGCACTTTGAAAACAAAAAGTTTCCTGACCCCGACCAGACCTTCTTGAGTATATCGGCAGCACTGGAAAATTGCTACAATAGGCCGGTCGAAGACACATTGAAGCATATTGAAAACAAAAAGTTTCCAGACCCCGAACAGAACTACTTATATGTGCAGCACTGGAAACTTACTGCTACAATAGGCCGGTCGAAGTCACATAGGAGCACTTTGAAAACAAAAAGTTTCCAGACCGGGACCAGACCTACTTATATGGGCAGCTCTGGTAACACACTGCAACAATAGTCCGGTCGAAGTCACATAGGAGCACTTTGAAAACAAAAAGTTTCCAGATCCCGACCATACCTACTTATGTATATGGGCAGTACTGGTAAACAGCTACAATAGGCTGGTCGAAGTCACAAAGGAGCACTTTGAAAACAAAAAGTTTCCAGACCCCGACCCGAACTACTCATATGGGCAGCGCTAGTAACATAATGCTACAATACGCCGGTCGAAGTCACATAGGAGCACTTTGAAAACAAAACGTTTCCAGACCCCGACCAGACCTCCTTATGTATGTGGGAAACTCTGGTAACACACTGCTACAATAGACCGGTCGAAGTCACATAGGAGCACTTTGAAAGCAAAAAGTTTCCAGACCCCGACCCGACCTACTCATATGGGCAGCACTAGTAACAAACTGTTACAATAGGCCGGTCGAAGTCACATAAGAGCACTTTAAAAACAAAAAATTTAAAGACCCCGACCAGACCTACTCAATGGGTTGCAATGGTAATTTACTGCTACAGTAGGCCGATCGAAGTCACATAGAAGCACTTTGAAAACAAAAAGTTTCCTGACCCCGACCAGACCTTCTTGAGTATATCGGCAGCACTGGAAAATTGCTACAACAGGCCGGTCGAAGTCACATTGAAGCATATTGAAAACAAAAAGTTTCCTGACCCCGACCAGACCTTCTCAATGGGTTGCAATGGTAATTTACTGCTACAGTAGGCCGATCGAAGTCACATAGAAGCACTTTGAAAACAAAAAGTTTCCTGACCCCGACCAGACCTTCTTGAGTATATGGGCAGCACTGGAAAATTGCTACAACAGGCCTGTCGAAGTCACATTGAAGCACATTGAAAACAAAAAGTTTCCAGACCCCGAACAGAACTACTTATATAAGCAGCACTGGAAACATACTGCTACAATAGGCCGGTCGAAGTCACATAGGAGCACTTTGAAAACAAAAAGTTTCCAGACCGGGACCAGACCTACTTATATGGGCAGCAATGGTAACATACTGCTACATTAGGCCGGTCGAAGTCACATAGGAGCACTTTGAAAACAAAAAGTTTCCAGACCCCGACCAGACCTACTTATATGGGCAACTCTGGTAACACACTGCAACAATAGTCCGGTCGAAGTCACATAGGAGCACTTTGAAAACAAAATGTTTCCAGATCCCGACCATACCTACTTATGTATATGGGCAGTACTGGTAAACAGCTACAATAGGCTGGGCGAAGTCACAAAGGAGCACTTTGAAAACAAAAAGTTTCCAGACCCCGACCCGAACTACTCATATGGGCAGCGCTAGTAACATAATGCTACAATACGCCGGTCGAAGTCACATAGGAGCACTTTGAAAACAAAAAGTTTCCAGACCCCGACCAGACCTCCTTATGTATATTGGAAACACTGGTAACACACTGCTACAATAGGCCGGTCGAAGTCACATAAGAGCACTTTAAAAACAAAAAATTTAAAGACCCCGACCAGACCTACTCAATGGGTTGCAATGGTAATTTACTGCTACAGTAGGCCGATCGAAGTCACATAGAAGCACTTTGAAAACAAAAAGTTTCCTGACCCCGACCAGACCTTCTTGAGTATATCGGCAGCACTGGAAAATTGCTACAACAGGCCGGTCGAAGTCACATTGAAGCATATTGAAAACAAAAAGTTTCCAGACCCCGAACAGAACTACTTATATGTGCAGCACTGGAAACATACTGCAACAATAGTCCGGTCGAAGTCACATAAGAGCACTTTGAAAACAAAAAGTTTCCAGATCCCGACCATACCTACTTATGTATATGGGCAGTACTGGTAAACAGCTACAATAGGCTGGTCGAAGTCACAAAGGAGCACTTTGAAAACAAAAATTTTCCAGACCCCGACCCGAACTACTCATATGGGCAGCGCTAGTAACATAATGCTACAATACGCCGGTCGAAGTCACATAGGAGCACTTTGAAAATAAAAAGTTTCCAGACCCCGACCAGACCTCCTTATGAATATGGGAAACACTGGTAACACACTGCTACAATAGGCCGGTCGAAGTCACATAAGAGCACTTTAAAAACAAAAAATTTAAAGACCCCGACCAGACCTACTCAATGGGTTGCAATGGTAATTTACTGCTACAGTAGGCCGTTCGAAGTCACAAAGAAGCACTTTGAAAACAAAAAGTTTCCTGACCCCGACCAGACCTCCTTATGTATATGGGAAACACTGGTAACACACTGCTACAATAGGCCGGTCGAAGTCACATTGGAACACTTTGAAAACAAAAAGTTAAAAGACCCCGACCAGACCTACTCAATGGGTTGCAATGGTAATTTACTGCTACAGTAGGCCGATCGAAGTCACATAGAAGCACTTTGAAAACAAAAAGTTTCCTGACCCCGACCAGACCTTCTTGAGTATATGGGCAGCACTGGAAAATTGCTACAACAGGCCTGTCGAAGTCACATTGAAGCACATTGAAAACAAAAAGTTTCCAGACCCCGAACAGAACTACTTATATGGGCAGCACTGGAAACATACTGCTACAATAGGCCGGTCGAAGTCACATAGGAGCACTTTGAAAACAAAAAGTTTCCAGACCGGGACCAGACCTACTTATATGGGCAGCAATGGTAACATACTGCTACATTAGGCCGGTCGAAGTCACATAAGAGCACTTTAAAAACAAAAAATTTAAAGACCCCGACCAGACCTACTCAATGGGTTGCAATGGTAATTTACTGCTACAGTAGGCCGATCGAAGTCACATAGAAGCACTTTGAAAACAAAAAGTTTCCTGACCCCGACCAGACCTTCTTGAGTATATCGGCAGCACTGGAAAATTGCTACAACAGGCCGATCGAAGTCACATTGAAGCATATTGAAAACAAAAAGTTTCCAGACCCCGAACAGAACTACTTATATGTGCAGCACTGGAAACATACTGCTACAATAGGCTGGTCGAAGTCACATAGGAGCACTTTGAAAACAAAAAGTTTCCAGACCGGGACCAGACCTACTTATATGGGCAGCTCTGGTAACACACTGCAACAATAGTCCGGTCGAAGTCACATAGGAGCACTTTGAAAACAAAAAGTTTCCAGATCCCGACCATACCTACTTATGTATATGGGCAGTACTGGTAAACAGCTACAATAGGCTGGTCGAAGTCACAAAGGAGCACTTTGAAAACAAAAAGTTTCCAGACCCCGACCCGAACTACTCATATGGGCAGCGCTAGTAACATAATGCTACAATACGCCGGTCGAAGTCACATAGGAGCACTTTGAAAACAAAAAGTTTCCAGACCCCGACCAGACCTCCTTATGTATATGGGAAACACTGGTAACACACTGCTACAATAGGCCGGTCGAAGTCACATAAGAGCACTTTAAAAACAAAAAATTTAAAGACCCCGACCAGACCTACTCAATGGGTTGCAATGGTAATTTACTGCTACAGTAGGCCGATCGAAGTCACATAGAAGCACTTTGAAAACAAAAAGTTTCCTGACCCCGACCAGACCTTCTTGAGTATATCGGCAGCACTGGAAAATTGCTACAATAGGCCGGTCGAAGACACATTGAAGCATATTGAAAACAAAAAGTTTCCAGACCCCGAACAGAACTACTTATATGTGCAGCACTGGAAACTTACTGCTACAATAGGCCGGTCGAAGTCACATAGGAGCACTTTGAAAACAAAAAGTTTCCAGACCGGGACCAGACCTACTTATATGGGCAGCTCTGGTAACACACTGCAACAATAGTCCGGTCGAAGTCACATAGGAGCACTTTGAAAACAAAAAGTTTCCAGATCCCGACCATACCTACTTATGTATATGGGCAGTACTGGTAAACAGCTACAATAGGCTGGTCGAAGTCACAAAGGAGCACTTTGAAAACAAAAAGTTTCCAGACCCCGACCCGAACTACTCATATGGGCAGCGCTAGTAACATAATGCTACAATACGCCGGTCGAAGTCACATAGGAGCACTTTGAAAACAAAACGTTTCCAGACCCCGACCAGACCTCCTTATGTATGTGGGAAACTCTGGTAACACACTGCTACAACAGGCCGATCGAAGTCACATTGAAGCATATTGAAAACAAAAAGTTTCCAGACCCCGAACAGAACTACTTATATGTGCAGCACTGGAAACATACTGCTACAATAGGCTGGTCGAAGTCACATAGGAGCACTTTGAAAACAAAAAGTTTCCAGACCGGGACCAGACCTACTTATATGGGCAGCTCTGGTAACACACTGCAACAATAGTCCGGTCGAAGTCACATAGGAGCACTTTGAAAACAAAAAGTTTCCAGATCCCGACCATACCTACTTATGTATATGGGCAGTACTGGTAAACAGCTACAATAGGCTGGTCGAAGTCACAAAGGAGCACTTTGAAAACAAAAAGTTTCCAGACCCCGACCCGAACTACTCATATGGGCAGCGCTAGTAACATAATGCTACAATACGCCGGTCGAAGTCACATAGGAGCACTTTGAAAACAAAAAGTTTCCAGACCCCGACCAGACCTCCTTATGTATATGGGAAACACTGGTAACACACTGCTACAATAGGCCGGTCGAAGTCACATAAGAGCACTTTAAAAACAAAAAATTTAAAGACCCCGACCAGACCTACTCAATGGGTTGCAATGGTAATTTACTGCTACAGTAGGCCGATCAAAGTCACATAGAAGCACTTTGACAACAAAAAGTTTCCTGACCCCGACCAGACCTTCTTGAGTATATCGGCAGCACTGGAAAATTGCTACAATAGGCCGGTCGAAGACACATTGAAGCATATTGAAAACAAAAAGTTTCCAGACCCCGAACAGAACTACTTATATGTGCAGCACTGGAAACTTACTGCTACAATAGGCCGGTCGAAGTCACATAGGAGCACTTTGAAAACAAAAAGTTTCCAGACCGGGACCAGACCTACTTATATGGGCAGCTCTGGTAACACACTGCAACAATAGTCCGGTCGAAGTCACATAGGAGCACTTTGAAAACAAAAAGTTTCCAGATCCCGACCATACCTACTTATGTATATGGGCAGTACTGGTAAACAGCTACAATAGGCTGGTCGAAGTCACAAAGGAGCACTTTGAAAACAAAAAGTTTCCAGACCCCGACCCGAACTACTCATATGGGCAGCGCTAGTAACATAATGCTACAATACGCCGGTCGAAGTCACATAGGAGCACTTTGAAAACAAAACGTTTCCAGACCCCGACCAGACCTCCTTATGTATGTGGGAAACTCTGGTAACACACTGCTACAATAGACCGGTCGAAGTCACATAGGAGCACTTTGAAAGCAAAAAGTTTCCAGACCCCGACCCGACCTACTCATATGGGCAGCACTAGTAACAAACTGTTACAATAGGCCGGTCGAAGTCACATAAGAGCACTTTAAAAACAAAAAATTTAAAGACCCCGACCAGACCTACTCAATGGGTTGCAATGGTAATTTACTGCTACAGTAGGCCGATCGAAGTCACATAGAAGCACTTTGAAAACAAAAAGTTTCCTGACCCCGACCAGACCTTCTTGAGTATATCGGCAGCACTGGAAAATTGCTACAACAGGCCGGTCGAAGTCACATTGAAGCATATTGAAAACAAAAAGTTTCCTGACCCCGACCAGACCTTCTCAATGGGTTGCAATGGTAATTTACTGCTACAGTAGGCCGATCGAAGTCACATAGAAGCACTTTGAAAACAAAAAGTTTCCTGACCCCGACCAGACCTTCTTGAGTATATGGGCAGCACTGGAAAATTGCTACAACAGGCCTGTCGAAGTCACATTGAAGCACATTGAAAACAAAAAGTTTCCAGACCCCGAACAGAACTACTTATATAAGCAGCACTGGAAACATACTGCTACAATAGGCCGGTCGAAGTCACATAGGAGCACTTTGAAAACAAAAAGTTTCCAGACCGGGACCAGACCTACTTATATGGGCAGCAATGGTAACATACTGCTACATTAGGCCGGTCGAAGTCACATAGGAGCACTTTGAAAACAAAAAGTTTCCAGACCCCGACCAGACCTACTTATATGGGCAACTCTGTTAACACACTGCAACAATAGTCCGGTCGAAGTCACATAGGAGCACTTTGAAAACAAAATGTTTCCAGATCCCGACCATACCCACTTATGTATATGGGCAGTACTGGTAAACAGCTACAATAGGCTGGGCGAAGTCACAAAGGAGCACTTTGAAAACAAAAAGTTTCCAGACCCCGACCCGAACTACTCATATGGGCAGCGCTAGTAACATAATGCTACAATACGCCGGTCGAAGTCACATAGGAGCACTTTGAAAACAAAAAGTTTCCAGACCCCGACCAGACCTCCTTATGTATATTGGAAACACTGGTAACACACTGCTACAATAGGCCGGTCGAAGTCACATAAGAGCACTTTAAAAACAAAAAATTTAAAGACCCCGACCAGACCTACTCAATGGGTTGCAATGGTAATTTACTGCTACAGTAGGCCGATCGAAGTCACATAGAAGCACTTTGAAAACAAAAAGTTTCCTGACCCCGACCAGACCTTCTTGAGTATATCGGCAGCACTGGAAAATTGCTACAACAGGCCGGTCGAAGTCACATTGAAGCATATTGAAAACAAAAAGTTTCCAGACCCCGAACAGAACTACTTATATGTGCAGCACTGGAAACATACTGCAACAATAGTCCGGTCGAAGTCACATAAGAGCACTTTGAAAACAAAAAGTTTCCAGATCCCGACCATACCTACTTATGTATATGGGCAGTACTGGTAAACAGCTACAATAGGCTGGTCGAAGTCACAAAGGAGCACTTTGAAAACAAAAATTTTCCAGACCCCGACCCGAACTACTCATATGGGCAGCGCTAGTAACATAATGCTACAATACGCCGGTCGAAGTCACATAGGAGCACTTTGAAAATAAAAAGTTTCCAGACCCCGACCAGACCTCCTTATGAATATGGGAAACACTGGTAAAACACTGCTACAATAGGCCGGTCGAAGTCACATAAGAGCACTTTAAAAACAAAAAATTTAAAGACCCCGACCAGACCTACTCAATGGGTTGCAATGGTAATTTACTGCTACAGTAGGCCGTTCGAAGTCACAAAGAAGCACTTTGAAAACAAAAAGTTTCCTGACCCCGACCAGACCTCCTTATGTATATGGGAAACACTGGTAACACACTGCTACAATAGGCCGGTCGAAGTCACATTGGAACACTTTGAAAACAAAAAGTTAAAAGACCCCGACCAGACCTACTCAATGGGTTGCAATGGTAATTTACTGCTACAGTAGGCCGATCGAAGTCACATAGAAGCACTTTGAAAACAAAAAGTTTCCTGACCCCGACCAGACCTTCTTGAGTATATGGGCAGCACTGGAAAATTGCTACAACAGGCCTGTCGAAGTCACATTGAAGCACATTGAAAACAAAAAGTTTCCAGACCCCGAACAGAACTACTTATATGGGCAGCACTGGAAACATACTGCTACAATAGGCCGGTCGAAGTCACATAGGAGCACTTTGAAAACAAAAAGTTTCCAGACCGGGACCAGACCTACTTATATGGGCAGCAATGGTAACATACTGCTACATTAGGCCGGTCGAAGTCACATAAGAGCACTTTAAAAACAAAAAATTTAAAGACCCCGACCAGACCTACTCAATGGGTTGCAATGGTAATTTACTGCTACAGTAGGCCGATCGAAGTCACATAGAAGCACTTTGAAAACAAAAAGTTTCCTGACCCCGACCAGACCTTCTTGAGTATATCGGCAGCACTGGAAAATTGCTACAACAGGCCGATCGAAGTCACATTGAAGCATATTGAAAACAAAAAGTTTCCAGACCCCGAACAAAACTACTTATATGTGCAGCACTGGAAACATACTGCTACAATAGGCTGGTCGAAGTCACATAGGAGCACTTTGAAAACAAAAAGTTTCCAGACCGGGACCAGACCTACTTATATGGGCAGCTCTGGTAACACACTGCAACAATAGTCCGGTCGAAGTCACATAGGAGCACTTTGAAAACAAAAAGTTTCCAGATCCCGACCATACCTACTTATGTATATGGGCAGTACTGGTAAACAGCTACAATAGGCTGGTCGAAGTCACAAAGGAGCACTTTGAAAACAAAAAGTTTCCAGACCCCGACCCGAACTACTCATATGGGCAGCGCTAGTAACATAATGCTACAATACGCCGGTCGAAGTCACATAGGAGCACTTTGAAAACAAAAAGTTTCCAGACCCCGACCAGACCTCCTTATGTATATGGGAAACACTGGTAACACACTGCTACAATAGGCCGGTCGAAGTCACATAAGAGCACTTTAAAAACAAAAAATTTAAAGACCCCGACCAGACCTACTCAATGGGTTGCAATGGTAATTTACTGCTACAGTAGGCCGATCGAAGTCACATAGAAGCACTTTGAAAACAAAAAGTTTCCTGACCCCGACCAGACCTTCTTGAGTATATCGGCAGCACTGGAAAATTGCTACAATAGGCCGGTCGAAGACACATTGAAGCATATTGAAAACAAAAAGTTTCCAGACCCCGAACAGAACTACTTATATGTGCAGCACTGGAAACTTACTGCTACAATAGGCCGGTCGAAGTCACATAGGAGCACTTTGAAAACAAAAAGTTTCCAGACCGGGACCAGACCTACTTATATGGGCAGCTCTGGTAACACACTGCAACAATAGTCCGGTCGAAGTCACATAGGAGCACTTTGAAAACAAAAAGTTTCCAGATCCCGACCATACCTACTTATGTATATGGGCAGTACTGGTAAACAGCTACAATAGGCTGGTCGAAGTCACAAAGGAGCACTTTGAAAACAAAAAGTTTCCAGACCCCGACCCGAACTACTCATATGGGCAGCGCTAGTAACATAATGCTACAATACGCCGGTCGAAGTCACATAGGAGCACTTTGAAAACAAAACGTTTCCAGACCCCGACCAGACCTCCTTATGTATGTGGGAAACTCTGGTAACACACTGCTACAATAGACCGGTCGAAGTCACATAGGAGCACTTTGAAAGCAAAAAGTTTCCAGACCCCGACCCGACCTACTCATATGGGCAGCACTAGTAACAAACTGTTACAATAGGCCGGTCGAAGTCACATAAGAGCACTTTAAAAACAAAAAATTTAAAGACCCCGACCAGACCTACTCAATGGGTTGCAATGGTAATTTACTGCTACAGTAGGCCGATCGAAGTCACATAGAAGCACTTTGAAAACAAAAAGTTTCCTGACCCCGACCAGACCTTCTTGAGTATATCGGCAGCACTGGAAAATTGCTACAACAGGCCGGTCGAAGTCACATTGAAGCATATTGAAAACAAAAAGTTTCCTGACCCCGACCAGACCTTCTCAATGGGTTGCAATGGTAATTTACTGCTACAGTAGGCCGATCGAAGTCACATAGAAGCACTTTGAAAACAAAAAGTTTCCTGACCCCGACCAGACCTTCTTGAGTATATGGGCAGCACTGGAAAATTGCTACAACAGGCCTGTCGAAGTCACATTGAAGCACATTGAAAACAAAAAGTTTCCAGACCCCGAACAGAACTACTTATATAAGCAGCACTGGAAACATACTGCTACAATAGGCCGGTCGAAGTCACATAGGAGCACTTTGAAAACAAAAAGTTTCCAGACCGGGACCAGACCTACTTATATGGGCAGCAATGGTAACATACTGCTACATTAGGCCGGTCGAAGTCACATAGGAGCACTTTGAAAACAAAAAGTTTCCAGACCCCGACCAGACCTACTTATATGGGCAACTCTGGTAACACACTGCAACAATAGTCCGGTCGAAGTCACATAGGAGCACTTTGAAAACAAAAAGTTTCCAGATCCCGACCATACCTACTTATGTATATGGGCAGTACTGGTAAACAGCTACAATAGGCTGGTCGAAGTCACAAAGGAGCACTTTGAAAACAAAAAGTTTCCAGACCCCGACCCGAACTACTCATATGGGCAGCGCTAGTAACATAATGCTACAATACGCCGGTCGAAGTCACATAGGAGCACTTTGAAAACAAAAAGTTTCCAGACCCCGACCAGACCTCCTTATGTATATTGGAAACACTGGTAACACACTGCTACAATAGGCCGGTCGAAGTCACATAAGAGCACTTTAAAAACAAAAAATTTAAAGACCCCGACCAGACCTACTCAATGGGTTGCAATGGTAATTTACTGCTACAGTAGGCCGATCGAAGTCACATAGAAGCACTTTGAAAACAAAAAGTTTCCTGACCCCGACCAGACCTTCTTGAGTATATCGGCAGCACTGGAAAATTGCTACAACAGGCCGGTCGAAGTCACATTGAAGCATATTGAAAACAAAAAGTTTCCAGACCCCGAACAGAACTACTTATATGTGCAGCACTGGAAACATACTGCAACAATAGTCCGGTCGAAGTCACATAAGAGCACTTTGAAAACAAAAAGTTTCCAGATCCCGACCATACCTACTTATGTATATGGGCAGTACTGGTAAACAGCTACAATAGGCTGGTCGAAGTCACAAAGGAGCACTTTGAAAACAAAAAGTTTCCAGACCCCGACCCGAACTACTCATATGGGCAGCGCTAGTAACATAATGCTATAATACGCCGGTCAAAGTCGCATAGGAGCACTTTGAAAACGAAAAGTTTCCAGACCCCGATCAGACCTCCTTATGTATATGGGAAACACTGGTAACACACTGCTACAATAGACCGGTCGAAGTCACATAGGAGCACTTTGAAAACAAAACGTTTCCAGACCCCGACCAGACCTACTTATGTATATAGGAAACACTGGTAACACACTGCTACAATAGACCGGTCGAAGTTACATAGGAGCACTTTGAAAACAAAAAGTTTCCAGACCCCGACCAGACCTCCTTATGTATGTGCGAAACTCTGGTAACACACTGCTACAATAGACGGGTCGAAGTCACATAGGAGCACTTTGAAACCAAAAGTTTCCAGACCCCGACCAGACCTACTTCTATGGGCAGCACAGGTAACACACTTCAACAATAGTCCGATCGAAGTCACATAAGAGCACTTTAAAAACAAAAAATTTAAAGACCCCGACCAGACCTAGTCAATGGGTTGCAATGGTAATTTACTGCTACAGTAGGCCGATCGAAGTCACATAGAAGCACTTTGAAAACAAAAAGTTTCCTGACCCCGACCAGACCTTCTTGAGTATATCGGCAGCACTGGAAAATTGCTACAACAGGCCGGTCGAAGTCACATTGAAGCATATTGAAAACAAAAAGTTTCCAGACCCCGAACAGAACTACTTATATGTGCAGCACTGGAAACATACTGCAACAATAGTCCGGTCGAAGTCACATAAGAGCACTTTGAAAACAAAAAGTTTCCAGATCCCGACCATACCTACTTATGTATATGGGCAGTACTGGTAAACAGCTACAATAGGCTGGTCGAAGTCACAAAGGAGCACTTTGAAAACAAAAAGTTTCCAGACCGGGACCAGACCTACTTATATGGGCAGCAATGGTAACATACTGCTACATTAGGCCGGTCAAAGTCACATAAGAGCACTTTGAAAACAAAAAGTTTCCAGATCCCGACCATACCTACTTATGTATATGGGCAGTACTGGTAAACAGCTACAATAGGCTGGTCGAAGTCACAAAGGAGCACTTTGAAAACAAAAAGTTTCCAGACCCCGACCCGAACTACTCATATGGGCAGCGCTAGTAACATAATGCTATAATACGCCGGTCGAAGTCACATAGGAGCACTTTGAAAACAAAACGTTTCCAGACCCCGACCAGACCTCCTTATGTATGTGGGAAACTCTGGTAACACACTGCTACAATAGACCGGTCGAAGTCACATAGGAGCACTTTGAAAACAAAACGTTTCCAGACCCCGAGCAGACCTACTTATGTATATAGGAATCACTGGTAACACACTGCTACAATAAAAAGGTCGAAGTCACATAGGAGTACTTTGAAAGCAAAAAGTTTCCAGACCCCGACCCGACCTACTCATATGGGCAGCACTGGTAACAAACTGCTACAATAGGCCGGTCGAAGTCGCATAGGAGCACTTTGAAAACGAAAAGTTTCCAGACCCCGATCAGACCTCCTTATGTATATGGGAAACACTGGTAACACACTGCTACAATAGACCGGTCGAAGTCACATAGGAGCACTTTGAAAACAAAACGTTTCCAGACCCCGACCAGACCTACTTATGTATATAGGAAACACTGGTAACACACTGCTACAATAGACCGGTCGAAGTTACATAGGAGCACTTTGAAAACAAAAAGTTTCCAGACCCCGACCAGACCTCCTTATGTATGTGCGAAACTCTGGTAACACACTGCTACAATAGACGGGTCGAAGTCACATAGGAGCACTTTGAAACCAAAAGTTTCCAGACCCCGACCAGACCTACTTCTATGGGCAGCACAGGTAACACACTTCAACAATAGTCCGATCGAAGTCACATAAGAGCACTTTAAAAACAAAAAATTTAAAGACCCCGACCAGACCTACTCAATGGGTTGCAATGGTAATTCACTGCTACAGTAGGCCGATCGAAGTCACATAGAAGCACTTTGAAAACAAAAAGTTTCCTTTTTCCAGACCTTCTTGAGTATATTGGCAGCACTGGAAAATTGCTACAACAGGCCGGTCGAAGTCACATTGAAGCACATTGAAAACAAAAAGTTTCCAGACCCCGAACAGAACTACTTATATGGGCAGCACTGGAAACATACTGCTACAATAGGCCGGTCGAAGTCACATAGGAGCACTTTGAAAACAAAAAGTTTCCAGATCCCGACCAGACCTACTTATGTATATGGGCAGTACTGGTAAACAGCTACAATAGGCCGGTCGAAGTCACATAGGAGCACTTTGAAAACAAAAAGTTTCCAGACCCCGACCAGACCTACTTATATGGGCAGCAATGGTAACATACTGCTACATTAGGCCGGTCGAAGTCACATAGGAGCACTTTGAAAACAAAAAGTTTCCAGACCCCGACCAGACCTACTTATATGGGCAGCTCTGGTAACACACTGCAACAATAGTCCGGTCGAAGTCACATAGGAGCACTTTGAAAACAAAAAGTTTCCAGATCCCGACCATACCTACTTATGTATATGGGCAGTACTGGTAAACAGCTACAATAGGCTGGTCGAAATGACAAAGGATCACTTTGAAAACAAAAAGTTTCCAGACCCCGACCCGAACTACTCATATGGGCAGCGCTAGTAACATAATGCTACAATACGCCGGTCGAAGTCACATAGGAGCACTTTGAAAACAAAAACTTTCCAGACCCCGACCAGACCTTCTTATGTATGTGGGAAACTCTGGTAACACACTGCTACAATAGACCGGTCGAAGTCACATAGGAGCACTTTGAAAACAAAACGTTTCCAGACCCCGACCAGACCTACTTATGTATATGGGAATCACTGGTAACACACTGCTACAATATAAAGGTCGAAGTCACATAGGAGTACATTGAAAGCAAAAAGTTTCCAGACCCCGACCCGACCTACTCATATGGGAAGCACTAGTAACAAACTGCTACAATAGGCCGGTCGAAGTCGCATAGGAGCACTTTGAAAACGAAAAGTTTCCAGACCCCGATCAGACCTCCTTATGTATATGGGAAACACTGGTAACACACTGCTACAATAGACCGGTCGAAGTCACATAGGAACACTTTAAAAACAAAACGTTTCCAGACCCCGACCAGACCTACGTATGTAAGTGGGCAGTACTGGTAAACAGCTACAATAGGCTGGTCGAAGTCACTTAGAAGCACTTTGAAAACAAAAAGTTTCCTGACCCCGACCAGACCTTCTTGAGTATATGGGCAGCACTGGAAAATTGCTACAACAGGCCGGTCGAAGTCACATTGAAGCACATTGAAAACAAAAAGTTTCCAGACCCCGAACAGAACTACTTATATGGGCAGCACTGGAAACATACTGCAACAATAGGCCGGTCGAAGTCACATAGGAGCACTTTGAAAACAAAAAGTTTCCAGACCGGGACCAGACCTACTTATATGGGCAGCAATGGTAACATACTGCTACATTAGGCCGGTCGAAGTCACATAGGAGCACTTTGAAAACAAAAAGTTTCCAGACCCCGACCCGACCTACTCATATGGGCAGCACTGGTAACAAACTGCTACAATAGGCCCGTCGAAGTCGCATAGGAGCACTTTGAAAACGAAAAGTTTCCAGACCCCGATCAGACCTCCTTATGTATATGGGAAACACTGGTAACACACTGCTACAATAGACCGGTCGAAGTCACATAGTAGCACTTTGAAAACAAAACGTTTCCAGACCCCGATCAGACCTACTTATGTAAGTGGGCAGTACTGGTAAACAGCTACAAATTGCTGGTCGAAGTCACATAGAAACACTTTAAAAACAAAAAGTTTAAAGACCTAGACTAGACCTATTCATATGGGCAGCACTAGTAACAAACTGCTACAATATGCCGGTCGAAGTCACATATGAGCACTTTGAAAACGAAAAGTTTCCAGACCCCGACCAGACCTCCTTATGTATATGGGAAACTCTGGTAACACACTGCTACAATAGACGGGTCGAAGTCACATAGGAGCACTTTGAAAACAAAAAGTTTCCAGACCCCGACCAGACCTCCTTATGTATGTGGGAAACTCTGGTAACACACTGCTACAATAGACCGGTCGAAGTCACCTAGGAGCACTTTGAAACCAAAAGTTTCCAGACCCCGACCAGACCTACTTATATGGGCAGCACTAGTAACATACTTCTACAATAGGTCGGTCGAAGTCACATAGGAAAACAAAAAGTTTCCAGACCCCGACCAGACCTACTTATATGGGCAGCACAGGTAACACACTTCAACAATAGTCCGATCGAAGTCACATAAGAGCACTTTAAAAACAATAAATTTAAAGACCCCGACCAGACCTACTCAATGGGTTGCAATGGTAATTCACTGCTACAGTAGGCCGATCGAAGTCACATAGAAGCACTTTGAAAACAAAAAGTTTCCTTTTTCCAGACCTTCTTGAGTATATGGGCAGCACTGGAAAATTGCTACAACAGGTCGGTCGAAGTCACATTGAAGCACATTGAAAACAAAAAGTTTCCAGACCCCGAACAGAACTACTTATATGGGCAGCACTGGAAACATACTGCTACAATAGGCCGGTCGAAGTCACATAGGAGCACTTTGAAAACAAAAAGTTTCCAGATCCCGACCAGACCTACTTATGTATATGGGCAGTGTTGAATATATGGCAACGTATTGTTCAACATATGGCAACCTATATATTACGTCTGGTAGCATTACAAAAATTGTCATTAAATATCGATTATAGAATGGTCACACTTGCATGTGTTTCCCTTCTTCTTATTGAAATCTTCAAAGTGGCTGGTTGTGCGTTTGTGAACAAATAAAATATATATAAAATCATATAAAACAAAATATAATAAATCAGTGGTTTTATTAAATAAATAGGTTAAATTTACAACAGGTTATGAGCCCAGTTCACTAAAATTATAAAAATATCTAATATCAATCAAATTATAAGTCATTTTTTCTTCTTGCACAAAATTGTGAAATTCAAAAATTAAAAATGGCCGACAAGGCAAAGCGCAACATAAAACTTTTTGATGGTGAAAAATATGCAATGTGGAAATTTAGAATTCGTGCACTTCTTGCCGAATTAAATGTTTTAAAAGTGATTGATGAAGAAGAACCGAAAGAATTAGATGAAAATTGGCACAAGGCAGAAAGATGTGCAAAGAGCACGCTAATTGAGTACCTCAGCGACTCCTTTCTTAATTTCGCCATAGGCAATCAAACGGCGCGACAGTGTTTTAAGAATTTAGATGCAATATATGAGCGCAAAAGTCTAGCGTCTCAGCTATCAATTCGCAAGCGTCTTTTATCGCTTAAGCTAGGGAGCGAGACAGCACTATTGAGTCACTTCAATGTGTTCGACGAATTAATGAGTGAATTGGCTGCTGCTGGCGCCAAGGTCGAAGAGATGGACAGGGTGTCTCATTTGTTGCTAACTCTGCCATCTACATATAATGGTGTAATTACCGCAATAGAAACCTTGTCGGAAGATAGTTTAAATTTGGCATTCGTTAAAAACAGATTATTAGATCATGAGATTAGAATTAAAAACGAAAGTATTGACACAAGTAAGAAAGTTATGAATACAATGATCAATAATATTCATAAAAATAATAATAATAATAATTATAAAAAGAAAAATTATAATTATAATAAAAGTAATGCTGATCTCAAGCCATATAATACAAAATTCAAATCAAATATAAAATGTCATCATTGTAAAAAAGATGGACACCTAAAAAAGAATTGCTATGCATACAAAAGAAAAATAAATGAACAAAATAAAGAAAACAAACAAGCACAAACAGCAACAACCCAGTCAGGCTTCGCATTTATGATGAACAGTGTTTCAAATACAAATAGTTCTAAAAATTGGAACTTCATCCTCGATTCTGGAGCTACTGACCACTTAATCAACGATGTGGAGATGTTCGCTGACTACATTGAATTGGAATCTCCAATAAGAATTGCTGTGGCTAAGCATGGTCAATTTATTTTTGCGACCAAACGAGGAATTGTTCAACTTTTCAATGGAAATCAAATCACACTTGAAGACGTTCTGTATTGCCAAGAAGTTGCTGAAAATCTGATGTCGGTTAAGCGTCTTCAAGAGGCAGGTATGACTATTGAATTCAATGAAACTGGAGTGAAAATCACTAAAAGCGGAGTGATTGTGGCTGAAAGTGCAGGTATGTACAATGTAACAGTTATTAAATTCAAAGCATACACATTAAATGCACAAAATAAGAATATGTATCGTTTATGGCATGAAAGGTTGGGGCATGTTAGCAAAGGGAAAATGTTAGAAATTAAGCGAAACAATTTATTCATCAATAATAGTCTTCTAGATAAAGTATACCCGGTAGATGATATTTGTGAAGCTTGTTTAAATGGAAAGCAAGCAAGACTACCTTTTGAAAAACGTAAAATTAAAGATTTCATAAAACGAGCATTATTCGTAATTCACTCAGATGTGTGTGGCCCAATAACACCAACTACAATTGATGATAAAAATTATTATGTAATTTTTGTCGATCAGTATACACACTATTGTGTAACATACTTAATGAAAAATAAATCGGATGTATTTAATATGTTCAAAGACTTTGTAGCAAAGAGTGAGGCACATTTCAATCTCAAAATTGTCAATCTTTATATTTACAAAAACGCCTTATGAAATGTGGCACGGTAAAAAGCCAAACTTAAAATATATAAGAGTTTTTGGTTCGACAGTGTATGTTCACAACAAGAATAGAAAGAGAAAATTTGATGAAAAATCAATTAAAGGAATTCTTGTTGGTTTTGATAACAATGGCTATAAATTATGGGATGTAACTGAAGAAAAATTTTTTGTTGCTAGAGATGTTGTTATAGATGAAAGAAATATGATAAATTCTAGAGCTGAAAAATATAATATGGATATCCTGAATGAAAGTAAGGATGAGAATCAAAGCCATCTTCTGAATGAGAGTAAGGAAAGTGAGCTAATAAGTCTTCCGAATGAGAGTAAGAAGACTAATGAAATAAATATCCCGAATGATAGTAAGGGTGAAAATCAAAGTAAACTTCTGAATGATAGTAGGAAGAGTGAACAAATATTTTTTCCGAATGAGAGTAAGAAAAGCAATGAACTTGAACAGCCTAGTGATATCATAACTAATCGAAGCAACGAAAATCCAGTAAAGACTGGTGATAATGAAGCTACACGAAAGAGCATTCGGTTACAAAATAAGCCTCAAATATGTTATAAAGAAGACGAAACAGACTTGAACATATTTATATTAAATGCACATACAATCCTGAATGATGTTCCAAATTCATTTGATGAAATAAGGAACAGAACTGACAAATCGCTTTGGGAAAAAGCTATCAAGTCCGAAATAGATGCTCACGAATTGAATAATACATGGACTATTGTTAAGAGACCTAAGAATATTAATATAGTAGATAATAAATGGGTGTTCTCTTTAAAATACGATGAATCGGGTAATCCAATTAGATATAAAGCAAGATTAGTAGCCCGTGGGTTCACACAAGAATATCTAATTGACTATGACGAAACGTTTACACCTGTCGCTAGGATTACAAGTTTTAGATTCTTATTGGCATTGTCAGTACAATATAGTTTAAAGGTACATCATATGGATGTAAAAACTGCCTTCTTAAATTGAACATTAAAAGAAGAAATATATATGAAAATTCCTCAAGGTGTTACAAGCGACAATGAAAAAGTATGTAAATTGAACAAATCAATTTATGGACTCAAACAAGCTGCCAGATGCTGGTTTGAAGTGTTTGATAAAGCTATAAAAGAGTGTGGGTTTGAAAATTCACAAGTTGATCGTTGCATATACACTCTTAATAATGGTTCTATCGAGAAAAATATATATGTACTACTATACGTAGATGATCTTGTAATCGCAACAGCAGACATGGAAAGGATGACAAATTTCAAAGATTACTTAATGAAGAAGTTTAGAA
This sequence comes from Drosophila immigrans, assembly GCA_963583835.1. Classification (NCBI taxonomy): domain Eukaryota; kingdom Metazoa; phylum Arthropoda; class Insecta; order Diptera; family Drosophilidae; genus Drosophila; species Drosophila immigrans. The sequence continues at coordinate 33,161,562 of OY757142.1, forward strand.
TGACAGACCTTAAAGAAATTCGATATTTTATAGGGATAAAAGTAGAAGTAGGCAAAGATAGAATATATCTAAGTCAGTCATCTTACATTAAATCAATTTTAAATAAGTTTAAGATGAACGATTGTAAATCAGCTGATACACCTCTTCAAAGCAAACTTAATTACGAATTATTAAATTCAGACGAAAAATCTGATGCCCCTTGTCGTAATTTAATAGGTTGTTTAATGTATCTTATGCTATGTACCCGTCCAGACTTAGCAACTGCTGTAAATATTCTTAGTAGATACACAAACAAAAACAATGCTGAGTTATGGACAAGTTTGAAAAGGATTCTTAGATACTTAAAAGGTAGTGCGGACATGAAATTGGTCTTTGAAAAAAATTCAAATGTTGAGAACATATTTATTGGTTATGCAGACTCCGACTGGGGTGGAAATGAAAATGATAGAAAAAGTACCACTGGGTATCTTTTCAAAATGTTTAATTCAAACTTAATTTGTTGGAATACAAAAAGACAAAATTCAGTAGCTGCTTCATCGACTGAAGCAGAATACATGGCCTTATTCGAAGCAGTCAGAGAAGCATTATGGTTGAAATCCTTATTAAGAAGCATACATATAAAAATTGAAAACCCGATAATAATTTATGAAGATAATCAATGATGCATCATGTCATAAAAGGTCGAAACATATTGATATAAAATATCATTTTGTAAGAGAACGAATAGAAACTAATGATATTTATCTCGAGTATATACCCACAGAAAATCAACTTGCTGATGTCTTCACAAAGCCGTTGCCAGCAGCTAAATTTTTAAATCTACGCGGGAAACTTGGTCTCATCAATTAATATTAAAAAAAAATAATAAATTTTGTTATTAAGTACTATTTGATTAAATACATATACATATTTATAAGATAATTTAAAGTTAAAAAAAAAAAAAAAACTTGAAATTAAACTAACTCTAATTGGAAATAATTATATTTATGTATTATCAAAATTACCATCATTTAAAATGAAAAGAAATGTATGGAATTTAATTTAAATTTAATTTAATGTTATATTAATGAATTTTTGATTTATGAACACTTTATATTACAATGAATTGAATGTTGAAATTTTAGTTAGAAAAAGATCTAAGATCTAACAATGATTTGATTGGGTTTTTCTGGGTTTTCCCCAATCCATGCAGCGAATGCTGAATCATTATATTGTAACTCCCCAGATATGCACACAAGCCAAAATCATTAATGAAAATGAAATACACTATAATATAACTATTTGTAATGCAATTTTTGAGGGGGCGTGTTGAATATATGGCAACGTATTGTTCAACATATGGCAACCTATATATTACGTCTGGTAGCATTACAAAAATTGTCATTACATATCGATTAAAGAATGGTCACACTTGCATGTGTTTCCCTTCTTCTTATTGAAATCTTCAAAGTGGCTGGTTGTGCGTTTGTGAACAAATAAAATATATATAAAATCATATAAAACAAAATATAATAAATCAGTGGTTTTATTAAATAAATAGGTTAAATTTACAACAGGCAGTACTGGTAAACAGCTACAATAGGCTGGTCGAAGTCACAAAGGAGCACTTTGAAAACAAAAAGTTTCCAGACCCCGACCCGAACTACTCATATGGGCAGCGCTAGTAACATAATGCTACAATAGATCGGTCGAAGTTACATAGGAGCACTTTGAAAACAAAAAGTTTCCAGATCCCGACCATACCTCCTTATGTATATGGGAAACACTGGTAACACACTGCTATAATAGACCGGTCGAAGTCACATAGGAACACTTTAAAAACAAAACGTTTCCAGACCCCGACCAGACCTACGTATGTAAGTGGGCAGTACTGGTAAACAGCTACAATAGGCTGGTCGAAGTCACAAAGGAGCACTTTGAAAACAAAACGTTTCCAGACCCCGACCAGACCTACTTATATGGGCAGCTCTGGTAACACACTGCAACAATAGTCCGGTCGAAGTCACATAGGAGCACTTTGAAAACAAAAAGTTTCCAGATCCCGACCATACCTACTTAAGTATATGGGCAGTACTGGTAAACAGCTACAATAGGCTGGTCGAAGTCACAAAGGAGCACTTTGAAAACAAAACGTTTCCAGACCCCGACCAGACCTACTTATGTATATGGGAATCACTGGTAACACACTGCTACAATATAAAGGTCGAAGTCACATAGGAGTACTTTGAAAGCAAAAAGTTTCCAGACCCCGAACAGAACTACTTATATGGGCAGCACTGGAAACATACTGCTTCAATAGGCCGGTCGAATTCACATAGGAGTACTTTGAAAGCAAAAAGTTTCCAGACCCCGACCCGACCTACTCATATGGGCAGCACTGGTAACAAACTGCTACAATAGGCCGGTCGAAGTCGCATAGGAGCACTTTGAAAACGAAAAGTTTCCAGACCCCGATCAGACCTCCTTATGTATATGGGAAACACTGGTAACACACTGCTACAATAGACCGGTCGAAGTCACATAGGAGCACTTTGAAAACAAAACGTTTCCAGACCCCGACCAGACCTACTTATGTATATAGGAAACACTGGTAACACACTGCTACAATAGACCGGTCGAAGTTACATAGGAGCACTTTGAAAACAAAAAGTTTCCAGACCCCGACCAGACCTCCTTATGTATGTGGGAAACACTGGTAACACACTGCTACAATAGGCCGGTCGAAGTCACATTGGAACACTTTGAAAACCGACCAGACCTCCTTATGTATATGGGAAATTCTGGTAACACACTGCTACAATACACCGGTCGAAGTCACATAGGAACACTTTACAAACAAAAAGTTTAAAGACCCCGACTAGACCTACTCATATGGGCAGCACTAGTAACATACTGCTACATTAGGCCGCTCGAAGTCACATAGGAGCACTTTGAAAACAAAAAGTTTCCAGACCCCGACCAGACCTACTTATATGGGAAGCTCTGGTAACACACTGCAACAATAGTCCGGTCGAAGTCACATAGGAGCACTTTGAAAACAAAAAGTTTCCAGATCCCGACCATACCTACTTATGTATATGGGCAGTACTGGTAAACAGCTACAAAAGGCTGGTCGAAGTCACAAAGGAGCACTTTGAAAACAAAAATTTTCCAGACCCCGACCCGAACTACTCATATGGGCAGCGCTAGTAACATAATGCTACAATACGCCGGTCGAAGTCACATAGGAGCACTTTGAAAATAAAAAGTTTCCAGACCCCGACCAGACCTCCTTATGAATATGGGAAACACTGGTAACACACTGCTACAATAGGCCGGTCGAAGTCACATAAGAGCACTTTAAAAACAAAAAATTTAAAGACCCCGACCAGACCTACTCAATGGGTTGCAATGGTAATTTACTGCTACAGTAGGCCGTTCGAAGTCACATAGAAGCACTTTGAAAACAAAAAGTTTCCTGACCCCGACCAGACCTCCTTATGTATATGGGAAACACTGGTAACACACTGCTACAATAGGCCGGTCGAAGTCACATTGGAACACTTTGAAAACAAAAAGTTAAAAGACCCCGACCAGACCTACTCAATGGGTTGCAATGGTAATTTACTGCTACAGTAGGCCGATCGAAGTCACATAGAAGCACTTTGAAAACAAAAAGTTTCCTGACCCCGACCAGACCTTCTTGAGTATATGGGCAGCACTGGAAAATTGCTACAACAGGCCTGTCGAAGTCACATTGAAGCACATTGAAAACAAAAAGTTTCCAGACCCCGAACAGAACTACTTATATGGGCAGCACTGGAAACATACTGCTACAATAGGCCGGTCGAAGTCACATAGGAGCACTTTGAAAACAAAAAGTTTCCAGACCGGGACCAGACCTACTTATATGGGCAGCAATGGTAACATACTGCTACATTAGGCCGGTCGAAGTCACATAAGAGCACTTTAAAAACAAAAAATTTAAAGACCCCGACCAGACCTACTCAATGGGTTGCAATGGTAATTTACTGCTACAGTAGGCCGATCGAAGTCACATAGAAGCACTTTGAAAACAAAAAGTTTCCTGACCCCGACCAGACCTTCTTGAGTATATCGGCAGCACTGGAAAATTGCTACAACAGGCCGATCGAAGTCACATTGAAGCATATTGAAAACAAAAAGTTTCCAGACCCCGAACAGAACTACTTATATGTGCAGCACTGGAAACATACTGCTACAATAGGCTGGTCGAAATCACATAGGAGCACTTTGAAAACAAAAAGTTTCCAGACCGGGACCAGACCTACTTATATGGGCAGCTCTGGTAACACACTGCAACAATAGTCCGGTCGAAGTCACATAGGAGCACTTTGAAAACAAAAAGTTTCCAGATCCCGACCATACCTACTTATGTATATGGGCAGTACTGGTAAACAGCTACAATAGGCTGGTCGAAGTCACAAAGGAGCACTTTGAAAACAAAAAGTTTCCAGACCCCGACCCGAACTACTCATATGGGCAGCGCTAGTAACATAATGCTACAATACGCCGGTCGAAGTCACATAGGAGCACTTTGAAAACAAAAAGTTTCCAGACCCCGACCAGACCTCCTTATGTATATGGGAAACACTGGTAACACACTGCTACAATAGGCCGGTCGAAGTCACATAAGAGCACTTTAAAAACAAAAAATTTAAAGACCCCGACCAGACCTACTCAATGGGTTGCAATGGTAATTTACTGCTACAGTAGGCCGATCGAAGTCACATAGAAGCACTTTGAAAACAAAAAGTTTCCTGACCCCGACCAGACCTTCTTGAGTATATCGGCAGCACTGGAAAATTGCTACAATAGGCCGGTCGAAGTCACATTGAAGCATATTGAAAACAAAAAGTTTCCAGACCCCGAACAGAACTACTTATATGTGCAGCACTGGAAACTTACTGCTACAATAGGCCGGTCGAAGTCACATAGGAGCACTTTGAAAACAAAAAGTTTCCAGACCGGGACCAGACCTACTTATATGGGCAGCTCTGGTAACACACTGCAACAATAGTCCGGTCGAAGTCACATAGGAGCACTTTGAAAACAAAAAGTTTCCAGATCCCGACCATACCTACTTATGTATATGGGCAGTACTGGTAAACAGCTACAATAGGCTGGTCGAAGTCACAAAGGAGCACTTTGAAAACAAAAAGTTTCCAGACCCCGACCCGAACTACTCATATGGGCAGCGCTAGTAACATAATGCTACAATACGCCGGTCGAAGTCACATAGGAGCACTTTGAAAACAAAACGTTTCCAGACCCCGACCAGACCTCCTTATGTATGTGGGAAACTCTGGTAACACACTGCTACAATAGACCGGTCGAAGTCACATAGGAGCACTTTGAAAGCAAAAAGTTTCCAGACCCCGACCCGACCTACTCATATGGGCAGCACTAGTAACAAACTGTTACAATAGGCCGGTCGAAGTCACATAAGAGCACTTTAAAAACAAAAAATTTAAAGACCCCGACCAGACCTACTCAATGGGTTGCAATGGTAATTTACTGCTACAGTAGGCCGATCGAAGTCACATAGAAGCACTTTGAAAACAAAAAGTTTCCTGACCCCGACCAGACCTTCTTGAGTATATCGGCAGCACTGGAAAATTGCTACAACAGGCCGGTCGAAATCACATTGAAGCATATTGAAAACAAAAAGTTTCCTGACCCCGACCAGACCTTCTCAATGGGTTGCAATGGTAATTTACTGCTACAGTAGGCCGATCGAAGTCACATAGAAGCACTTTGAAAACAAAAAGTTTCCTGACCCCGACCAGACCTTCTTGAGTATATGGGCAGCACTGGAAAATTGCTACAACAGGCCTGTCGAAGTCACATTGAAGCACATTGAAAACAAAAAGTTTCCAGACCCCGAACAGAACTACTTATATGGGCAGCACTGGAAACATACTGCTACAATAGGCCGGTCGAAGTCACATAGGAGCACTTTGAAAACAAAAAGTTTCCAGACCGGGACCAGACCTACTTATATGGGCAGCAATGGTAACATACTGCTACATTAGGCCGATCGAAGTCACATAGGAGCACTTTGAAAACAAAAAGTTTCCAGACCCCGAACAGAACTACTTATATGTGCAGCACTGGAAACATACTGCAACAATAGTCCGGTCGAAGTCACATAAGAGCACTTTGAAAACAAAAAGTTTCCAGATCCCGACCATACCTACTTATGTATATGGGCAGTACTGGTAAACAGCTACAATAGGCTGGTCGAAGTCACAAAGGAGCACTTTGAAAACAAAAAGTTTCCAGACCGGGACCAGACCTACTTATATGGGCAGCAATGGTAACATACTGCTACATTAGGCCGGTCAAAGTCACATAAGAGCACTTTGAAAACAAAAAGTTTCCAGATCCCGACCATACCTACTTATGTATATGGGCAGTACTGGTAAACAGCTACAATAGGCTGGTCGAAGTCACAAAGGAGCACTTTGAAAACAAAAAGTTTCCAGACCCCGACCCGAACTACTCATATGGGCAGCGCTAGTAACATAATGCTATAATACGCCGGTCGAAGTCACATAGGAGCACTTTGAAAACAAAACGTTTCCAGACCCCGACCAGACCTCCTTATGTATGTGGGAAACTCTGGTAACACACTGCTACAATAGACCGGTCGAAGTCACATAGGAGCACTTTGAAAACAAAACGTTTCCAGACCCCGAGCAGACCTACTTATGTATATAGGAATCACTGGTAACACACTGCTACAATATAAAGGTCGAAGTCACATAGGAGTACTTTGAAAGCAAAAAGTTTCCAGACCCCGACCCGACCTACTCATATGGGCAGCACTGGTAACAAACTGCTACAATAGGCCGGTCGAAGTCGCATAGGAGCACTTTGAAAACGAAAAGTTTCCAGACCCCGATCAGACCTCCTTATGTATATGGGAAACACTGGTAACACACTGCTACAATAGACCGGTCGAAGTCACATAGGAGCACTTTGAAAACAAAAAGTTTCCAGACCCCGAACAGAACTACTTATATGGGCAGCACTGGAAACATACTGCTACAATAGGCCGGTCGAAGTCACATAGGAGCACTTTGAAAACAAAAAGTTTCCAGATCCCGACCAGACCTACTTATGTATATGGGCAGTACTGGTAAACAGCTACAATAGGCCGGTCGAAGTCACATAGGAGCACTTTGAAAACAAAAAGTTTCCAGACCCCGACCAGACCTACTTATATGGGCAGCAATGGTAACATACTGCTACATTAGGCCGGTCGAAGTCACATAGGAGCACTTTGAAAACAAAAAGTTTCCAGACCCCGACCAGACCTACTTATATGGGCAGCTCTGGTAACACACTGCAACAATAGTCCGGTCGAAGTCACATAGGAGCACTTTGAAAACAAAAAGTTTCCAGATCCCGACCATACCTACTTATGTATATGGGCAGTACTGGTAAACAGCTACAATAGGCTGGTCGAAATGACAAAGGATCACTTTGAAAACAAAAAGTTTCCAGACCCCGACCCGAACTACTCATATGGGCAGCGCTAGTAACATAATGCTACAATACGCCGATCGAAGTCACATAGGAGCACTTTGAAAACAAAAAGTTTCCAGACCCCGACCAGACCTTCTTATGTATGTGGGAAACTCTGGTAACACACTGCTACAATAGACCGGTCGAAGTCACATAGGAGCACTTTGAAAACAAAACGTTTCCAGACCCCGACCAGACCTACTTATGTATATGGGCAGTACTGGTAAACAGCTACAATAGGCTGGTCGAAGTCACAAAGGAGCACTTTGAAAACAAAACGTTTCCAGACCCCGACCAGACCTACTTATGTATATGGGAATCACTGGTAACACACTGCTACAATATAAAGGTCGAAGTCACAAAGGAGTACTTTGAAAGCAAAAAGTTTCCAGACCCCGAACAGAACTACTTATATGGGCAGCACTGGAAACATACTGCTACAATAGGCCGGTCGAAGTCACATAGGAGCACTTTGAAAACAAAAAGTTTCCAGACCGGGACCAGACCTACTTATATGGGCAGCAATGGTAACATACTGCTACATTAGGCCGGTCGAAGTCACATAGGAGCACTTTGAAAACAAAAAGTTTCCAGACCGGGACCAGACCTACTTATATGGGCAGCAATGGTAACATACTGCTACATTAGGCCGGTCGAAGTCACATAGGAGCACTTTGAAAACAAAAAGTTTCCAGACCCCGACCAGACCTCCTTATGTATGTGGGAAACTCTGGTAACACACTGCTTTAATAGACCGGTCGAAGTCAAATAGGAGCACTTTGAAAACAAAACGTTTTCAGACCCCGACCAGACCTACTTATGTATATGGGAATCACTGGTAAAACACTGCTACAATATAAAGGTCGAAGTCACATAGGAGTACTTTGAAAGCAAAAAGTTTCCAGACCCCGACCCGACCTACTCATATGGGCAGCACTGGTAACAAACTGCTACAATAGGCCCGTCGAAGTCGCATAGGAGCACTTTGAAAACGAAAAGTTTCCAGACCCCGATCAGACCTACTTATGTATATGGGAAACACTGGTAACACACTGCTACAATAGACCGGTCGAAGTCACATAGTAGCACTTTGAAAACAAAACGTTTCCAGACCCCGATCAGACCTACTTATGTAAGTGGGCAGTACTGGTAAACAGCTACAAATTGCTGGTCGAAGTCACATAGAAACACTTTAAAAACAAAAAGTTTAAAGACCTAGACTAGACCTACTCATATGGGCAGCACTAGTAACAAACTGCTACAATATGCCGGTCGAAGTCACATATGAGCACTTTGAAAACGAAAAGTTTCCAGACCCCGACCAGACCTCCTTATGTATATGGGAAACTCTGGTAACACACTGCTACAATAGACGGGTCGAAGTCACATAGGAGCACTTTGAAAACAAAAAGTTTCCAGACCCCGACCAGACCTCCTTATGTATGTGGGAAACTCTGGTAACACACTGCTACAATAGACCGGTCGAAGTCACCTAGGAGCACTTTGAAACCAAAAGTTTCCAGACCCCGACCAGACCTACTTATATGGGCAGCACTAGTAACATACTTCTACAATAGGTCGGTCGAAGTCACATAGGAAAACAAAAAGTTTCCAGACCCCGACCAGACCTACTTATATGGGCAGCACAGGTAACACACTTCAACAATAGTCCGATCGAAGTCACATAAGAGCACTTTAAAAACAATAAATTTAAAGACCCCGACCAGACCTACTCAATGGGTTGCAATGGTAATTCACTGCTACAGTAGGCCGATCGAAGTCACATTGAAGCACATTGAAAACAAAAAGTTTCCAGACCCCGAACAGAACTACTTATATGGGCAGCACTGGAAACATACTGCTACAATAGGCCGGTCGAAGTCACATAGGAGCACTTTGAAAACAAAAAGTTTCCAGATCCCGACCAGACCTACTTATGTATATGGGCAGTGTTGAATATATGGCAACGTATTGTTCAACATATGGCAACCTATATATTACGTCTGGTAGCATTACAAAAATTGTCATTAAATATCGATTATAGAATGGTCACACTTGCATGTGTTTCCCTTCTTCTTATTGAAATCTTCAAAGTGGCTGGTTGTGCGTTTGTGAACAAATAAAATATATATAAAATCATATAAAACAAAATATAATAAATCAGTGGTTTTATTAAATAAATAGGTTAAATTTACAACAGGTTATGAGCCCAGTTCACTGAAATTATAAAAATATCTAATATCAATCAAATTATAAGTCATTTTTTCTTCTTGCACAAAATTGTGAAATTCAAAAATTAAAAATGGCCGACAAGGCAAAGCGCAACATAAAACTTTTTGATGGTGAAAAATATGCAATGTGGAAATTTAGAATTCGTGCACTTCTTGCCGAATTAAATGTTTTAAAAGTGATTGATGAAGAAGAACCGAAAGAATTAGATGAAAATTGGCACAAGGCAGAAAGATGTGCAAAGAGCACGCTAATTGAGTACCTCAGCGACTCCTTTCTTAATTTCGCCATAGGCAATCAAACGGCGCGACAGTGTTTTAAGAATTTAGATGCAATATATGAGCGCAAAAGTCTAGCGTCTCAGCTATCAATTCGCAAGCGTCTTTTATCGCTTAAGCTAGGGAGCGAGACAGCACTATTGAGTCACTTCAATGTGTTCGACGAATTAATGAGTGAATTGGCTGCTGCTGGTGCCAAGGTCGAAGAGATGGACAGGGTGTCTCATTTGTTGCTAACTCTGCCATCTACATATAATGGTGTAATTACCGCAATAGAAACCTTGTCGGAAGATAGTTTAAATTTGGCATTCGTTAAAAACAGATTATTAGATCACAGATTATAGATCAAACGAAAGTATTGACACAAGTTAGAAAGTTATGAATACAATGATCAATAATATTCATAAAAATAATAATAATAATAATTATAAAAAGAAAAATTATAATTATAATAAAAGTAATGCTGATCGCAAGCCATATAATACAAAATTCAAATCAAATATAAAATGTCATCATTGTAAAAAAGATGGACACCTAAAAAAGAATTGCTATGCATACAAAAGAAAAATAAATGAACAAAATAAAGAAAACAAACAAGCACAAACAGCAACAACCCAGTCAGGCTTCGCATTTATGATGAACAGTGTTTCAAATACAAATAGTTCTAAAAATTGGAACTTCATCCTCGATTCTGGAGCTACTGACCACTTAATCAACGATGTGGAGATGTTCGCTGACTACATTGAATTGGAATCTCCAATAAGAATTGCTGTGGCTAAGCATGGTCAATTTATTTTTGCGACCAAACGAGGAATTGTTCAACTTTTCAATGGAAATCAAATCACACTTGAAGACGTTCTGTATTGCCAAGAAGTTGCTGAAAATCTGATGTCGGTTAAGCGTCTTCAAGAGGCAGGTATGACTATTGAATTCAATGAAACTGGAGTGAAAATCACTAAAAGCGGAGTGATTGTGGCTGAAAGTGCAGGTATGTACAATGTACCAGTTATTAAATTCAAAGCATACACATTAAATGCACAAAATAAGAATATGTATCGTTTATGGCATGAAAGGTTGGGGCATGTTAGCAAAGGGAAAATGTTAGAAATTAAGCGAAACAATTTATTCATCAATAATAGTCTTCTAGATAAAGTATACCCGGTAGATGATATTTGTGAAGCTTGTTTAAATGGAAAGCAAGCAAGACTACCTTTTGAAAAACGTAAAATTAAAGATTTCATAAAACGAGCATTATTCGTAATTCACTCAGATGTGTGTGGCCCAATAACACCAACTACAATTGATGATAAAAATTATTATGTAATTTTTGTCGATCAGTATACACACTATTGTGTAACATACTTAATGAAAAATAAATCGGATGTATTTAATATGTTCAAAGACTTTGTAGCAAAGAGTGAGGCACATTTCAATCTCAAAATTGTCAATCTTTATATTGACAACGGTAGAGAGTATTTGTCAAATGATATGCGAGAATTCTGTGTTCAAAAAGGTATTAGTTACCATTTAACAGTGCCTCATACACCACAATTGAATGGTGTATCTGAAAGAATGATTCGAACCATTACTGAAAAAGCGCGTGCTATGGTAAATGGTGCGAAACTTGAGAAAAGTTTCTGGGGAGAAGCTGTGCTCACAGCAACATTCTTGATTAATAGAACTCCAACTAAAGCACTTGGCAAAAGTACAAAAACGCCTTATGAAATGTGGCACGGTAAAAAGCCAAACTTAAAATATATAAGAGTTTTTGGTTCGACAGTGTATGTTCACAACAAGAATAGAAAGAGAAAATTTGATGAAAAATCAATTAAAGGAATTCTTGTTGGTTTTGATAACAATGGCTATAAATTATGGGATGTAACTGAAGAAAAATTTTTTGTTGCTAGAGATGTTGTTATAGATGAAAGAAATATGATAAATTCTAGAGCTGAAAAATATAATATGGATATCCTGAATGAAAGTAAGGATGAGAATCAAAGCCATCTTCTGAATGAGAGTAAGGAAAGTGAGCTAATAAGTCTTCCGAATGAGAGTAAGAAGACTAATGAAATAAATATCCCGAATGATAGTAAGGGTGAAAATCAAAGTAAACTTCTGAATGATAGTAGGAAGAGTGAACAAATATTTTTTCCGAATGAGAGTAAGAAAAGCAATGAACTTGAACAGCCTAGTGATATCATAACTAATCGAAGCAACGAAAATCCAGTAAAGACTGGTGATAATGAAGCTACACGAAAGAGCATTCGGTTACAAAATAAGCCTCAAATATGTTATAAAGAAGACGAAACAGACTTGAACATATTTATATTAAATGCACATACAATCCTGAATGATGTTCCAAATTCATTTGATGAAATAAGGAACAGAACTGACAAATCGCTTTGGGAAAAAGCTATCAAGTCCGAAATAGATGCTCACGAATTGAATAATACATGGACTATTGTTAAGAGACCTAAGAATATTAATATAGTAGATAATAAATAGGTGTTCTCTTTAAAATACGATGAATCGGGTAATCCAATTAGATATAAAGCAAGATTAGTAGCCCGTGGGTTCACACAAGAATATCTAATTGACTATGACGAAACGTTTGCACCTGTCGCTAGGATTACAAGTTTTAGATTCTTATTGGCATTGTCAGTACAATATAGTTTAAAGGTACATCATATGGATGTAAAAACTGCCTTCTTAAATTGAACATTAAAAGAAGAAATATATATGAAAATTCCTCAAGGTGTTACAAGCGACAATGAAAAAGTATGTAAATTGAACAAATCAATTTATGGACTCAAACAAGCTGCCAGATGCTGGTTTGAAGTGTTTGATAAAGCTATAAAAGAGTGTGGGTTTGAAAATTCACAAGTTGATCGTTGCATATACACTCTTAATAATGGTTCTATCGAGAAAAATATATATGTACTACTATACGTAGATGATCTTGTAATCGCAACAGCAGACATGGAAAGGATGACAAATTTCAAAGATTACTTAATGAAGAAGTTTAGAATGACAGACCTTAAAGAAATTCGATATTTTATAGGGATAAAAGTAGAAGTAGGCAAAGATAGAATATATCTAAGTCAGTCATCTTACATTAAATCAATTTTAAATAAGTTTAAGATGAACGATTGTAAATCAGCTGATACACCTCTTCAAAGCAAACTTAATTACGAATTATTAAATTCAGACGAAAAATCTGATGCCCCTTGTCGTAATTTAATAGGTTGTTTAATGTATCTTATGGTATGTACCCGTCCAGACTTAGCAACTGCTGTAAATATTCTTAGTAGATACACAAACAAAAACAATGCTGAGTTATGAACAAGTTTGAAAAGGATTCTTAGATACTTAAAAGGTAGTGCGGACATGAAATTGGTCTTTGAAAAAAATTCAAATGTTGAGAACATATTTATTGGTTATGCAGACTCCGACTGGGGTGGAAATGAAAATGATAGAAAAAGTACCACTGGGTATCTTTTCAAAATGTTTAATTCAAACTTAATTTGTTGGAATACAAAAAGACAAAATTCAGTAGCTGCTTCATCGACTGAAGCAGAATACATGGCCTTACTCGAAGCAGTCAGAGAAGCATTATGGTTGAAATCCTTATTAAGAAGCATACATATAAAAATTGAAAACCCGATAATAATTTATGAAGATAATCAAGGATGCATCATGTCATAAAAGGTCGAAACATATTGATATAAAATATCATTTTGTAAGAGAACGAATAGAAACTAATGATATTTATCTCGAGTATATACCCACAGAAAATCAACTTGCTGATGTCTTCACAAAGCCGTTGCCAGCAGCTAAATTTTTAAATCTACGCGGGAAACTTGGTCTCATCAATTAATATTAAAAAAAAATAATAAATTTTGTTATTAAGTACTATTTGATTAAATACATATACATATTTATAAGATAATTTAAAGTTAAAAAAAAAAAAAAAACTTGAAATTAAACTAACTCTAATTGGAAATAATTATATTTATGTATTATCAAAATTACCATCATTTAAAATGAAAAGAAATGTATGGAATTTAATTTAAATTTAATTTAATGTTATATTAATGAATTTTTGATTTATGAACACTTTATATTACAATGAATTGAATGTTGAAATTTTAGTTAGAAAAAGATCTAAGATCTAACAATGATTTGATTGGGTTTTTCTGGGTTTTCCCCAATCCATGCAGCGAATGCTGAATCATTATATTGTAACTCCCCAGATATGCACACAAGCCAAAATCATTAATGAAAATGAAATACACTATAATATAACTATTTGTAATGCAATTTTTGAGGGGGCGTGTTGAATATATGGCAACGTATTGTTCAACATATGGCAACCTATATATTACGTCTGGTAGCATTACAAAAATTGTCATTACATATCGATTAAAGAATGGTCACACTTGCATGTGTTTCCCTTCTTCTTATTGAAATCTTCAAAGTGGCTGGTTGTGCGTTTGTGAACAAATAAAATATATATAAAATCATATAAAACAAAATATAATAAATCAGTGGTTTTATTAAATAAATAGGTTAAATTTACAACAGGCAGTACTGGTAAACAGCTACAATAGGCTGGTCGAAGTCACAAAGGAGCACTTTGAAAACAAAAAGTTTCCAGACCCCGACCCGAACTACTCATATGGGCAGCGCTAGTAACATAATGCTACAATAGATCGGTCGAAGTTACATAGGAGCACTTTGAAAACGAAAAGTTTCCAGACCCCGATCAGACCTCCTTATGTATATAGGAAACACTGGTAACACACTGCTATAATAGACCGGTCGAAGTCACAAAGGAACACTTTAAAAACAAAACGTTTCCAGACCCCGACCAGACCTACGTATGTAAGTGGGCAGTACTGGTAAACAGCTACAATAGGCTGGTCGAAGTCACTTAGAAGCACTTTGAAAACAAAAAGTTTCCTGACCCCGACCAGACCTTCTTGAGTATATGGGCAGCACTGGAAAATTGCTACAACAGGCCGGTCGAAGTCACATTGAAGCACATTGAAAACAAAAAGTTTCCAGACCCCGAACAGAACTACTTATATGGGCAGCACTGGAAACATACTGCTACAATAGGCCGGTCGAAGTCACATAGGAGCACTTTGAAAACAAAAAGTTTCCAGACCGGGACCAGACCTACTTATATGGGCAGCAATGGTAACATACTGCTACATTAGGCCGGTCAAAGTCACATAGGAGCACTTTGAAAACAAAAAGTTTCCAGACCCCGACCAGACCTACTTATATGGGCAGCTCTGGTAACACACTGCAACAATAGTCCGGTCGAAGTCACATAGGAGCACTTTGAAAACAAAAAGTTTCCAGATCCCGAACATACCTACTCATATGGGCAGCACTGGTAACAAACTGCTACAATAGGCCGGTCGAAGTCGCATAGGAGCACTTTGAAAACGAAAAGTTTCCAGACCCCGATCAGACCTCCTTATGTATATGGGAAACACTGGTAACACACTGCTACAATAGACCGGTCGAAGTCACATAGGAGCACTTTGAAAACAAAACGTTTCCAGACCCCGACCAGACCTACTTATGTATATAGGAAACACTGGTAACACACTGCTACAATAGACCGGTCGAAGTTACATAGGAGCACTTTGAAAACAAAAAGTTTCCAGACCCCGACCAGACCTCCTTATGTATGTGGGAAACTCTGGTAACACACTGCTACAATAGACGGGTCGAAGTCACATAGGAGCACTTTGAAACCATAAGTTTGCAGACCCCGACCAGACCTACTTCTATGGGCAGCACAGGTAACACATTTCAACAATAGTCCGATCGAAGTCACATAAGAGCACTTTAAAAACAAAAAATTTAAAGACCCCGACCAGACCTACTCAATGGGTTGCAATGGTAATTCACTGCTTCAGTAGGCCGATCGAAGTCACATAGAAGCACTTTGAAAACAAAAAGTTTCCTTTTTCCAGACCTTCTTGAGTATATGGGCAGCACTGGAAAATTGCTACAACAGGCCGGTCGAAGTCACATTGAAGCACATTGAAAACAAAAAGTTTCCAGACCCCGAACAGAACTACTTATATGGGCAGCACTGGAAACATACTGCTACAATAGGCCGGTCGAAGTCACATAGGAGCACTTTGAAAACAAAAAGTTTCCAGATCCCGACCAGACCTACTTATGTATATGGGCAGTTCTGGTAAACAGCTACAATAGGCCGGTCGAAGTCACATAGGAGCACTTTGAAAACAAAAAGTTTCCAGACCCCGACCAGACCTACTTATATGGGCAGCAATGGTAACATACTGCTACATTAGGCCGGTCGAAGTCACGAAGGAGCACTTTGAAAACAAAAAGTTTCCAGACCCCGACCAGACCTACTTATATGGGCAGCTCTGGTAACACACTGCAACAATAGTCCGGTCGAAGTCACATAGGAGCACTTTGAAAACAAAAAGTTTCCAGATCCCGACCATACCTACTTATGTATATGGGCAGTACTGGTAAACAGCTACAATAGGCTGGTCGAAATGACAAAGGATCACTTTGAAAACAAAAAGTTTCCAGACCCCGACCCGAACTACTCATATGGGCAGCGCTAGTAACATAATGCTACAATACGCCGGTCGAAGTCACATAGGAGCACTTTGAAAACAAAAAGTTTCCAGACCCCGACCAGACCTTCTTATGTATGTGGGAAACTCTGGTAACACACTGCTACAATAGACCGGTCGAAGTCACATAGGAGCACTTTGAAAACAAAACGTTTCCAGACCCCGACCAGACCTACTTATGTATATGGGAATCACTGGTAACACACTGCTACAATATAAAGGTCGAAGTCACATAGGAGTACATTGAAAGCAAAAAGTTTCCAGACCCCAACCCGACCTACTCATATGGGCAGCACTAGTAACAAACTGCTACAATAGGCCGGTCGAAGTCGCATAGGAGCACTTTGAAAACGAAAAGTTTCCAGACCCCGATCAGACCTCCTTATGTATATGGGAAACACTGGTAACACACTGCTACAATAGACCGGTCGAAGTCACATAGGAACACTTTAAAAACAAAACGTTTCCAGACCCCGACCAGACCTACGTATGTAAGTGGGCAGTACTGGTAAACAGCTACAATAGGCTGGTCGAAGTCACTTAGAAGCACTTTGAAAACAAAAAGTTTCCTGACCCCGACCAGACCTTCTTGAGTATATGGGCAGCACTGGAAAATTGCTACAACAGGCCGGTCGAAGTCACATTGAAGCACATTGAAAACAAAAAGTTTCCAGACCCCGAACAGAACTACTTATATGGGCAGCACTGGAAACATACTGCAACAATAGGCCGGTCGAAGTCACATAGGAGCACATTGAAAACAAAAAGTTTCCAGACCCCGACCAGACCTACTTATATGGGCAGCTCTGGTAACACACTGCAACAATAGACCGGTCAAAGTCACATAGGAGCACTTTGAAAACAAAAAGTTTCCAGATCCCGACCATACCTACTTATGTATATGGGCAGTACTGGTAAACAGCTACAATAGGCTGGTCGAAGTCACATAGGAGCACTTTGAAAACAAAACGTTTCCAGACCCCGACCAGACCTCCTTATGTATATGGGAATCACTGGTAACACACTGCTACAATATAAAGGTCGAAGTCACAAAGGAGTACTTTGAAAGCAAAAAGTTTCCAGACCCCGAACAGAACTACTTATATGGGCAGCACTGGAAACATACTACTACAATAGGCCGGTCGAAGTCACATAGGAGCACTTTGAAAACAAAAAGTTTCCAGACCGGCACCAGACCTACTTATATGGGCAGCAATGGTAACATACTGCTACATTAGGCCGGTCGAAGTCACATAGGAGCACTTTGAAAACAAAAAGTTTCCAGACCGGGACCAGACCTACTTATATGGGCAGCAATGGTAACATACTGCTACATTAGGCCGGTCGAAGTCACATAGGAGCACTTTGAAAACAAAAAGTTTCCAGACCCCGACCAGACCTCCTTATGTATGTGGGAAACTCTGGTAACACACTGCTTTAATAGACCGGTCGAAGTCACATAGGAGCACTTTGAAAACAAAACGTTTCCAGACCCCGACCAGACCTACTTATGTATATGGGAATCACTGGTAAAACACTGCTACAATATAAAGGTCGAAGTCACATAGGAGTACTTTAAAAGCAAAAAGTTTCCAGACCCCGACCCGACCTACTCATATGGGCAGCACTGGTAACAAACTGCTACAATAGGCCCGTCGAAGTCGCATGGGAGCACTTTGAAAACGAAAAGTTTCCAGACCCCGATCAGACCTCCTTATGTATATGGGAAACACTGGTAACACACTGCTACAATAGATCGGTCGAAGTTACATAGGAGCACTTTGAAAACAAAAAGTTTCCAGACCCCGACCAGACCTCCTTATGTATGTGGGAAACTCTGGTAACACACTGCTACAATAGACCGGTCGAAGTCACCTAGGAGCACTTTGAAACCAAAAGTTTCCAGACCCCGACCAGACCTACTTATATGGGCAGCACTAGTAACATACTTCTACAATAGGTCGGTCGAAGTCACATAGGAAAACAAAAAGTTTCCAGACCCCGACCAGACCTACTTATATGGGCAGCACAGGTAACACACTTCAACAATAGTCCGATCGAAGTCACATAAGAGCACTTTAAAAACAATAAATTTAAAGACCCCGACCAGACCTACTCAATGGGTTGCAATGGTAATTCACTGCTACAGTAGGCCGATCGAAGTCACATAGAAGCACTTTGAAAACAAAAAGTTTCCTTTTTCCAGACCTTCTTGAGTATATGGGCAGCACTGGAAAATTGCTACAACAGGTCGGTCGAAGTCACATTGAAGGACATTGAAAACAAAAAGTTTCCAGACCCCGAACAGAACTACTTATATGGGCAGCACTGGAAACATACTGCTACAATAGGCCGGTCGAAGTCACATAGGAGCACTTTGAAAACAAAAAGTTTCCAGATCCCGACCAGACCTACTTATGTATATGGGCAGTGTTGAATATATGGCAACGTATTGTTCAACATATGGCAACCTATATATTACGTCTGGTAGCATTACAAAAATTGTCATTAAATATCGATTATAGAATGGTCACACTTGCATGTGTTTCCCTTCTTCTTATTGAAATCTTCAAAGTGGCTGGTTGTGCGTTTGTGAACAAATAAAATATATATAAAATCATATAAAACAAAATATAATAAATCAGTGGTTTTATTAAATAAATAGGTTAAATTTACAACAGGTTATGAGCCCAGTTCACTAAAATTATAAAAATATCTAATATCAATCAAATTATAAGTCATTTTTTCTTCTTGCACAAAATTGTGAAATTCAAAAATTAAAAATGGCCGACAAGGCAAAGCGCAACATAAAACTTTTTGATGGTGAAAAATATGCAATGTGGAAATTTAGAATTCGTGCACTTCTTGCCGAATTAAATGTTTTAAAAGTGATTGATGAAGAAGAACCGAAAGAATTAGATGAAAATTGGCACAAGGCAGAAAGATGTGCAAAGAGCACGCTAATTGAGTACCTCAGCGACTCCTTTCTTAATTTCGCCATAGGCAATCAAACGGCGCGACAGTGTTTTAAGAATTTAGATGCAATATATGAGCGCAAAAGTCTAGCGTCTCAGCTATCAATTCGCAAGCGTCTTTTATCGCTTAAGCTAGGGAGCGAGACAGCACTATTGAGTCACTTCAATGTGTTCGACGAATTAATGAGTGAATTGGCTGCTGCTGGCGCCAAGGTCGAAGAGATGGACAGGGTGTCTCATTTGTTGCTAACTCTGCCATCTACATATAATGGTGTAATTACCGCAATAGAAACCTTGTCGGAAGATAGTTTAAATTTGGCATTCGTTAAAAACAGATTATTAGATCATGAGATTAGAATTAAAAACGAAAGTATTGACACAAGTAAGAAAGTTATGAATACAATGATCAATAATATTCATAAAAATAATAATAATAATAATTATAAAAAGAAAAATTATAATTATAATAAAAGTAATGCTGATCTCAAGCCATATAATACAAAATTCAAATCAAATATAAAATGTCATCATTGTAAAAAAGATGGACACCTAAAAAAGAATTGCTATGCATACAAAAGAAAAATAAATGAACAAAATAAAGAAAACAAACAAGCACAAACAGCAACAACCCAGTCAGGCTTCGCATTTATGATGAACAGTGTTTCAAATACAAATAGTTCTAAAAATTGGAACTTCATCCTCGATTCTGGAGCTACTGACCACTTAATCAACGATGTGGAGATGTTCGCTGACTACATTGAATTGGAATCTCCAATAAGAATTGCTGTGGCTAAGCATGGTCAATTTATTTTTGCGACCAAACGAGGAATTGTTCAACTTTTCAATGGAAATCAAATCACACTTGAAGACGTTCTGTATTGCCAAGAAGTTGCTGAAAATCTGATGTCGGTTAAGCGTCTTCAAGAGGCAGGTATGACTATTGAATTCAATGAAACTGGAGTGAAAATCACTAAAAGCGGAGTGATTGTGGCTGAAAGTGCAGGTATGTACAATGTACCAGTTATTAAATTCAAAGCATACACATTAAATGCACAAAATAAGAATATGTATCGTTTATGGCATGAAAGGTTGGGGCATGTTAGCAAAGGGAAAATGTTAGAAATTAAGCGAAACAATTTATTCATCAATAATAGTCTTCTAGATAAAGTATACCCGGTAGATGATATTTGTGAAGCTTGTTTAAATGGAAAGCAAGCAAGACTACCTTTTGAAAAACGTAAAATTAAAGATTTCATAAAACGAGCATTATTCGTAATTCACTCAGATGTGTGTGGCCCAATAACACCAACTACAATTGATGATAAAAATTATTATGTAATTTTTGTCGATCAGTATACACACTATTGTGTAACATACTTAATGAAAAATAAATCGGATGTATTTAATATGTTCAAAGACTTTGTAGCAAAGAGTGAGGCACATTTCAATCTCAAAATTGTCAATCTTTATATTGACAACGGTAGAGAGTATTTGTCAAATGATATGCGAGAATTCTGTGTTCAAAAAGGTATTAGTTACCATTTAACAGTGCCTCATACACCACAATTGAATGGTGTATCTGAAAGAATGATTCGAACCATTACTGAAAAAGCGCGTGCTATGGTAAATGGTGCGAAACTTGAGAAAAGTTTCTGGGGAGAAGCTGTGCTCACAGCAACATTCTTGATTAATAGAACTCCAACTAAAGCACTTGGCAAAAGTACAAAAACGCCTTATGAAATGTGGCACGGTAAAAAGCCAAACTTAAAATATATAAGAGTTTTTGGTTCGACAGTGTATGTTCACAACAAGAATAGAAAGAGAAAATTTGATGAAAAATCAATTAAAGGAATTCTTGTTGGTTTTGATAACAATGGCTATAAATTATGGGATGTAACTGAAGAAAAATTTTTTGTTGCTAGAGATGTTGTTATAGATGAAAGAAATATGATAAATTCTAGAGCTGAAAAATATAATATGGATATCCTGAATGAAAGTAAGGATGAGAATCAAAGCCATCTTCTGAATGAGAGTAAGGAAAGTGAGCTAATAAGTCTTCCGAATGAGAGTAAGAAGACTAATGAAATAAATATCCCGAATGATAGTAAGGGTGAAAATCAAAGTAAACTTCTGAATGATAGTAGGAAGAGTGAACAAATATTTTTTCCGAATGAGAGTAAGAAAAGCAATGAACTTGAACAGCCTAGTGATATCATAACTAATCGAAGCAACGAAAATCCAGTAAAGACTGGTGATAATGAAGCTACACGAAAGAGCATTCGGTTACAAAATAAGCCTCAAATATGTTATAAAGAAGACGAAACAGACTTGAACATATTTATATTAAATGCACATACAATCCTGAATGATGTTCCAAATTCATTTGATGAAATAAGGAACAGAACTGACAAATCGCGCTGGGAAAAAGCTATCAAGTCCGAAATAGATGCTCACGAATTGAATAATACATGGACTATTGTTAAGAGACCTAAGAATATTAATATAGTAGATAATAAATGGGTGTTCTCTTTAAAATGCGATGAATCGGGTAATCCAATTAGATATAAAGCAAGATTAGTAGCCCGTGGGTTCACACAAGAATATCTAATTGACTATGACGAAACGTTTGCACCTGTCGCTAGGATTACAAGTTTTAGATTCTTATTGGCATTGTCAGTACAATATAGTTTAAAGGTACATCATATGGATGTAAAAACTGCCTTCTTAAATTGAACATTAAAAGAAGAAATATATATGAAAATTCCTCAAGGTGTTACAAGCGACAATGAAAAAGTATGTAAATTGAACAAATCAATTTATGGACTCAAACAAGCTGCCAGATGCTGGTTTGAAGTGTTTGATAAAGCTATAAAAGAGTGTGGGTTTGAAAATTCACAAGTTGATCGTTGCATATACACTCTTAATAATGGTTCTATCGAGAAAAATATATATGTACTACTATACGTAGATGATCTTGTAATCGCAACAGCAGACATGGAAAGGATGACAAATTTCAAAGATTACTTAATGAAGAAGTTTAGAATGACAGACCTTAAAGAAATTCGATATTTTATAGGGATAAAAGTAGAAGTAGGCAAAGATAGAATATATCTAAGTCAGTCATCTTACATTAAATCAATTTTAAATAAGTTTAAGATGAACGATTGTAAATTAGCTGATACACCTCTTCAAAGCAAACTTAATTACGAATTATTAAATTCAGACGAAAAATCTGATGCCCCTTGTCGTAATTTAATAGGTTGTTTAATGTATCTTATGCTATGTACCCGTCCAGACTTAGCAACTGCTGTAAATATTCTTAGTAGATACACAAACAAAAACAATGCTGAGTTATGGACAAGTTTGAAAAGGATTCTTAGATACTTAAAAGGTAGTGCGGACATGAAATTGGTCTTTGAAAAAAATTCAAATGTTGAGAACATATTTATTGGTTATGCAGACTCCGACTGGGGTGGAAATGAAAATGATAGAAAAAGTACCACTGGGTATCTTTTCAAAATGTTTAATTCAAACTTAATTTGTTGGAATACAAAAAGACAAAATTCAGTAGCTGCTTCATCGACTGAAGCAGAATACATGGCCTTATTCGAAGCAGTCAGAGAAGCATTATGGTTGAAATCCTTATTAAGAAGCATACATATAAAAATTGAAAACCCGATAATAATTTATGAAGATAATCAATGATGCATCATGTCATAAAAGGTCGAAACATATTGATATAAAATATCATTTTGTAAGAGAACGAATAGAAACTAATGATATTTATCTCGAGTATATACCCACAGAAAATCAACTTGCTGATGTCTTCACAAAGCCGTTGCCAGCAGCTAAATTTTTAAATCTACGCGGGAAACTTGGTCTCATCAATTAATATTAAAAAAAAATAATAAATTTTGTTATTAAGTACTATTTGATTAAATACATATACATATTTATAAGATAATTTAAAGTTAAAAAAAAAAAAAAAACTTGAAATTAAACTAACTCTAATTGGAAATAATTATATTTATGTATTATCAAAATTACCATCATTTAAAATGAAAAGAAATGTATGGAATTTAATTTAAATTTAATTTAATGTTATATTAATGAATTTTTGATTTATGAACACTTTATATTACAATGAATTGAATGTTGAAATTTTAGTTAGAAAAATGTAAATATTATAAGACAACAATGATTTGATTGGGTTTTTCTGGGTTTTCCCCAATCCATGCAGCGAATGCTGAATCATTATATTGTAACTCCCCAGATATGCACACAAGCCAAAATCATTAATGAAAATGAAATACACTATAATATAACTATTTGTAATGCAATTTTTGAGGGGGCGTGTTGAATATATGGCAACGTATTGTTCAACATATGGCAACCTATATATTACGTATGGTAGCATTACAAAAATTGTTATTACATATCGATTATAGAATGGTCACACTTGCATGTGTTTCCCTTCTTCTTATTGAAATCTTCAAAGTGGCTGGTTGTGCGTTTGTGAACAAATAAAATATATATAAAATCATATAAAACAAAATATAATAAATCAGTGGTTTTATTAAATAAATAGGTTAAATTTACAACAGGCAGTACTGGTAAACAGCTACAATAGGCTGGTCGAAGTCACAAAGGAGCACTTTGAAAACAAAAAGTTTCCAGACCCCGACCCGAACTACTCATATGGGCAGCGCTAGTAACATAATGCTACAATAGATCGGTCGAAGTTACATAGGAGCACTTTGAAAACGAAAAGTTTCCAGACCCCGATCAGACCTCCTTATGTATATAGGAAACACTGGTAACACACTGCTATAATAGACCGGTCGAAGTCACAAAGGAACACTTTAAAAACAAAACGTTTCCAGACCCCGACCAGACCTACGTATGTAAGTGGGCAGTACTGGTAAACAGCTACAATAGGCTGGTCGAAGTCACTTAGAAGCACTTTGAAAACAAAAAGTTTCCTGACCCCGACCAGACCTTCTTGAGTATATGGGCAGCACTGGAAAATTGCTACAACAGGCCGGTCGAAGTCACATTGAAGCACATTGAAAACAAAAAGTTTCCAGACCCCGAACAGAACTACTTATATGGGCAGCACTGGAAACATACTGCTACAATAGGCCGGTCGAAGTCACATAGGAGCACTTTGAAAACAAAAAGTTTCCAGACCGGGACCAGACCTACTTATATGGGCAGCAATGGTAACATACTGCTACATTAGGCCGGTCAAAGTCACATAGGAGCACTTTGAAAACAAAAAGTTTCCAGACCCCGACCAGACCTACTTATATGGGCAGCTCTGGTAACACACTGCAACAATACCTACTTATGTATATGGGCAGTACTGGTAAACAGCTACAATAGGCTGGTCGAAGTCACAAAGGAGCACTTTGAAAACAAAACGTTTCCAGACCCCGACCAGACCTACTTATGTATATGGGAATCACTGGTAACACACTGCTACAATATAAAGGTCGAAGTCACATAGGAGTACTTTGAAAGCAAAAAGTTTCCAGACCCCGAACAGAACTACTTATATGGGCAGCACTGGAAACATACTGCTTCAATAGGCCGGTCGAATTCACATAGGAGCACTTTGAAAACAAAAAGTTTCCAGACCGGGACCAGACCTACTTATATGGGCAGCAATGGTAACATACTGCTACATTAGGCCGGTCGAAGTCACATATGAGCACTTTGAAAACAAAAAGTTTCCAGACCGGGACCAGACCTACTTATATGGGCAGCAATGGTAACATACTGCTACATTAGGCCGGTCGAAGTCACATAGGAGCACTTTGAAAACAAAAAGTTTCCAGACCCTGACCAGACCTCCTTATGTATGTGGGAAACTCTGGTAACACACTGCTATAATAGACCGGTCGAAGTCACATAGGAGCACTTTGAAAACAAAACGTTTCCAGACCCCGACCAGACCTACTTATGTATATGGGAATCACTGGTAACACACTGCTACAATATAAAGGTCGAAGTCACATAGGAGTACTTTGAAAGCAAAAAGTTTCCAGACCCCGACCCGACCTACTCATATGGGCAGCACTAGTAACAAACTGCTACAATATGCCGGACGAAGTCACATATGAGCACTTTGAAAACGAAAAGTTTCCAGACCCCGACCAGACCTCCTTATGTATGTGGGAAACTCTGGTAACACACTGCTACAATAGACGGGACGAAGTCACATAGGAGCACTTTGAAAACAAAACGTTTCCAAACTCCGACCAGACCTACTTATGTATATAGGAAACACTGGTAACACACTGCTACAATAGATCGGTCGAAGTTACATAGGAGCACTTTGAAAACAAAAAGTTTCCAGATCCCGACCATACCTACTTATGTATATGGGCAGTACTGGTAAACAGCTACAATAGGCTGGTCGAAATGACAAAGGATCACTTTGAAAACAAAAAGTTTCCAGACCCCGACCCGAACTACTCATATGGGCAGCGCTAGTAACATAATGCTACAATACGCCGGTCGAAGTCACATAGGAGCACTTTGAAAACAAAAAGTTTCCAGACCCCGACCAGACCTTCTTATGTATGTGGGAAACTCTGGTAACACACTGCTACAATAGACCGGTCGAAGTCACATAGGAGCACTTTGAAAACAAAACGTTTCCAGACCCCGACCAGACCTACTTATGTATATGGGAATCACTGGTAACACACTGCTACAATATAAAGGTCGAAGTCACATAGGAGTACTTTGAAAGCAAAAAGTTTCCAGACCCCGACCCGACCTACTCATATGGGCAGCACTAGTAACAAACTGCTACAATATGCCGGACGAAGTCACATATGAGCACTTTGAAAACGAAAAGTTTCCAGACCCCGACCAGACCTCCTTATGTATGTGGGAAACTCTGGTAACACACTGCTACAATAGACGGGACGAAGTCACATAGGAGCACTTTGAAAACAAAACGTTTCCAAACTCCGACCAGACCTACTTATGTATATAGGAAACACTGGTAACACACTGCTACAATAGATCGGTCGAAGTTACATAGGAGCACTTTGAAAACAAAAAGTTTCCAGACCCCGACCAGACCTCCTTATGTATGTGGGAAACTCTGGTAACACACTGCTACAATAGACCGGTCGAAGTCACCTAGGAGCACTTTGAAACCAAAAGTTTCCAGACCCCGACCAGACCTACTTATATGGGCAGCACTAGTAACATACTTCTACAATAGGTCGGTCGAAGTCACATAGGAAAACAAAAAGTTTCCAGACCCCGACCAGACCTACTTATATGGGCAGCACAGGTAACACACTTCAACAATAGTCCGATCGAAGTCACATAAGAGCACTTTAAAAACAATAAATTTAAAGACCCCGACCAGACCTACTCAATGGGTTGCAATGGTAATTCACTGCTACAGTAGGCCGATCGAAGTCACATAGAAGCACTTTGAAAACAAAAAGTTTCCTTTTTCCAGACCTTCTTGAGTATATGGGCAGCACTGGAAAATTGCTACAACAGGTCGGTCGAAGTCACATTGAAGCACATTGAAAACAAAAAGTTTCCAGACCCCGAACAGAACTACTTATATGGGCAGCACTGGAAACATACTGCTACAATAGGCCGGTCGAAGTCACATAGGAGCACTTTGAAAACAAAAAGTTTCCAGATCCCGACCAGACCTACTTATGTATATGGGCAGTGTTGAATATATGGCAACGTATTGTTCAACATATGGCAACCTATATATTACGTCTGGTAGCATTACAAAAATTGTCATTAAATATCGATTATAGAATGGTCACACTTGCATGTGTTTCCCTTCTTCTTATTGAAATCTTCAAAGTGGCTGGTTGTGCGTTTGTGAACAAATAAAATATATATAAAATCATATAAAACAAAATATAATAAATCAGTGGTTTTATTAAATAAATAGGTTAAATTTACAACAGGTTATGAGCCCAGTTCACTAAAATTATAAAAATATCTAATATCAATCAAATTATAAGTCATTTTTTCTTCTTGCACAAAATTGTGAAATTCAAAAATTAAAAATGGCCGACAAGGCAAAGCGCAACATAAAACTTTTTGATGGTGAAAAATATGCAATGTGGAAATTTAGAATTCGTGCACTTCTTGCCGAATTAAATGTTTTAAAAGTGATTGATGAAGAAGAACCGAAAGAATTAGATGAAAATTGGCACAAGGCAGAAAGATGTGCAAAGAGCACGCTAATTGAGTACCTCAGCGACTCCTTTCTTAATTTCGCCATAGGCAATCAAACGGCGCGACAGTGTTTTAAGAATTTAGATGCAATATATGAGCGCAAAAGTCTAGCGTCTCAGCTATCAATTCGCAAGCGTCTTTTATCGCTTAAGCTAGGGAGCGAGACAGCACTATTGAGTCACTTCAATGTGTTCGACGAATTAATGAGTGAATTGGCTGCTGCTGGCGCCAAGGTCGAAGAGATGGACAGGGTGTCTCATTTGTTGCTAACTCTGCCATCTACATATAATGGTGTAATTACCGCAATAGAAACCTTGTCGGAAGATAGTTTAAATTTGGCATTCGTTAAAAACAGATTATTAGATCATGAGATTAGAATTAAAAACGAAAGTATTGACACAAGTAAGAAAGTTATGAATACAATGATCAATAATATTCATAAAAATAATAATAATAATAATTATAAAAAGAAAAATTATAATTATAATAAAAGTAATGCTGATCTCAAGCCATATAATACAAAATTCAAATCAAATATAAAATGTCATCATTGTAAAAAAGATGGACACCTAAAAAAGAATTGCTATGCATACAAAAGAAAAATAAATGAACAAAATAAAGAAAACAAACAAGCACAAACAGCAACAACCCAGTCAGGCTTCGCATTTATGATGAACAGTGTTTCAAATACAAATAGTTCTAAAAATTGGAACTTCATCCTCGATTCTGGAGCTACTGACCACTTAATCAACGATGTGGAGATGTTCGCTGACTACATTGAATTGGAATCTCCAATAAGAATTGCTGTGGCTAAGCATGGTCAATTTATTTTTGCGACCAAACGAGGAATTGTTCAACTTTTCAATGGAAATCAAATCACACTTGAAGACGTTCTGTATTGCCAAGAAGTTGCTGAAAATCTGATGTCGGTTAAGCGTCTTCAAGAGGCAGGTATGACTATTGAATTCAATGAAACTGGAGTGAAAATCACTAAAAGCGGAGTGATTGTGGCTGAAAGTGCAGGTATGTACAATGTACCAGTTATTAAATTCAAAGCATACACATTAAATGCACAAAATAAGAATATGTATCGTTTATGGCATGAAAGGTTGGGGCATGTTAGCAAAGGGAAAATGTTAGAAATTAAGCGAAACAATTTATTCATCAATAATAGTCTTCTAGATAAAGTATACCCGGTAGATGATATTTGTGAAGCTTGTTTAAATGGAAAGCAAGCAAGACTACCTTTTGAAAAACGTAAAATTAAAGATTTCATAAAACGAGCATTATTCGTAATTCACTCAGATGTGTGTGGCCCAATAACACCAACTACAATTGATGATAAAAATTATTATGTAATTTTTGTCGATCAGTATACACACTATTGTGTAACATACTTAATGAAAAATAAATCGGATGTATTTAATATGTTCAAAGACTTTGTAGCAAAGAGTGAGGCACATTTCAATCTCAAAATTGTCAATCTTTATATTGACAACGGTAGAGAGTATTTGTCAAATGATATGCGAGAATTCTGTGTTCAAAAAGGTATTAGTTACCATTTAACAGTGCCTCATACACCACAATTGAATGGTGTATCTGAAAGAATGATTCGAACCATTACTGAAAAAGCGCGTGCTATTGTAAATGGTGCGAAACTTGAGAAAAGTTTCTGGGGAGAAGCTGTGCTCACAGCAACATTCTTGATTAATAGAACTCCAACTAAAGCACTTGGCAAAAGTACAAAAACGCCTTATGAAATGTGGCACGGTAAAAAGCCAAACTTAAAATATATAAGAGTTTTTGGTTCGACAGTGTATGTTCACAACAAGAATAGAAAGAGAAAATTTGATGAAAAATCAATTAAAGGAATTCTTGTTGGTTTTGATAACAATGGCTATAAATTATGGGATGTAACTGAAGAAAAATTTTTTGTTGCTAGAGATGTTGTTATAGATGAAAGAAATATGATAAATTCTAGAGCTGAAAAATATAATATGGATATCCTGAATGAAAGTAAGGATGAGAATCAAAGCCATCTTCTGAATGAGAGTAAGGAAAGTGAGCTAATAAGTCTTCCGAATGAGAGTAAGAAGACTAATGAAATAAATATCCCGAATGATAGTAAGGGTGAAAATCAAAGTAAACTTCTGAATGATAGTAGGAAGAGTGAACAAATATTTTTTCCGAATGAGAGTAAGAAAAGCAATGAACTTGAACAGCCTAGTGATATCATAACTAATCGAAGCAACGAAAATCCAGTAAAGACTGTTGATAATGAAGCTACACGAAAGAGCATTCGGTTACAAAATAAGCCTCAAATATGTTATAAAGAAGACGAAACAGACTTGAACATATTTATATTAAATGCACATACAATCCTGAATGATGTTCCAAATTCATTTGATGAAATAAGGAACAGAACTGACAAATCGCTTTGGGAAAAAGCTATCAAGTCCGAAATAGATGCTCACGAATTGAATAATACATGGACTATTGTTAAGAGACCTAAGAATATTAATATAGTAGATAATAAATGGGTGTTCTCTTTAAAATGCGATGAATCGGGTAATCCAATTAGATATAAAGCAAGATTAGTAGCCCGTGGGTTCACACAAGAATATCTAATTGACTATGACGAAACGTTTGCACCTGTCGCTAGGATTACAAGTTTCAGATTCTTATTGGCATTGTCAGTACAATATAGTTTAAAGGTACATCATATGGATGTAAAAACTGCCTTCTTAAATTGAACATTAAAAGAAGAAATATATATGAAAATTCCTCAAGGTGTTACAAGCGACAATGAAAAAGTATGTAAATTGAACAAATCAATTTATGGACTCAAACAAGCTGCCAGATGCTGGTTTGAAGTGTTTGATAAAGCTATAAAAGAGTGTGGGTTTGAAAATTCACAAGTTGATCGTTGCATATACACTCTTAATAATGGTTCTATCGAGAAAAATATATATGTACTACTATACGTAGATGATCTTGTAATCGCAACAGCAGACATGGAAAGGATGACAAATTTCAAAGATTACTTAATGAAGAAGTTTAGAATGACAGACCTTAAAGAAATTCGATATTTTATAGGGATAAAAGTAGAAGTAGGCAAAGATAGAATATATCTAAGTCAGTCATCTTACATTAAATCAATTTTAAATAAGTTTAAGATGAACGATTGTAAATCAGCTGATACACCTCTTCAAAGCAAACTTAATTACGAATTATTAAATTCAGACGAAAAATCTGATGCCCCTTGTCGTAATTTAATAGGTTGTTTAATGTATCTTATGCTATGTACCCGTCCAGACTTAGCAACTGCTGTAAATATTCTTAGTAGATACACAAACAAAAACAATGCTGAGTTATGGACAAGTTTGAAAAGGATTCTTAGATACTTAAAAGGTAGTGCGGACATGAAATTGGTCTTTGAAAAAAATTCAAATGTTGAGAACATATTTATTGGTTATGCAGACTCCGACTGGGGTGGAAATGAAAATGATAGAAAAAGTACCACTGGGTATCTTTTCAAAATGTTTAATTCAAACTTAATTTGTTGGAATACAAAAAGACAAAATTCAGTAGCTGCTTCATCGACTGAAGCAGAATACATGGCCTTATTCGAAGCAGTCAGAGAAGCATTATGGTTGAAATCCTTATTAAGAAGCATACATATAAAAATTGAAAACCCGATAATAATTTATGAAGATAATCAATGATGCATCATGTCATAAAAGGTCGAAACATATTGATATAAAATATCATTTTGTAAGAGAACGAATAGAAACTAATGATATTTATCTCGAGTATATACCCACAGAAAATCAACTTGCTGATGTCTTCACAAAGCCGTTGCCAGCAGCTAAATTTTTAAATCTACGCGGGAAACTTGGTCTCATCAATTAATATTAAAAAAAAATAATAAATTTTGTTATTAAGTACTATTTGATTAAATACATATACATATTTATAAGATAATTTAAAGTTAAAAAAAAAAAAAAACTTGAAATTAAACTAACTCTAATTGGAAATAATTATATTTATGTATTATCAAAATTACCATCATTTAAAATGAAAAGAAATGTATGGAATTTAATTTAAATTTAATTTAATGTTATATTAATGAATTTTTGATTTATGAACACTTTATATTACAATGAATTGAATGTTGAAATTTTAGTTAGAAAAATGAAAATATTATAAGATCTAACAATGATTTGATTGGGTTTTTCTGGGTTTTCCCCAATCCATGCAGCGAATGCTGAATCATTATATTGTAACTCCCCAGATATGCACACAAGCCAAAATCATTAATGAAAATGAAATACACTATAATATAACTATTTGTAATGCAATTTTTGAGGGGGCGTGTTGAATATATGGCAACGTATTGTTCAACATATGGCAACCTATATATTACGTATGGTAGCATTACAAAAATTGTTATTACATATCGATTATAGAATGGTCACACTTGCATGTGTTTCCCTTCTTCTTATTGAAATCTTCAAAGTGGCTGGTTGTGCGTTTGTGAACAAATAAAATATATATAAAATCATATAAAACAAAATACAATAAATCAGTGGTTTTATTAAATAAATAGGTTAAATTTACAACAGGCAGTACTGGTAAACAGCTACAATAGGCTGGTCGAAGTCACAAAGGAGCACTTTGAAAACAAAAAGTTTCCAGACCCCGACCCGAACTACTCATATGGGCAGCGCTAGTAACATAATGCTACAATAGATCGGTCGAAGTTACATAGGAGCACTTTGAAAACGAAAAGTTTCCAGACCCCGATCAGACCTCCTTATGTATATAGGAAACACTGGTAACACACTGCTATAATAGACCGGTCGAAGTCACAAAGGAACACTTTAAAAACAAAACGTTTCCAGACCCCGACCAGACCTACGTATGTAAGTGGGCAGTACTGGTAAACAGCTACAATAGGCTGGTCGAAGTCACTTAGAAGCACTTTGAAAACAAAAAGTTTCCTGACCCCGACCAGACCTTCTTGAGTATATGGGCAGCACTGGAAAATTGCTACAACAGGCCGGTCGAAGTCACATTGAAGCACATTGAAAACAAAAAGTTTCCAGACCCCGAACAGAACTACTTATATGGGCAGCACTGGAAACATACTGCTACAATAGGCCGGTCGAAGTCACATAGGAGCACTTTGAAAACAAAAAGTTTCCAGACCGGGACCAGACCTACTTATATGGGCAGCAATGGTAACATACTGCTACATTAGGCCGGTCAAAGTCACATAGGAGCACTTTGAAAACAAAAAGTTTCCAGACCCCGACCAGACCTACTTATATGGGCAGCTCTGGTAACACACTGCAACAATAGTCCGGTCGAAGTCACATAGGAGCACTTTGAAAACAAAAAGTTTCCAGATCCCGAACATACCTACTTATGTATATGGGCAGTACTGGTAAACAGCTACAATAGGCTGGTCGAAGTCACAAAGGAGCACTTTGAAAACAAAACGTTTCCAGACCCCGACCAGACCTACTTATGTATATGGGAATCACTGGTAACACACTGCTACAATATAAAGGTCGAAGTCACATAGGAGTACTTTGAAAGCAAAAAGTTTCCAGACCCCGAACAGAACTACTTATATGGGCAGCACTGGAAACATACTGCTTCAATAGGCCGGTCGAATTCACATAGGAGCACTTTGAAAACAAAAAGTTTCCAGACCGGGACCAGACCTACTTATATGGGCAGCAATGGTAACATACTGCTACATTAGGCCGGTCGAAGTCACATATGAGCACTTTGAAAACAAAAAGTTTCCAGACCGGGACCAGACCTACTTATATGGGCAGCAATGGTAACATACTGCTACATTAGGCCGGTCGAAGTCACATAGGAGCACTTTGAAAACAAAAAGTTTCCAGACCCTGACCAGACCTCCTTATGTATGTGGGAAACTCTGGTAACACACGGCTATAATAGACCGGTCGAAGTCACATAGGAGCACTTTGAAAACAAAACGTTTCCAGACCCCGACCAGACCTACTTATGTATATGGGAATCACTGGTAACACACAGCTACAATATAAAGGTCGAAGTCACATAGGAGTACTTTGAAAGCAAAAAGTTTCCAGACCCCGACCCGACCTACTCATATGGGCAGCACTGGTAACAAACTGCTACAATAGGCCGGTCGAAGTCGCATAGGAGCACTTTGAAAACGAAAAGTTGCCAGACCCCGATCAGACCTCCTTATGTATATGGGAAACACTGGTAACACACTGCTACAATAGACCGGTCGAAGTCACATAGTAGCACTTTGAAAACAAAACGTTTCCAGACCCCGATCAGACCTACTTATGTAAGTGGGCAGTACTGGTAAACAGCTACAATAGGCTGGTCGAAGTCACATAGAAACACTTTAAAAACAAAAAGTTTCCAGACCCCGACCCGACCTACTCATATGGGCAGCACTAGGAACAAACTGCTACAATATGCCGGTCGAAGTCACATATGAGCACTTTGAAAACGAAAAGTTTCCAGACCCCGACCAGACCTCCTTATGTATGTGGGAAACTCTGGTAACACACTGCTACAATAGACGGGTCGAAGTCACATAGGAGCACTTTGAAAACAAAACGTTTCCAAACTCCGACCAGACCTTCTTATGTATATAGGAAACACTGGTAACACACTGCTACAATAGATCGGTCGAAGTTACATAGGAGCACTTTGAAAACAAAAAGTTTCCAGACCCCGACCAGACCTCCTTATGTATGTGGGAAACTCTGGTAACACACTGCTACAATAGACCGGTCGAAGTCACCTAGGAGCACTTTGAAACCAAAAGTTTCCAGACCCCGACCAGACCTACTTATATGGGCAGCACTAGTAACATACTTCTACAATAGGTCGGTCGAAGTCACATAGGAAAACAAAAAGTTTCCAGACCCCGACCAGACCTACTTATATGGGCAGCAAAGGTAACACACTTCAACAATAGTCCGATCGAAGTCACATAAGAGCACTTTAAAAACAATAAATTTAAAGACCCCGACCAGACCTACTCAATGGGTTGCAATGGTAATTCACTGCTACAGTAGGCCGATCGAAGTCACATAGAAGCACTTTGAAAACAAAAAGTTTCCTTTTTCCAGACCTTCTTGAGTATATGGGCAGCACTGGAAAATTGCTACAACATTCCGGTCGAAGTCACATTGAAGCACATTGAAAACAAAAAGTTTCCAGACCCCGAACAGAACTACTTATATGGGCAGCACTGGAAACATACTGCTACAATAGGCCGGTCGAAGTCACATAGGAGCACTTTGAAAACAAAAAGTTTCCAGACCCCGACCCGAACTACTCATATGGGCAGCGCTAGTAACATAATGCTACAATACGCCGGTCGAAGTCACATGGGAGCACTTTGAAAACAAAAAGTTTCCAGACCCCGACCAGACCTCCTTATGTATGTGGGAAACTCTGGTAACACACTGCTACAATAGACCGGTCGAAGTCACATAGGAGTACTTTGAAAGCAAAAAGTTTCCAGACCCCGACCCGACCTACTCATATGGGCAGCACTAGTAACAAACTGCTACAATAGGCCGGTCGAAGTCGCATAGGAGCACTTTGAAAACGAAAAGTTTCCAGACCCCGATCAGACCTCCTTATGTATATGCGAAACACTGGTAACACACTGCTACAATAGACCGGTCGAAGTCACATAGGAGCACTTTGAAAACAAAAAGTTTCCAGACCCCGACCAGACCTACTTATGTAAGTGGGCAGTACTGGTAAACAGCTACAATAGGCTGGTCGAAGTCACATAGAAACACTTTAAAAACAAAAAGTTTAAAGACCTAGACTAGACCTACTCATATGGGCAGCACTAGTAACAAACTGCTACAATATGCCGGTCGAAGTCACATATGAGCACTTTGAAAACGAAAAGTTTCCAGACCCCGACAAGACCTCCTTATGTATGTGGGAAACTCTGGTAACACACTGCTACAATAGACCGGTCGAAGTCACATAGGAGCACTTTGAAAACAAAACGTTTCCAGACCCCGACCAGACCTACTTATGTATATGGGAATCACTGGTAACACACTGCTACAATATAAAGGTCGAAGTCACATAGGAGTACTTTGAAAGCAAAAAGTTTCCAGACCCCGACCCGACCTACTCATATGGGCAGCACTAGTAACAAACTGCTACAATAGGCCGGTCGAAGTCGCATAGGAGCACTTTGAAAACGAAAAGTTTCCAGACCCCGACCAGACCTCCTTATCTATATGGGAAACACTGATAACACACTGCTACAATAGACCGGTCGAAGTTACATAGGAGCAATTTGAAAACAAAAAGTTTCCAGACCCCGACCAGAACTCCTTATGTATGTGGGAAACTCTGGTAACACACTGCTACAATAGACCGGTCGAAGTCACATAGGAGCACTTTGAAAACAAAAAGTTTCCAGACCCCGAACAGAACTACTTATTTGGGCAGCACTGGAAACATACTGCTACAATAGGCCGGTCGAAGTCACATAGGAGCACTTTGAAAACAAAAAGTTTCCAGACCGGGACCAGACCTACTTATATGGGCAGCAATGGTAACATACTGCTACATTAGGCCGGTCGAAGTCACATATGAGCACTTTGAAAACGAAAAGTTTCCAGACCCCGACCAGACCTACTTATGTATATGGGAATCACTGGTAACACACTCCTACAATATAAAGGTCGAAGTCACATAGGAGTACTTTGAAAGCAAAAAGTTTCCAGACCCCGAACAGAACTACTTATATGGGCAGCACTGGAAACATACTGCTTCAATAGGCCGGTCGAATTCACATAGGAGCACTTTGAAAACAAAAAGTTTCCAGACCGGGACCAGACCTACTTATATGGGCAGCAATGGTAACATACTGCTACATTAGGCCGGTCGAAGTCACATAGGAGCACTTTGAAAACAAAAAGTTTCCAGACCCCGACCCGAACTACTCATATGGGCAGCGCTAGTAACATAATGCTACAATACGCCGGTCGAAGTCACATGGGAGCACTTTGAAAACAAAAAGTTTCCAGACCCCGACCAGACCTCCTTATGTATGTGGGAAACTCTGGTAACACACTGCTACAATAGACCGGTCGAAGTCACATAGGAGTACTTTGAAAGCAAAAAGTTTCCAGACCCCGACCCGACCTACTCATATGGGCAGCACTAGTAACAAACTGCTACAATAGGCCGGTCGAAGTCGCATAGGAGCACTTTGAAAACGAAAAGTTTCCAGACCCCGATCAGACCTCCTTATGTATATGGGAAACACTGGTAACACACTGCTACAATAGACCGGTCGAAGTCACATAGGAGCACTTTGAAAACAAAAAGTTTCCAGACCCCGACCAGACCTACTTATGTAAGTGGGCAGTACTGGTAAACAGCTACAATAGGCTGGTCGAAGTCACATAGAAACACTTTAAAAACAAAAAGTTTAAAGACCTAGACTAGACCTACTCATATGGGCAGCACTAGTAACAAACTGCTACAATATGCCGGTCGAAGTCACATATGAGCACTTTGAAAACGAAAAGTTTCCAGACCCCGACAAGACCTCCTTATGTATGTGGGAAACTCTGGTAACACACTGCTACAATAGACCGGTCGAAGTCACATAGGAGCACTTTGAAAACAAAACGTTTCCAGACCCCGACCAGACCTACTTATGTATATGGGAATCACTGGTAACACACTGCTACAATATAAAGGTCGAAGTCACATAGGAGTACTTTGAAAGCAAAAAGTTTCCAGACCCCGACCCGACCTACTCATATGGGCAGCACTAGTAACAAACTGCTACAATAGGCCGGTCGAAGTCGCATAAGAGCACTTTGAAAACGAAAAGTTTCCAGACCCCGATCAGACCTCCTTATGTATATGGGAAACACTGGTAACACACTGCTACAATAGACCGGTCGAAGTCAAATAGGAGCACTTTGAAAACAAAACGTTTCCAGACCCCGACCAGACCTACTCATGTAAGTGGGCAGTACTGGTAAACAGCTACAATAGGCTGGTCGCAGTCACATAGAAACTCTTTAAAAACAAAAAGTTTAAAGACCTACACTAGACCTACTCAAATGGGCAGCACTAGTAACAAACTGCTACAATATGCCGGTCGAAGTCACATATGAGCACTTTGAAAACGAAAAGTTTCCAGACCCCGACCAGACCTCCTTATGTATGTGGGAAACTCTGGTAACACACTGCTACAATAGACGGGTCGAAGTCACATAGGAGCACTTTGAAAACAAAACGTTTCCAGACCCCGACCAGACCTACTTATGTATATGGGAATCACTGGTAACACACTGCTACAATATAAAGGTCGAAGTCACATAGGAGTACTTTGAAAGCAAAAAATTTCCAGACCCCGACCCGACCTACTCATATGGGCAGCACTAGTAACAAACTGCTACAATAGACCGGTCGAAGTCGCATAGGAGCACTTTGAAAACAAAAAGTTTCCAGACCCCGACCAGACCTCCTTATCTATATGGGAAACACTGATAACACACTGCTACAATAGACCGGTCGAAGTTACATAGGAGCAATTTGAAAACAAAAAGTTTCCAGACCCCGACCAGAACTCCTTATGTATGTGGGAAACTCTGGTAACACACTGCTACAATAGACCGGTCGAAGTCACATAGGAGCACTTTGAAAACAAAAAGTTTCCAGACCCCGAACAGAACTACTTATATGGGCAGCACTGGAAACATACTGCTACAATAGGCCGGTCGAAGTCACATAGGAGCACTTTGAAAACAAAAAGTTTCCAGACCGGGACCAGACCTACTTATATGGGCAGCAATGGTAACATACTGCTACATTAGGCCGGTCGAAGTCACATATGAGCACTTTGAAAACGAAAAGTTTCCAGACCCCGACCCGACCTACTTATGTATATGGGAATCACTGGTAACACACTGCTACAATATAAAGGTCGAAGTCACATAGAAGTACTTTGAAAGCAAAAAGTTTCCAGACCCCGAACAGAACTACTTATATGGGCAGCACTGGAAACATACTGCTTCAATAGGCCGGTCGAATTCACATAGGAGCACTTTGAAAACAAAAAGTTTCCAGACCGGGACCAGACCTACTTATATGGGCAGCAATGGTAACATACTGCTACATTAGGCCGGTCGAAGTCACATATGAGCACTTTGAAAACAAAAAGTTTCCAGACCGGGACCAGACCTACTTATATGGGCAGCAATGGTAACATACTGCTACATTAGGCCGGTCGAAGTCACATAGGAGCACTTTGAAAACAAAAAGTTTCCAGACCCCGACCAGACCTCCTTATGTATGTGGGAAACTCTGGTAACACACTGCTATAATAGACCGGTCGAAGTCACATAGGAGCACTTTGAAAACAAAACGTTTTCAGACCCCGACCAGACCTACTTATGTATATGGGAATCACTGGTAACACACTGCTACAATATAAAGGTCGAAGTCACATAGGAGTACTTTGAAAGCAAAAAGTTTCCAGACCCCGACCCGACCTACTCATATGGGCAGCACTGGTAACAAACTGCTACAATAGGCCGGTCGAAGTCGCATAGGAGCACTTTGAAAACGAAAAGTTTCCAGACCCCGATCAGACCTCCTTATGTATATGGGAAACACTGGTAACACACTGCTACAATAGACCGGTCGAAGTCACATAGTAGCACTTTGAAAACAAAACGTTTCCAGACCCCGATCAGACCTACTTATGTAAGTGGGCAGTACTGGTAAACAGCTACAATAGACTGGTCGAAGTCACATAGAAACACTTTAAAAACAAAAAGTTTCCAGACCCCGACCCGACCTACTCATATGGGCAGCACTAGTAACAAACTGCTACAATATGCCGGTCGAAGTCACATATGAGCACTTTGAAAACGAAAAGTTTCCAGACCCCGACCAGACCTCCTTATGTATGTGGGAAACTCTGGTAACACACTGCTACAATAGACGGGTCGAAGTCACATAGGAGCACTTTGAAAACAAAAAGTTTCCAGACCCCGACCAGACCTCCTTATGTATGTGGGAAACTCTGGTAACACACTGCTACAATAGACCGGTCGAAGTCACCTAGGAGCACTTTGAAACCAAAAGTTTCCAGACCCCGACCAGACCTACTTGTATGGGCAGCACTAGTAACATACTTCTACAATAGGTCGGTCGAAGTCACATAGGAAAACAAAAAGTTTCCAGACCCCGACCAGACCTACTTATATGGGCAGCACAGATAACACACTTCAACAATAGTCCGATCGAAGTCACATAAGAGCACTTTAAAAACAATAAATTTAAAGACCCCGACCAGACCTACTCAATGGGTTGCAATGGTAATTCACTGCTACAGTAGGCCGATCGAAGTCACATAGAAGCACTTTGAAAACAAAAAGTTTCCTTTTTCCAGACCTTCTTGAGTATATGGGCAGCACTGGAAAATTGCTACAACATTCCGGTCGAAGTCACATTGAAGCACATTGAAAACAAAAAGTTTCCAGACCCCGAACAGAACTACTTATATGGGCAGCACTGGAAACATACTGCTACAATAGGCCGGTCGAAGTCACATAGGAGCACTTTGAAAACAAAAAGTTTCCAGACCCCGACCCGAACTACTCATATGGGCAGCGCTAGTAACATAATGCTACAATACGCCGGTCGAAGTCACATGGGAGCACTTTGAAAACAAAAAGTTTCCAGACCCCGACCAGACCTCCTTATGTATGTGGGAAACTCTGGTAACACACTGCTACAATAGACCGGTCGAAGTCACATAGGAGTACTTTGAAAGCAAAAAGTTTCCAGACCCCGACCCGACCTACTCATATGGGCAGCACTAGTAACAAGCTGCTACAATAGGCCGGTCGAAGTCGCATAGGAGCACTTTGAAAACGAAAAGTTTCCAGACCCCGATCAGACCTCCTTATGTATATGGGAAACACTGGTAACACACTGCTACAATAGACCGGTCGAAGTCACATAGGAGAACTTTGAAAACAAAAAGTATCCAGACCCCGACCAGACCTACTTATGTAAGTGGGCAGTACTGGTAAACAGCTACAATAGGCTGGTCGAAGTCACATAGAAACACTTTAAAAACAAAAAGTTTAAAGACCTATACTAGACCTACTCATATGGGCAGCACTAGTAACAAACTGCTACAATATGCCGGTCGAAGTCACATATGAGCACTTTGAAAACGAAAAGTTTCCAGACCCCGACAAGACCTCCTTATGTATGTGGGAAACTCTGGTAACACACTGCTACAATAGACCGGTCGAAGTCACATAGGAGCACTTTGAAAACAAAACGTTTCCAGACCCCGACCAGACCTACTTATGTATATGGGAATCACTGGTAACACACTGCTACAATATAAAGGTCGAAGTCACATAGGAGTACTTTGAAAGCAAAAAGTTTCCAGACCCCGACCCGACCTACTCATATGGGCAGCACTAGTAACAAACTGCTACAATAGGCCGGTCGAAGTCGCATAAGAGCACTTTGAAAACGAAAAGTTTCCAGACCCCGATCAGACCTCCTTATGTATATGGGAAACACTGGTAACACACTGCTACAATAGACCGGTCGAAGTCAAATAGGAGCACTTTGAAAACAAAACGTTTCCAGACCCCGACCAGACCTACTCATGTAAGTGGGCAGTACTGGTAAACAGCTACAATAGGCTGGTCGAAGTCACATAGAAACAATTTAAAAACAAAAAGTTTAAAGACCTACACAAGACCTACTCAAATGGGCAGCACTAGTAACAAACTGCTACAATATGCCGGTCGAAGTCACATATGAGCACTTTGAAAACGAAAAGTTTCCAGACCCCGACCAGTCCTCCTTATGTATGTGGGAAACTCTGGTAACACACTGCTACAATAGACGGGTCGAAGTCACATAGGAGAACTTTGAAAACAAAACGTTTCCAGACCCCGACCAGACCTACTTATGTATATGGGAATCACTGGTAACACACTGCTACAATATAAAGGTCGAAGTCACATAGGAGTACTTTGAAAGCAAAAAGTTTCCAGACCCCGACCCGACCTACTCATATGGGCAGCACTAGTAACAAACTGCTACAATAGACCGGTCGAAGTCGCATAGGAGCACTTTGAAAACGAAAAGTTTCCAGACCCCGACCAGACCTCCTTATATATATGGGAAACACTGATAACACACTGCTACAATAGACCGATCGAAGTTACATAGGAGCAATTTGAAAACAAAAAGTTTCCAGACCCCGACCAGAACTCCTTATGTATGTGGGAAACTCTGGTAACACACTGCTACAATAGACCGGTCGAAGTCACATAGGAGCACTTTGAAAACAAAAAGTTTCCTGACCCCGACCAGACGTACTTATATGGGCAGCACTAGTAACATACTTCTACAATAGGTCGGTCGAAGTCACATAGGAAAACAAAAAGTTTCCAGACCCCGACCAGACCTACTTATATGGGCAGCACAGGTAACACACTTCAACAATAGTCCGATCGAAGTCATATAAGAGCACTTTAAAAACAAAAAATTTAAAGACCCCGACCAGACCTACTCAATGGGTTGCAATGGTAATTCACTGCTACAGTAGGCCGATCGAAGTCACATAGAAGCACTT
Organism: Drosophila immigrans; assembly: GCA_963583835.1. Lineage (NCBI taxonomy): Eukaryota > Metazoa > Arthropoda > Insecta > Diptera > Drosophilidae > Drosophila > Drosophila immigrans. Next base: position 33,204,175 of record OY757142.1, read on the forward strand.
TGAAAACAAAAAGTTTCCTTTTTCCAGACCTTCTTGAGTATATGGGCAGCACTGGAAAATTGCTACAACAGTCCGGTCGAAGTCACATTGAAGCACATTGAAAACAAAAAGTTTCCAGACCCCGAACAGAACTACTTATATGGGCAGCACTGGAAACATACTGCTACAATAGGCCGGTCGAAGTCACATAGGAGCACTTTGAAAACAAAAAGTTTCCAGATCCCGACCAGACCTACTTATGTATATGGGCAGTACTGGTAAACAGCTACAATAGGCTGGTCGAAGTCACTTAGAAACACTTTAAAAACAAAAAGTTTAAAGACCCCGAAAAGACCTACTTATATATATGGGCAGTACTGGTAACAAACTGCCACAATAGGCCGGTCGAAGTCACATAGGAGTACTTTGAAAACAAAACACTGCTAAATAGGCCGGTCGATGTCACATAGGAACACCTTGAAAACAAAAATGTTCCAGACCCCGACCCGACCTACTTATATGGGCAGTTCTGGTAACACACTGCAACAATAGTCCGGTCGAAGTCACATAGGAGCACTTTGAAAACAAAAAGTTTAAAGACCCCGACTAGACCTACTCATATGGGCAGCACTAGTAACATACTGCTACATTAGGCCGGTCGAAGTCACATTGGAGCACTTTGAAAACAAAAAGTTTAAAGACCCCGACTAGACCTACTCATATGGGCAGCACTAGTAACATACTGCTACATTAGGCCGGTCGAAGTCACATTGGAGCACTTTGAAAACAAAAAGTTTCCAGACCCCGACCCGACCTACATATATGGACAGCACTGGTAACATACTTCTACAATAGGTCGGTCGAAGTCACATAGGAAAACAAAAAGTTTCCAGACCCCAAACAGACCTACTTATGTATATAGGAAGCAATGGCAACACACTGCTATAATAGGCCGGTCGAAGTCACATAGGAACAATTTGAAAACAAAAAGTTTCCAGACCCCGAACAGAACTACTTATATGGGCAGCACTGGAAACATACTGCTACAATAGGCCGGTCGAAGTCACATAGGAGCACTTGAAAACAAAAAGTTTCCAGATCCCGACCAGACCTACTTATGTATATGGGCAGTACTGGTAAACAGCTACAATAGGCTGGTCGAAGTCACTTAGAAACACTTTAAAAACAAAAAGTTTAAAGACCCCGAAAAGACCTACTTATATATATGGGCAGTACTGGTAACAAACTGCCACAATAGGCCGGTCGAAGTCACATAGGAGCACTTTGAAAACAAAAAGTTTCCAGATCCCGACCATACTTACTTATGTATATGGGCAGTACTGGTAAACAGCTACAATAGGCTGTTCGAAGTCACATAGGAGCACTTTGAAAACAAAACGTTTCCAGACCCCGACCAGACCTACTTATGTATATGGGAAACACTGGTAACACACTGCTATAATAGGCCGGTCGAAGTCACATAGGAACAATTTGAAAACAAAAAGTTTCCAGACCCCGACCCGAACTATTTTCCAGACACCAGACGAAGTCGCATAGGAGCACTTTGAAAACAAAACGTTTCCAGACCCCGACCAGACCTACTTATGTATATGGGAAACACTGGTAACACACTGCTATAATAGGCCGGTCGAAGTCACATAGGAACAATTTGAAAACAAAAAGTTTCCAGACCCCGACCCGACCTACTTATATGGGCAGTTCTGGTAACACACTGCAACAATAGTCCGGTCGAAGTCACATAGGAGCACTTTGAAAACAAAAAGTTTAAAGACCCCGACTAGACCTACTCATATGGGCAGCACTAGTAACATACTGCTACATTAGGCCGGTCGAAGTCACATTGGAGCACTTTGAAAACAAAAAGTTTCCAGACCCCGACCCGACCTACATATATGGACAGCACTGGTAACATACTTCTACAATAGGTCGGTCGAAGTCACATAGGAAAACAAAAAGTTTCCAGACCCCAAACAGACCTACTTATGTATATAGGAAGCAATGGCAACACACTGCAACAGTAGGCCGATCGAAGTCACAAAGGAGCAATTTGAAAACCAAAAGTTTCCAGACCCCGACCAGACCTACTTATGTAAGTGGGCAGTACTGGTAAACAGCTACAATAGGCTGGTCGAAGTCACATAGAAACACTTTAAAAACAAAAAGTTTAAAGACCTAGACTAGACCTACTCATATGGGCAGCACTAGTAACAAACTGCTACAATAGGCCGGTCGAAGTCGCATAGGAGCACTTTGAAAACGAAAAGTTTCCAGACCCCGATCAGACCTCCTTATGTATATGGGAAACACTGGTAACACATTGCTACAATAGACCGGTCGAAGTCACATAGGAGCACTTTGAAAACAAAACGTTTCCAGACCCCGACCCGACCTACTCATATGGGCAGCACTAGTAACAAACTGCTACAATAGGCCGGTCGAAGTCGCATAGGAGCACTTTAAAAACAAAAAATTTAAAGACCCCGACCAGACCTACTCAATGGGTTGCAATGGTAATTCACTGCTACAGTAGGCCGATCGAAGTCGCATAGGAGCACTTTAAAAACAAAAAGTTTCCAGTCCCCGACCCGACCTACTCATATGGGCAGCACTAGTAACAAACTGCTACAATAGGCCGGTCGAAGTCGCATAGGAGCACTTTAAAAACAAAAAATTTAAAGACCCCGACCAGACCTACTCAATGGGTTGCAATGGTAATTCACTGCTACAGTAGGCCGATCGAAGTCACATAGAAGCACTTTGAAAACAAAACACTGCTAAATAGGCCGGTCGATGTCACATAGGAACACCTTGAAAACAAAAATGTTCCAGACCCCGACCCGACCTACTTATATGGGCAGTTCTGGTAACACACTGCAACAATAGTCCGGTCGAAGTCACATAGGAGCACTTTGAAAACAAAACGTTTCCAGACCCCGACCCGACCTACTCATATGGGCAGCACTAGTAACAAACTGCTACAATAGGCCGGTCGAAGTCGCATAGGAGCACTTTGAAAACGAAAAGTTTCCAGACCCCGATCAGACCTCCTTATGTATATGGGAAACACTGGTAACACATTGCTACAATAGACCGGTCGAAGTCACATAGGAGCACTTTAAAAACAAAAAGTTTAAAGACCTAGACTAGACCTACTCATATGGGCAGCACTAGTAACAAACTGCTACAATAGGCCGGTCGAAGTCGCATAGGAGCACTTTGAAAACGAAAAGTTTCCAGACCCCGATCAGACCTCCTTATGTATATGGGAAACACTGGTAACACATTGCTACAATAGACCGGTCGAAGTCACATAGGAGTACTTTGAAAGCAAAAAGTTTCCAGTCCCCGACCCGACCTACTCATATGGGCAGCACTAGTAACAAACTGCTACAATAGGCCGGTCGAAGTCGCATAGGAGCACTTTAAAAACAAAAAATTTAAAGACCCCGACCAGACCTACTCAATGGGTTGCAATGGTAATTCACTGCTACAGTAGGCCGATCGAAGTCACATAGAAGCACTTTGAAAACAAAAAGTTTCCTGACCCCGACCAGACCTTCTTGAGTATATGGGCAGCACTGGAAAATTGCTACAACAGGCCGGTCGAAGTCACATTGAAGCACATTGAAAACAAAAAGTTTCCAGATCCCGAACAGAACTACTTATATGGGCAGCACTGGAAACATACTGCTACAATAGACCGGTCGAAGTCACATAGGAGCACTTTGAAAACAAAAAGTTTCCAGATCCCGACCAGACCTACTTATGTATATGGGCAGTACTGGTAAACAGCTACAATAGGCTGGTCGAAGTCACTTAGAAACACTTTAAAAACAAAAAGTTTAAAGACCCCGAAAAGACCTACTTATATATATGGGCAGTACTGGTAACAAACTGCCACAATAGGCCGGTCGAAGTCACATAGGAGTACTTTGAAAACAAAACACTGCTAAATAGGCCGGTCGATGTCACATAGGAACACCTTGAAAACAAAAATGTTCCAGACCCCGACCCGACCTACTTATATGGGCAGTTCTGGTAACACACTGCAACAATAGTCCGGTCGAAGTCACATAGGAGCACTTTGAAAACAAAAAGTTTCCAGATCCCGACCATACTTACTTATGTATATGGGCAGTACTGGTAAACAGCTACAATAGGCTGGTCGAAGTCACATAGGAGCACTTTGAAAACAAAACGTTTCCAGACCCCGACCAGACCTACTTATGTATATGGGAAACACTGGTAACACACTGCTATAATAGGCCGGTCGAAGTCACATAGGAACAATTTGAAAACAAAAAGTTTCCAGACCCCGACCCGAACTAGTTTCCAGACACCAGACGAAAACGCATAGGAGCACTTTGAAAACAAAACGTTTCCAGACCCCGACCAGACCTACTTATGTATATGGGAAACACTGGTAACACACTGCTATAATAGGCCGGTCGAAGTCACATAGGAACAATTTGAAAACAAAAAGTTTCCAGACCCCGACCCGACCTACTTATATGGGCAGTTCTGGTAACACACTGCAACAATAGTCCGGTCGAAGTCACATAGGAGCACTTTAAAAACAAAAAGTTTCCAGACCCCGACCCGAACTACTCATATGCGCAGCACTAGTAACATACTGCAACAATAGGCCAGACGAAGTCGCATAGGAGCACTTTGAAAACAAAAAGTTTAAAGACCCCGACTAGACCTACACATATGGGCAGCACTAGTAACATACTGCTACATTAGGCCGGTCGAAGTCACATTGGAGCACTTTGAAAACAAAAAGTTTCCAGACCCCGACCCGACCTACATATATGGACAGCACTGGTAACATACTTCTACAATAGGTCGGTCGAAGTCACATAGGAAAACAAAAAGTTTCCAGACCCCAAACAGACCTACTTATGTATATGGGAAACACTGGTAACACACTGCTACAATACACCGGTCGAAGTCACATAGGAGCACTTTGAAAACAAAACGTTTCCAGACCCCGACCAGACCTACTTATGTATATGGGAAACACTGGTAACACACTGCTATAATAGGCCGGTCGAAGTCACATAGGAACAATTTGAAAACAAAAAGTTTCCAGACCCCGACCAGACCTACTTATATGGGCAGCACTAGTAACATACTTCTACAATAAGTCGGTCGAAGTCACATAGGAAAACAAAAAGTTTCCAGACCCCGACCAGACCTACTTATATGGGCAGCACAGGTAACACACTGAAACAATAGTCCGATCGAAGTCACATAGGAGCACTTTGAAAACAAAAAGTTTCTAGACCCCGACCCGACCTACATATATGGACAGCACTGGTAACATACTTCTACAATAGGTCGGTCGAAGTCACATAGGAAAACAAAAAGTTTCCAGACCCCAAACAGACCTACTTATGTATATAGGAAGCAATGGCAATACACTGCAACAGTAGGCCGATCGAAGTCACAAAGGAGCAATTTGAAAACAAAAAGTTTCCAGACCCCGACCAGACCTCCTTATGTATATAGGAAACACTGGTAACACACTGCTACAATAGGCCGGTCGAAGTCACAAAGGAACACTTTGAAAACAAAAAGTTTCCAGACCTCGACCCGACCTACTCATATGGGCAGCACTAGTAACAAACTTCTACAATAGGCCGGTCGAAGTCGCACTTTGAAAACGAAAAGTTTCCAGACCCCGACCAGACCTCCTTATGTATATGGGAAACTCTGGTTACACACTGCTACAATAAACCGGTCGAAGTCACATAGGAGTACTTTGAAAGCAAAAAGTTTCCAGACCCCGACCCGACCTACTCATATGGGCAGCACTAGTAACAAACTGCTACAATAGGTCGGTCGAAGTCGCATAGGAGCACTTTGAAAACGAAAAGTTTCCAGACCCCGATCAGACCTCCTTATGTATATGGGAAACACTGGTAACACATTGCTACAATAGACCGGTCGAAGTCACATAGGAGCACTTTGAAAACAAAACGTTTCCAGACCCCGACCAGACCTACTTATGTAAGTGAGCAGTACTGGTAAACAGCTACAATAGGCTGGTCGAAGTCACATAGAAACACTTTAAAAACAAAAAGTTTAAAGACCTAGACTAGACCTACTCATATGGGCAGCACTAGTAACAAACTGCTACAACATGCTGGTCGAAGTCACATATAAGCACTTCAAAAACGAAAAGTTTCCAGACCCCGACCAGACCTCCTTATGTATGTGGGAAACTCTGGTAACACACTGCTACAATACGCCGGTCGAAGTCACATAGGAGCACTTTGAAAACAAAACGTTTCCAGACCCCGACAAGACCTACTTATGTATATGGGCAGTACTAGTAAACAGCTACAATAGGCTGGTCGAAGCCACAAAGGAGCACAATAAAAACAAAAAGTTTCCAGACCCCGACCCGAACTACTCATATGGGCAGCGCTAGTAACATAATGCTACAATACGCCGGTCGAAGTCACATAGGAGCACTTTGAAAACAAAAAGTTTCCAGACCCCGAGCAGACCTACTTATGTATATGGGAATCACTGGTAACACACTGCTACAATATAAAGGTCGAAGTCACATAGGAGTACTTTGAAAGCAAAAAGTTTCCAGACCCCGACCCGACCTACTCATATGGGCAGCACTAGTAACAAACTGCTACAATAGGCCGGTCGAAGTCGCATAGGAGCAATTTGAAAACGAAAAGTTTCCAGACCCCGATCAGACCTACTCATATGGGCAGAACTAGTAACAAACTTCTACAATAGGCCGGTCGAAGTCGCACTTTGAAAACGAAAAGTTTCCAGACCCCGACCAGACCTCCTTATGTATATAGGAAACACTGGTAACACACTGCTACAATAGGCCGGTCGAAGTCACAAAGGAACACTTTGAAAACAAAAAGTTTCCAGACCTCGACCCGACCTACTCATATGGGCAGCACTAGTAACAAACTTCTACAATAGGCCGGTCGAAGTCGCACTTTGAAAACGAAAAGTTTCCAGACCCCGACCAGACCTCCTTATGTATATAGGAAACACTGGTAACACACTGCTACAATAGGCCGGTCGAAGTCACAAAGGAACACTTTGAAAACAAAAAGTTTCCAGACATCGACCCGACCTACTCATATGGGCAGCACTAGTAACAAACTTCTACAATAGACCGGTCGAAGTCACATAGGAGTACTTTGAAAGCAAAAAGTTTCCAGACCCCGACCCGACCTACTCATATGGGCAGCACTAGTAACAAACTGCTACAATATGCCGATCGAAGTCACATATGAGCACTTTGAAAACGAAAAGTTTCCAGACCCCGATCAGACCTCCTTATGTATGTGGGAAACTCTGGTAACACACTGCTACAATAGACGGGTCGAAGTCACATAGGAGCACTTTGAAAACAAAAAGTTTCCAGACCCCGAGCAGACCTACTTATGTATATGGGAAACACTGGTAACACCCTGCTACAATAGGCCGGTCGAAGTCACATAGGAGCACTTTGAAAACAAAAAGTTTCCAGACCCCGAGCAGACCTACTTATGTATATGGGAAACACTGGTAACACCCTGCTACAATAGGCCGGTCGAAGTCACATAAGAGCACTTTAAAAACAAAAAATTTAAAGACCTTGACCAGACCTACTCAATGGGTTGCAATGGTAATTTACTGCTACAGTAGGCCGATCGAAGTCACATAGAAGCACTTTGAAAACAAAAAGTTTCCTGACCCCGACCAGACCTTCTTGAGTATATGGGCAGCACTGGAAAATTGCTAAAACAGGCCGGTCGAAGTCACATTGAAGCACATTGAAAACAAAAAGTTTCCAGACCCCGAACAGAACTACTTATATGGGCAGCACTGGAAACATACTGCTACAATAGGCCGGTCGAAGTCACATAGGAGCACTTTGAAAACAAAAAGTTTCCAGACCGGGACCAGACCTACTTATATGGGTAGCAATGGTAACATACTGCTACATTAGGCCGGTCGAAGTCACATAGGAGCACTTTGAAAACAAAAAGTTTCCAGACCCCGACCAGACCTACTTATATGGGCAGCTCTGGTAACACACTGCAACAATAGTCCGGTCGAAGTCACATAGGAGCACTTTGAAAACAAAAAGTTTCCAGATCCCGACCATACCTACTTATGTATATGGGCAGTACTGGTAAACAGCTACAATAGGCTGGTCGAAGTCACAAAGGAGCACTTTGAAAACAAAAAGTTTCCAGACCCCGACCCGAACTACTCATATGGGCAGCGCTAGTAACATAATGCTACAATACGCCGGTCGAAGTCACATAGGAGCACTTTGAAAACAAAAAGTTTCCAGACCCCGACCAGACCTCCTTATGTATGTGGGAAACTCTGGTAACACACTGCTACAATAGACCGGTCGAAGTCACATAGGAGTACTTTGAAAGCAAAAAGTTTCCAGAACCCGACCCGACCTACTCATATGGGCAGCACTAGTAACAAACTGCTACAATATGCCGGTCGAAGTCACATAGGAGCACTTTGAAAACGAAAAGTTTCCAGACCCCGACCAGACCTCCTTATGTATGTGGGAAACTCTGGTAACACACTGCTACAATAGACGGGTCGAAGTCACATAGGAGCACTTTGAAAACAAAACGTTTCCAGACTCCGACCAGACCTACTTATGTATATAGGAAACACTGGTAACACACTGCTACAATAGACCGATCGAAGTTACATAGGAGCACTTTGAAAACAAAAAGTTTCCAGACCCCGACCAGACCTCCTTATGTATGTGGGAAACTCTGGTAACACACTGCTACAATAGACCGGTCGAAGTCACATAGGAGCACTTTGAAAACAAAACGTTTCCAGACCCCGACCAGACCTACTTATGTAAGTGGGCAGTACTGGTAAACAGCTACAATAGGCTGGTCGAAGTCACATAGAAACACTTTAAAAACAAAAAGTTTAAAGACCTAGACTAGACCTACTCATATGGGCAGCACTAGTAACAAACTGCTACAACATGCTGGTCGAAGTCACATATGAGCACTTCGAAAACGAAAAGTTTCCAGACCCCGACCAGACCTCCATATGTATGTGGGAAACTCTGGTAACACACTGCTACAATAGACGGGTCGAAGTCACATAGGAGCACTTTGAAAACAAAACGTTTCCAGACTCCGACCAGACCTACTTATGTATATAGGAAACACTGGTAACACACTGCTACAATATAAAGGTCGAAGTCACATAGGAGTACTTTGAAAGCAAAAAGTTTCCAGACCCCGACCCGACCTACTCATATGGGCAGCACTAGTAACAAACTGCTACAATATGCCGATCGAAGTCACATATGAGCACTTTGAAAACGAAAAGTTTCCAGACCCCGATCAGACCTCCTTATGTATGTGGGAAACTCTGGTAACACACTGCTACAATAGACGGGTCGAAGTCACATAGGAGCACTTTGAAAACAAAACGTTTCCAGACTCCGACCAGACCTACTTATGTATATAGGAAACACTGGTAACACACTGCTACAATAGACCGGTCGAAGTTACATGGGAGCACTTTGAAAACAAAAAGTTTCCAGACCCCGACCAGACCTCCTTATGTATGTGGGAAACTCTGGTAACACACTGCTACAAAAGACCGGTCGAAGTCACCTAGGAGCACTTTGAAACCAAAAGTTTCCAGACCACGACCAGACCTACTTATATGGGCAGCACTAGGAACATACTTCTACAATAGGTCGGTCGAAGTCACATAGGAAAACAAAAAGTTTCCAGACCCCGACCAGACCTACTTATATGGGCAGCACAGGTAACACACTTCAACAATAGTCCGATCGAAGTCACATAAGAGCACTTTAAAAACAAAAAATTTAAAGACCCCGACCAGACCAACTCAATGGGTTGCAATGGTAATTCACTGCTACAGTAGGCCGATCGAAGTCACATAGAAGCACTTTGAAAACAAAAAGTTTCCTTTTTCCAGACCTTCTTGAGTATATGGGCAGCACTGTAAAATTGCTACAACAGGCCGGTCGAAGTCACATTGAAGCACATTGAAAACAAAAAGTTTCCAGACCCCGAACAGAACTACTTATATGGGCAGCACTGGAAACATACTGCTACAATAGGCCGGTCGAAGTCACATAGGAGCACTTTGAAAACAAAAAGTTTCCAGATCCCGACCAGACCTACTTATGTATATGGGCAGTACTGGTAAACAGCTAAAATAGGCCGGTCGAAGTCACATAGGAGCACTTTGAAAACAAAAAGTTTAAAGACCCCGACCAGACCTACTTATATGGGCAGCAATGGTTACATACTGCTACATTAGGCCGGTCGAAGTCACATAGGAGCACTTTGAAAACAAAAAGTTTCCAGACCCCGACCAGACCTACTTAAATGGGCAGCTCTGGTAACACACTGCAACAATAGTCCGGTCGAAGTCACATAGGAGCACTTTGAAAACAAAATGTTTAAAGATCCCGACCATACCTACTTATGTATATGGGCAGAACTGGTAAACAGCTACAATAGGCTGGTCGAAGTCACAAAGGAGCACTTTGAAAACAAAAAGTTTCCAGACCCCGACCCGAACTACTCATATGGGCAGCGCTAGTAACATAATGCTACAATACGCCGGTCGAAGTCACATAGGAGCACTTTGAAAACAAAAAGTTTCCAGACCCCGACCAGACCTCCTTATGTATGTGGGAAACTCTGGTAACACACTGCTACAATAGACCGGTCGAAGTCACATAGGAGCACTTTGAAAACAAAACGTTCCCAGACCCCGACCAGACCTACTCATATGGGCAGCACTAGTAACAAACTGCTACAATAGGCCGGTCAAAGTCGCATAGGAGCACTTTGAAAACGAAAAGTTTCCAGACCCCGATCAGACCTCCTTATGTATATGGGAAACACTGGTAACACACTGCTACAATAGACCGGTCGAAGTCACATAGGAACACTTTAAAAACAAAACGTTTCCAGACCCCGACCAGACCTACTTATGTAAGTGGGCAGTACTGGAAAACAGCTACAATAGGCTGGTCGAAGTCACATGAAAATAAAAAGTTTCCAGATCCCGACCCGAACTACTCATATGGGCAGCGCTAGTAACATAATGCTACAATACGCCGGTCGAAGTCACATAGGAGCACTTTGAAAACGAAAAGTTTCCAGACCCCGACCAGACCTCCTTATGTATATGGGAAACACTGGTAACACCCTGCTACAATAGGCCGGTCGAAGTCACATAAGAGCACTTTAAAAACAAAAAATTTAAAGACCCCGACCAGACCTACTTATGTATATGGGCAGTACTGGTAAACAGCTACAATAGGCTGGTCGAAGTCACAAACTAGCACTTTGAAAACAAAACGTTTCCAGACCCCGACCAGACCTATTTATGTAAGTGGGCAGTACTGGAAAACAGCTACAATAGGCTGGTCGAAGTCACATGAAAACAAAAAGTTTCCAGATCCCGACCCGAACTACTCATATGGGCAGCGCTAGTAACACACTGCTACAATAGACCGGTCGAAGTCACATAGGAACACTTTAAAAACAAAACGTTTCCAGACCCCGACCATACCTACTTATGTATATGGGCAGTACTGGTAAACAGCTACAATAGGCTGATCGAAGTCACAAAGGAGCACTTTGAAAACAAAAAGTCTCCAGACCCCGACCAGAACTTCTCATATGGGCAGCGCTAGTAACATAATGCTACAATACGCCGGTCGAAGTCACATAGGAGCACTTTGAAAACAAAAAGTTTCCAGACCCCGACCAGACCACCTTATGTATATGGGAAACACTGGTAACACCCTGCTACAATAGGCCGGTCGAAGTCACATAAGAGCACTTTAAAAACAAAAAATTTAAAGACCTTGACCAGACCTACTCAATGGGTTGCAATGGTAATTTACTGCTACAGTAGGCCGGTCGAAGTCACATAGGAGCACTTTGAAAACAAAAAGTTTCCAGATCCCGACCAGACCTACTTATGTATATGGGCAGTACTGGTAAACAGCTAAAATAGGCCGGTCGAAGTCACATAGGAGCACTTTGAAAACAAAAAGTTTAAAGACCCCGACCAGACCTACTTATGTAAGTGGGCAGTACTGGAAAACAGCTACAATAGGCTGGTCGAAGTCACATGAAAATAAAAAGTTTCCAGATCCCGACCCGAACTACTCATATGGGCAGCGCTAGTAACATAATGCTACAATACGCCGGTCGAAGTCACATAGGAGCACTTTGAAAACAAAAAGTTTCCAGACCGGGACCAGACCTACTTATATGGGCAGCAATGGTAACATACTGCTACATTAGGCCGGTCGAAGTCACATAGGAGCACTTTGAAAACAAAAAGTTTCCAGACCCCGACCAGACCTACTTATATGGGCAGCTCTGGTAACACACTGCAACAATAGTCCGGTCGAAGTCACATAGGAGCACTTTGAAAACAAAAAGTTTCCAGATCCCGACCATACCTACTTATGTATATGGGCAGTACTGGTAAACAGCTACAATAGGCTGGTCGAAGTCACAAAGGAGCACTTTGAAAACAAAAAGTTTCCAGACCCCGACCCGAACTACTCATATGGGCAGCGCTAGTAACATAATGCTACAATACGCCGGTCGAAGTCACATAGGAGCACTTTGAAAACAAAAAGTTTCCAGACCCCGACCAGACCTCCTTATGTATGTGGGAAACTCTGGTAACACACTGCTACAATAGACCGGTCGAAGTCACATAGGAGTACTTTGAAAGCAAAAAGTTTCCAGAACCCGACCCGACCTACTCATATGGGCAGCACTAGTAACAAACTGCTACAATATGCCGGTCGAAGTCACATAGGAGCACTTTGAAAACGAAAAGTTTCCAGACCCCGACCAGACCTCCTTATGTATGTGGGAAACTCTGGTAACACACTGCTACAATAGACGGGTCGAAGTCACATAGGAGCACTTTGAAAACAAAACGTTTCCAGACTCCGACCAGACCTACTTATGTATATAGGAAACACTGGTAACACACTGCTACAATAGACCGATCGAAGTTACATAGGAGCACTTTGAAAACAAAAAGTTTCCAGACCCCGACCAGACCTCCTTATGTATGTGGGAAACTCTGGTAACACACTGCTACAATAGACCGGTCGAAGTCACCTAGGAGCACTTTGAAACCAAAAGTTTCCAGACCCCGACCAGACCTACTTATATGGGCAGCACAGGTAACACACTTCAGTAGTATGTTTACCTGAGTGTGGGCACAAGTGACATTAATGGGGTAATTAAGATGATAATTTATGGGTTTAGCTGTCAAAAATATGTCAAGTGGTAATTAAGAGATTTGATGAGGGTCAAAAAGTAGTATGGGTGTTTAGGGATCGTGGTGATCAAAGGGTTAGGTAAATAAATAAACAAATAAATTAGACTATTGGGGGGTGAGTGTGGTGTGATAGGTTGTGGGGATTGGAGTGTTGGATCTTGTTTGATTTTAGGATAAGTCAAGTGTATGAGGACATATGACACCGAAAACTGGTGCGGCGACCGGCGACCGGCGATCGGTGACCTTCGGCAGCTGCAACAGCCGGAATCGATTGAATGTGTTGACAGATCTGGGTTGCGCGAGCGCAGCTGGCAACAGGGTTGGTGATTTTCGCCACCAGCATGCATTCGAACGCAATTCGAACGCAACAGGCAGGGGGCGGGCCTTTGACACGTGCAGTCGTTCGAACGCAACAGGCATCACACCGAAAAACGGGGGGGCGGGCCTTTGACACGTGCAGTCGTTCGAACGCAACATGCAGCTCATCGAATAACTGGGGACGGTGACCTCGAATAAGTTGACACAACCTGCGATCGTGTGAACAATTTTCGTTTACATATCCCAATCCCAATCCCCAGTAAAATAACGGTTTTTCTTGAATTTGCCTTGTGATCGATAGCGACAGTCAGAACTCTAAAAGAGGAGAGGACGATAAACATATTGTAATGTTGGTGTCATATATCGCAACAGGGACGAAAGGAAAATTAAGTGAGCGAGAGGGAAGATAAGTCCACGATCGTCGGAATGTGTCTAAGCGCCCAACATTGAAAGGTCACATGACTCGAAAAATAATAAATAAACAAAATGCTATGTACGTTAAATTGTGATGCTGGTTCACTTGACCATGGAAGAGTGAAAACAATTTCTGAAAAGATCAGATGTATGCTGATAGTTTTTAGAAATCACTTCTAATTCGTCATTCGAAGCAAACCGTCCTAGTTTCCCAAATTTGAAAATTTTTAAACAAATTTAAAAATTTGAAAATATTTTTTATAAAAAATTTGTGTAAAACAAACAACGACATCAACAACAATATCAACAACAACAACAACAACAACATCAACAACAAAACCATCAACAACAAAACCAACAACAACATCATCAACAAGATTATCAACAAGATTATCAACAACATCATCATCAACAACACCAACAACACCCACATCAGCAACGTCATCAACAACAACAACACCAACATCATGAATTCAAACAACATTAGCAACTTCAACAACACCAACAACACCACCAACTTCAACAACATCAATGGAGTGTTTTGTCACCCATGCCAGCAGTATTTACCTGCAAATATGCAATGGCACCACCATGTTCGCACCGAGTTGCATAAATATAATGCAATCCGACCGGTGGATGGACAGGTGAAGCAAATTGTTGATGGATACAAGGGACGTATCCTTCAATATATGTTTATTAATGAGGGAGCTGCTGTAAGGATTCCGGATGAATTCCTTAATGAAGCTGGAGTAGCACTGATTCCTCATTTAGAAAGGGTAATGAGCTCACATACAACATCAAAAGTTAATTTTGAGTTGTTTGCTGAGTACATGCTACTGAAAGAGCATGATTCCCAAATAGAGGTGAAATCGTTCCAGAGCAAAATGTCACTGGTTTCGATGTATTCCAATTTCATGGAACTCTATGCAATGCACACAGATGTAATGAAAACCAAAATGAGTGAGTTTCAGGAAAAGGATAGTGGATGGACGATGACTCGTCTCATCAGAGTGGAGCTAAACATGCTTCAATGTGATCCCATTAGAGGATCACAACATTTTAAAATTCCGTTGAAGCTTGAACGCAAACGAGCTCTTATCAACGTGCAGAACAATGATGTGTTCTGCTTCAAGTGGGCAATAATATCAGCCCTTAAACCAATTAGAAATCCACAGCGATGCTCCAGTTACAATATCAACATAGCTTCACAAATAATTCATGTGGACAACAACTACAAGGTGGACTTCAGAGGACTATCGTTTCCAATGGAGCTTAGCAAAATGAGTGAGTTCACAAGACGGTACCCACACATCAGCATAAATGTGTTTGGATATGATGAGGAAGCAAACAAAGTGTTTGGACCACTTTATTGTGCTGGATTTGAAGGGAAATCACACATCAACCTACTACTATTGGATGGACCAAATGGAAATGTTCACGGTCACTATGTGTGGATAAAAAATATATCTGCGTAAGTACAAGTAATAAAATAAAAATAATATTTATATAACATATATCGAATTCTTTATAATTTCAGTCTGCTCTCATCACAATTGGGTAGGGAGCAGCCAAAACGTTGGTTCTGCAACCAATGCTTGCGATATTCGACGAGTGAAGAGAGGGCCAGTCGACATGCAGAAATATGCAGTCGAACTGTCACGGAGCCACCTAAGCCCCACCAGACAGAGGTGTTCTTCAAAAATCACCACCGGCAGCTGAAGATTCCATTCACCGTGTATGCAGATTTTGAATGCATACTGGAGTCTTCTAATATAGATGTAAGTGATAATTCTCAAATAATTAATAAGCATGTGCCTGTAGCATTTGCATACTATATAAAGTGTGCATTTGATACAGCACTAGATAAGTTTGTTTTAAGAACGGGCGGGGATGTAAGCCGCACTTTCATTGAAAGTTTAACATCCGATTTGTCTGAATTATATCAGAGCCACATGAAGAAAGTGGTACCCATCCAAATGAGTGCACAGGACTCATATAATTTCGATGAGGCCATTAATTGTCATATTTGCAAGGGTAGTTTGGGTAATGACAGAGTGAGAGATCACTGTCATTTTACTGGCACATACCGAGGTGCAGCACATAGTTCGTGCAACCTCAACCATAGGAAAGGAAATTTTATCCCCGTGTTCTTTCACAATTTGTCAAAATATGATGCACATTTGTTTGTGAAAGAGCTCGGGGAGATTAAGGGGGATATTAAAGTAATTCCTTTGAACAAGGAATTATATATTAGTATTTCAAAGTTTGTGCCAGTAAAAGACGATACCCTGGAAATTAGATTTTTGGACTCTTTAAGATTTATGCCCTCTAGTCTAAGCACACTTGCAGGAAATTTAAGTGAGAACAATTGTAATGTTCTCAAATCACAATACCCAGAAAAATCAGATTTTGCCCTACTTCGTAGGAAAGGAGTATTCCCTTATGAATATTTAGATTCAGCTCAAAAGTTGGAAGAAACTTGTCTCCCACCAAGGAGTGAGTTCTACAGCAATTTGACAGAGTCAGAATGTTCTGAGGTAGACTACAATCACGCATGCTCAGTGTGGAATAACTTCAAGTGTCAAACTCTTAAAGACTACTTGGAGTTATATTTGAAAACTGATGTTTTATTGTTAACAGACGTTTTCGAAAACTTTAGGGAAATTTGTTTAAGCATTCATCAACTCGATCCTGCTCACTATTACACAACTCCAGGGTTGTCATGGGATGCGATGTTGAAAACAACAGAGATCCGCCTTGAGTTACTCACAGATATTGATATGATAAGACATATTCAGTGTGGAATTCGAGGTGGATTAGTTCAATGTGGTCATAGACACACCAAAGCAAACCACAAATACCTTAAAGATTTTGATTCTACAAGAGAATCGGAATATTTAATGTATGTGGATGCAAATAACCTTTATGGTTGGGCCATGTCTGAACCTCTGCCTTACGGTGAATTCAAATGGTTAGAGCGGGCAGAAGTGCAATCATTTGAGATTGATAATATATCTGATAACAGTGAGTATGGATATATTCTTGAGGTTGACTTGGAATATCCATACTCACTCCACGATATGCACAATGATTTGCCCTTCTGCCCGTCCAATAAATTACCGTCAAAATCATCAAAAATTCCCAAGCTAATAGCTGATCTCCGCGATAAGGAGAAGTATGTAATACACTACAAAACTCTACAGCAGTGTATTAAGCATGGGTTGAGGATAAAAAAGATTCACACCGTCTTAGAGTTTAAACAGAAGGCCTGGCTTAAAAAGTATATTGACATAAACACTGAGCATAGGACTAGGGCAACAAATAATTTTGAAAAAGATTTTTTCAAATTGTTAAATAATGCTGTCTATGGTAAAACCATGGAAAACAGCGAAAAGAGGGTAGACATTCGGATTGTAACAGAATGGATTTCTCCAGACGTAGGTCCACAAGGTGGGCGCCCTAGATTGTGTGCCAGAGACTTGATATCCAGGTCAAATTTTCATAGTGCAACAAAGTTTAATGAGACTATGTTTGCAATTCAGATGAAAAGACTACACAACATTTGTGATAAGCCAATATATTTAGGCTTTGCAGTGTTGGAATTATCTAAATTCAAAATGTATGATTTTCATTATGATTATATGAAACCTAAATTTAACAAAGCACTTAAATTAAATTATATGGATACCGATTCGTTTATATACTCTATAAAAACGAACGACTTCTATGAAGAAATTCGTGATGATGTCGAATTGAAATTTGATACATCTGAGTATTCAAATGAATTGGCTACATTATACAATTTTAAGCAGTGCAACAAGAAGCGTTTAGGTTTCTTTAAAGATGAGATGCATGGTAAACCAATGAGTGAGTTTGTTGGGTTACGTTCAAAAATGTATGCATATAGGTGTGAAAATTCTGGTACTGGTAGGGAAATATGCGTAAAAAAGAATAAAGGAGTAAAGCGCAGTTGTCTGGAGAAGGTCACATTTGAGGGGTATAAAAATTGTTTGTACACAGGACAGCAAGCACGTGATAGCATGTTCATGTTTAGATCTAGAGGGCATGAAATTAGTACACTAAAAATAACAAAAACTATTTTAGACAACAAAGATGATAAGAGAATAATTTGTGAAGATGGGGTTTCAACTCTAGCAATAGGGCATTACTCTACAATTCCCAATGAAATTGAGGGTTGTATATCTACTCTAGAAGCACAGTCCAGTGTTTGGCGCAGCCAAATATGTGCATTGGGGGAGAACTCACAAAGCACTCAAAGTAAAGTGAGGAAGGTAAATGCTTTAAAAAGAAAAGTTGAAATAAATGAAAGTGCGGTAGACATCCAAGAGGCTCAAATGATAATGCATTTTATGTTATTAGATGGTATTAAAAAAATAAAACGATAGTTTTAAGTTTATAATGTGATAGTTTATTTAAACAAAACAAATGTATACTTATAAGATATTTAGATAATAGTAATTTAATTTTAATAAACTTAAAAAATGATGTTAAATAAATAAATGATATAGATTGAAAAAGAAAAGAAAAAATGTTTTACTTAAAGATTACAAAATTTCAGTTTTATGAATCCAGCTGTCTTCGGTTTTGGGGAAACCCAGCCAGCGGACCAGAGCTCTATTCCCTTTCCTTTTCAGCACTTTTTCAACCAGGTAAGTATTGGGAAAAGTTGTTTTTTTCAGTTCTTCTTTATAGAAACCACCTTTGATTGGATTCCCATTCCAGTCTTGTAGTAAGTATGTTGTTGGGTAAGTATTTTGTACTTTAGTTATTCTGAATATTTCAGTTGTCCAATTTGGGGTATATCCCTTTTCAAATACATGTTTATATTTGCTGATGCGTACATAGTCCCCTATCTTTAGTTTACTACCAGCAAACATTTTAATATTATTGTATGCAGTTTTCAAGATGAGTTTTTCATTCTCACTGTTTACATTGATGGGTGCAATTTTTATGGTTCTGTGTACTCTATTGTTGTATATGTCAATTAATTTTGTATACACATCAATCCATTTGTATGTTCCATTGAAACTGAATTCTCGCCACATGAGTTCTTTCAAAGACCTGTTGAATCTCTCAACAATTGAGGCCTTTAGACTACTATATGTTGAATAGTGATTGATTTCATATTGTTTGATCAGAGCTGTAAATTGAGTGTTAAAGAACTCTTTACCATCGTCTGATTGTAGATTCTTGGGTACTCCTCGTCCTGATTTAAATATTTTCTCCATTGCCTGAGCAACGTCCTTCGCATGTTTCGACTTTATTGCTTCACCCCAGGCAAATTTTGAGAATGTGTCTATTACTGTTAGCAAGTATCGATAACCATTATTTGATTTTGCGTACTTTCCCATTTCAACCAAGTCGACTT
This sequence comes from Drosophila immigrans, assembly GCA_963583835.1. Taxonomy (NCBI): domain Eukaryota; kingdom Metazoa; phylum Arthropoda; class Insecta; order Diptera; family Drosophilidae; genus Drosophila; species Drosophila immigrans. The sequence goes on from OY757142.1 coordinate 33,223,637, forward strand.
GCCATAAATCATTTATTCCCTTTGTGATGACTCTACGCCGTAGAAAATGTTTCCGCGAGGAAGCATGTAATTCGTTTACAATACCTCGTCTGCTCATATTTAGATGGTTTGTAATCAGAATAAGAGAAATTTACTTGAGCCGATAACCATATTTAATTTTTTCATAAATGCTTGACGTAAGTTCCTCAAGTCTCAATATTCTTTCATCAAGTTCTGCAGTTTTAAAATTTATTGATCGATAAACAGCATCTTGATGTTGTGAAATCGTTGACATTAGAGAATCACTCGACTCGTTCATAACCTTATCCACATATTCTTTGATGACAATGTCAGTGTTCTCTTTTGGTATGACACCATTTTTTATACGTTTTCGTTGAATATTAAAGTTCCCATCTGCATCGATGTAGTGTCCCGATAAAGTTTTCTCATCTCGTATTAAATGATTAGGGTTCTGCTTCTCATGAATGTAGTGTCCAAACTTGTCAACAGACATGATGATTATAAACTCTCTTGAATATTGACATGTCATATATATATATATATATATATATATATATATATATATATATATATATATATATATATATATATATATATATATGTATATAGTGTAAATAACTTAGCATATAATCTGAGCCTCTCTCAATTCTTCAATTATTGATGTAATTTCATTAGTGTGATTAGTATTTCCAGCTGATTGAGAGGCTATTAATAGCTGCAGTCGTTCAACCAACTCATTTGGATCATCCCAGTATACATAATTGGGTTTATTCATATTAAGGGTCATAAATCCAGACCCAGATACACTTGCTTTAGAGCGTTTGGGTGTAGACTCGGCAGTAGGTGTTTTCGCTAAAAGTGGTTTTATAATTTTCATATATTTATGTGCTCTTGTTCCTTTCAACTGTCCACTTGGATGAAAGTTTCTTCGATATACATTAGTTTTTATCAAAATTTCTCTGTATATTTTCAAGTCATTTTGACTGTAATTTTGTGGTTGACGATGGAATATTAAAGAATATAAACCATTTGTCAGTTCCCAGTTTTTACCATCTTCAAATTCAATTTTATTGCCAGATACATTTATGTAATTACTTCCCATCATTAATTGACCGGTTGCATTTTTGTATGGTCCAAATGTCACATCCAAAAGAGGATTTGAGCTCTCATCATGATGTACAGCTGGATGTGTTAATGAGGATGATGTGTGAGGGTACACTTGACTCAATACCGCTCTTGACGTATGGGGCTCATCTTGATTCGGGAGTACAAATGATGTATTCTCTATTGCTGACTGAGAATAGAATTGATTATCATCATCATCATCATTATCATCACTGTCATCATCATATTTAGTTTTTAGTTTCTTCATCTTCATCTTTTTCGCATGTAGTGTGTTATCTCCACTAATGTTTTGATTAGGTGTCATTTCAGTTTTAACATTTTTATAGTCTGTGGGTAACATATTCTGTAATTTTTTAGTGTCATTAACAAGTTCATGTAAAGGTTCTGTTATGGGTTTGAATGTTTCCTCCAAACCATCAGTATTCTGAGTTTTGAGTTGTTTTAGTTCTGAAAATTTTTTTTTTAGAGCTTTTCGACTTTTGGTTAATTGAGCTAAAATATTTTGATTCATTGTAATTCACTCAAGCTGTTAGAACTGAAACGGTTATTTCACTCTAGTGGTTGTGAATGGACTGTGAACTAATTGACAATTCATAAGCATATATAGCTGTAATAATTTTAATTAAAAAACAAAATTTTTTTTGGTTTATACTTTATATGTATTTTATTAAAAACAATTTGTAATATACAATTTATAAATTTGTTGTAAGATCAAAGTCTATGTTGTCATCTTCTCTTCTGGTAAGTATATATTTATTTTCCTTAACCAGCTCCAGGATGCTCTCTTCAATCGCATTGAATCGATGAGGGAGGAAAACGAAATGGTTCTCCAGCTCAACCATCACGTTGGTGCCAAACTTTCCTTTTACCTTTTTCGCTTTCATTATACTATATGGTGTGTTGATGAGCAGCTTCTTGATGTGAAGCTTACTCTTCACTTTAAGCGAGTTGAAGGCGCTCTTCACTCGGTCCTCATTGGCCTTTAAAAGATCTTCATTGATCTTTAAGAGATTATCATTGATTTTCAAAAGGTCGTCAAAGTCCTCTCGGTTGTGTTCATAAAATGTTTGCTGGGATTCCATTTCCGTGAGATCAATTGTGTTGGATGCGGTGTTCTCCTTGTTGGACATTTTTGATGGGGCTGTGGGTGTTGGTTGCTGGTTGCTGAGGTCGTGGACGCTGATTGCTGATGCTGTCGAGACTGTTGGTGCTCACTGAATGATATTTTCCTTCGAGGAGCTGGTTGATTTTATACCCACTAGCGACATACACCACCGATTGTGGTGTGGGGAACATGGGGATCTTTCAAAGGAATATGTCCCATGGAGTTTTCAAAGAAAACACACACACACACACACACACACACACACACACACACACATACACATACACACACGCTCACAAATACACACAGGATCCACCCTTCACATATCGAGTTGGATTGTATACAAACTGTATCTAAAACTGATCTCTTGCCAATTTATATTAGATGTTTGTGTTAACCAGGTCTGATATAAATGGCTGTTTGTGTTAACCAGGTCTGATACCATTAGCTGTTTTTTGTTAACCAGGTCTGATACCATTAGCTGTTGTTTGTAAACCAGGTCTGATACCATTAGCTGTTTGAACAGAACAGGTGTGTTGGTAATAGCTATTTGAACAGAACAGGTGTGTTGGTAATAGCTGTTTGAATAGAACAGGTCTGTTGGTAATAGCTGTTTGAATAGAACAGGTCTGTTTGTAATAGCTGTATTTAGATCAGTTATATCCTATAAATAAAAAGCTGAAAATGAAATGTATGAAATAAAACTTTTAAATTGATATTTTTATATATATTTTTATTTCAAAATTTGTGTTTGCTTAAATATATATATATATATATATATATATATATATATATATTTTATTTTAAAAATAAACATTTTTTAATTTATTTTTTAAAATAAAAAATGCTGAAAATAAAAGCTAAAAAAAAAAAAAAGCTGAAATAAAAGCTGAAAATAAAGCCAAAGTTCTAAAAATCCAAGATTAATGGAAAACACCTCCTCAATTAAACAATTTTAATTTGTTTTAAAAATTTTTTATTTTAATTTGTTTTAAAAAATTTTTTTATTTTAAAATTTGATTAAATATATATATTTATATTATTTTTAAAAATATAAATTTTAAAAATAAAAATAGCTGAAAATAAAAGTTGAAAATAAAAGCTAAAATAAAAGCTGAAATAAAAGCTTAAATAAAGTTAAAACACCTCCCCAATTAAAAAATTTTGTTTTGATTGTATAGATTTATAATTTTATTTAAAATTTATTTCTTATTTTAAAACTGTCCCACGCATATCTGGGTCCTCCTCAATGTCTTTCAAGAGGGCATCTAAGTCCTCTTGGGTTATCATATTGCCACATGACAACGGGTCGAGGAGGTTGAAGACACTTGTGTCTATGAAGTCCCCCTCCGTCACCTGAGATTCGGTCGAATCTTCCTCTGTTAACATCGTCAATGGTAGGTTGTCTATCAACCTCCACAAAATGTTAAAGTTGTTGATGTTCTCCAAATTGTTGCTTTCCATATTGTTTTTGTTGTTGCTGTGATGGTGCTGTGATGGTCTGATCTTGTTGTTGCTGTGATGGTGCTGTGATGGTTTGATGTTGTTGTTGTTGCTGTTGATACTGCTGATGCTGTTGATGCTGCTGATGCTGTTGATGCTGCTGATGCTGGTGTTGCTGGTCACTGAATGATATTTTCCTTCGAGGAGCCGGTTGATTTTATATCCTCCAACGATGAACAAAGGAGCATATTCTCGAGCATTTCTCGAGTGAGGTTCACAAATGCCAACCGATTTTCAAGTGGTTCTGTAACGGGACACACAGTCCAGACATGTGCGTTCTTACAAGGAACACACACACACACACACACATATCATAAACACATTCCACCCATCTTTAGTGCAATGAGTTGGATTGCAACAAAAATTGTAGACACAAATGTCCACAGTTAACTGTACCGAATTGTTGCAAACGTTGGTAATTATACTTAATGCTTTCTCCCAAATATTTAATTACTTCTATTGGTGGTTGTAAGTTCCCAAAACTGTCAAAGTAATATGAAACAGAACCTCTCTTAAAATAAGCTACCCAATGCGTTCCTTTTGATGACGAGTCTGCTAAATTTATTATTCCACACTCACGATATAGTGGGATTTTTGGTAATTCATCTTTCATATAAACACCCCGAAAATGTTGAATATTTTTAAAGGCAAACCGCATGATATCAAAGTTAGATAATGCCCTTTTGGGTAGCTCGCTTAGTAGTTTTTTTGGTTGCGATTTTGTTTTCGATTATTTTTATTAAATGATATACCATAGCCTTTTTTGTATGGTTGTAAATACAATCCCTCACCCAACGAAACAGTTTCCATTTTTTTATTATGTCTCTTGTTCTCCTCTAGTTGCTGTTTTGCTATCTTTGCATTGTTAATAGACTTTACTATTGCTGCGCTACCTGACGCTAAACTGCCCACAGCGCTAAGTGCTGTTAAAATTGGTACAAGTGGCAAGAAGCCACCTACCTTGGGCACATTTATAACCCGTGGAATTTCAACATTTTTCCTACAACCCATTGAGTTAGATACTGCCTTTCGTGCAACTTTTATTGCATGAAATATGTCAAGCGGTTTATTTTTTTTCAATTCCTTGGTCGCCTTTTTGATTATTGAAGCAAGAGACGTTTTTACTACTTTCTTCGTCTTTTTCTGTTTTGATCCCATACCAAATTTTTTCTTTACCTTCATCATGTTCGTTACAAAGTACGCTGCTGCTCTCTCACCAAAACTGCTATTCGATGCTTTTACACGATCCCAGGCCCTATCAATTAAAACAGAGTCAGCTTTATGACGCTCACTCAAGTCCTTACTTTTTGAATATGCTATGTCGTGTTCCCTACAAGCTTCATCCAAAGCATTGATTCCACGATCACCGCGTGCTAAACGTTTCTCTAGCTTTGTACCTGGTCCACAGTAATTGTACCCAGGTAAATGCACTTCAACGGGTAGAGCGTTTATTATATTGTTTACAAGACCACCACCCTGTTTGACATTTGATTTACGAGTGTTTATATTATAAAAATGTTTCATCATTTTATAACGACCTCAATCCACCAACGTTTCTCATTGAATGAAGTACTTCTCTCATTAACATGCGTTTATTACCACAAAAGAAAAGCATCTTAGTGAGAAACATTGAGGGCGGTGGGCATGGGGAGGAGAATCAACAGCCTCGTCACAGTACCTTGCTACCCAACACAATTAGAGCTCTAATTGTTGGTCCATCAAATTGTGGGAAAACCAATGTGATGCTTAGCCTCATAGAGAGTCCAAATGGAGTAAAATTTGAAAATATTTATGTATTTTCAAAGAGTTTATATCAACCGAAATATGAGTATTTGGAAAAACTTATCAAACCAATACAAGGAATGGGATACTACACATTCTCCGCAAATGACACAGTTTTAACACCACAGGAAGCTAAAAATAATTCCATTATGATATTTGATGATGTGGCATGTGAAAAACAGGATAATATCCGAAACTATTTTTGTATGGGTCGTCATAAGAATATTGATTCTTTTTATCTTTGTCAAACGTATACACATATACCGAAACATTTAATACGTGATAATGCAAATTTTATTATAATGTTTAAACAAGACGATTTAAACATGCGACACATATATCGAGATCATGTAAATAGCGATATGGACTATGAAACATTTATGGAAATATCACGAAATTGTTGGGTGGATAAATTTGGATTTCTAGTAATCTCTAAGGATGACGATATGAAAACTGGCCGATATAGAAAAGGATTTGATCAATTCATTATACTTTAATTAAAATGGATATAAGTATAATGAGGTGACGGTGAAAATACAGTCTACAGTCAGGCTTCAAAATGACTACATCTTTAACATTTACATTGAACGGGAACACATCAGTTATATCCGAAAATTTTTTCCCACAAATTGAACTAACACGCAATTATGAGTGTGCTCTCATTGACTTTTATACATACAATTCTATACCAAATGTTGATAAAGGAAACAATTTATTTCACATTGAACTCGATGACATCACAAAATATATTTTGAATGAGCTAAAAGTGTATGGTCTTCATGATACCCTAAAAATTCAAAGTAATAACAACACACTCCAAGTGCAAGTTTGCACTAGAAATGAAGCGGTATTTTTTGATCGTGAACGAACTATTGGACAGCTATTTGGATTTAATAAACGTATTTTAAGAGCACACAAGTCTGAAATTTACATCTCAGATAATCCAGTAAATATTTTAAAAATAAATACAATTAGGTTGGAATGTAACATTATTAGTGGTTCATATGTGGGTAATAGATCAAATCATGTGCTTCATGAATTTGGAATTAATGTCCCACCAGGTTATAAAATGAACATTACACCACGAAATCTGATTTATTTACCTGTCAACAGCAGAGAAATAAGCACACTCGAAGTACGGATAACTGATCAGAAGGGAGATTTAGTCAATTTGCGTGGTGAAACTGTATCAATTCGTCTACACTTGCGGCCTACAGAATGATTATTTATAATAAAAAGTCAGCACATCACTCCATACCCCCCATTAGTAAATGTAAAGCTGACGTGAAAGCATCATCATCATCATTATCATCATCATCAGCATCATCATCATTATTTAAAAAACCATCAAATCAACGATCTGCACTATCCTTAAAAAATAAATTAATTTTAAAATCATTAGGATTTAATATTCAATAAAGTACAAAAACAAACTTTCAAATGAATGAGATTTTTTTTGTGCAAGATAAGCCTCTCAATGATGAGAGTATCACTAAAAAAGAATATCACTCTTATTACCCATATCAACAAAACTTCAAGACAAACGATGAAGTTCGCATCACAATACAGAACCAAGATTTGTATGTGCTGCCGTGTGAAAGTTTTCTCCACTTTGAAGGAACACTTGAGAAAATTACTGATGTGAATACAGGGGCAAGCAGCACGTCTAATGTTAACGGTGTGCTCAAAAATAATTGTATGGCCTATTTTCTGGATGAAATAAGATATGAATTGAATGGGTGTGAGCTGGATAGGACACGGTTCACCGGAATAACATCGACTCTCAAGAACTTTCTCTCTGTAAGGCAACAGGAAGATCTACTTTATCGCAATGCTGGGTGGAACGGTGGTGATAACATCTCTTCTGGAGGACATTTCAGCTATTCTGTACCACTAAAAATGTTGATGGGATTTGGAGAAGACTACAAAAAAGTCATATTAAATTGTAAACATGAACTTATTCTCTTACTAGCTAAAAATACAGATGATATGTATGTTAAAACAGTTGGTGGTCTGACACATAAAATTAACATACATAGTATTAGTTGGAAAGTACCCCACATTGTACCAAGCGATAGTGCCAAAATTAAAATGTTTAATGTAGTAAAAAGTGGTGCTAGCTTACCACTAGCATTCCGCAGTTGGGATTGTTACATAAATCCTACACTTGTGCAGGGGACACATCATGTATGGAATGTTAAATTGGCTGCAAATAGAGAACGTCCGCGGTATGCCATCATTGCATTTACATTGAATGGAAATCTAATTACAAACAATTTAAGAAATGCAAAAGTATATTTAAATTCTGAAGTCTATCCCTATGAGGATTTGAATATTAAATACAGTGAAAATCGGTTTGCTGTGTTGTATGATATGTATGCGAGATTTCAAGAGAGCTATTACAACCGAGAGGCTCGAGCACTTCTATCGCCAGCGGAATTCTTGTCTAAGGCTCCTATTGTTGTTGTAGATTTCTCATATCAGAATGAATCAGTCAAATCAGGGCCAATTGACGTAAAAATTTCTACCGAACTAACTGCAGCAAGTGAGATGAATACCAAAGTATATTGCCTTCTCATTCATGATCGTATAGTTGAATACACTCCATTAACTGGATTAGTTCAACGTGTCTTCTAACTTCTTGGTAAATCATTTTCTCATTCAAATTTCGGAAATCAAGACAAATAGACGTCCACGGAACCCAAAATCAAATACAAATTTAAAACATGTATTCCACCGATAACAAAAACAATACTACAACGAACATTACAATCAAACAACTTATAATCAGAATAAGTAATTTCATCAAAATGTTTAAAGAACGAATTTTCCCTGAACACTTGGAATACTTGGAGGAATCATTGGCATTTTTTAATAATAGACTAACTGATATCATGGTGGTTTCCAATCTTCATGGGCGGCATTTCACATCTTGTTGTTGGGCTAAAGACGATGTGCATTCTGGAGTCGACACATGTGCTTGTCATTTCTTTTCTGTTCGTTCATATAAAACTCAAAAAATAATGAAAATGTATGTAAATTTAGAACATCGCTTCTAAATATTGTAGTTGAATATAAAATAAAAATAAAATTACAAGAAAACATAAACCAATTTTGTTATTTTATTGGGAATATGACAAATCATAAGAAATTGTCATATCCAAAGGAAATTGTCATATCCAAAGGAAATTGTACACACAAAAATTGTATACACTACTTGAGAAATACAAAAATGTTTAAAATAGAATAACTGATAGCACGCTGGTTTCCAATCTTCATGAGCGGCGTTTCGCATATGGTTGATGGGTTAAACACAATATGTATACTAGAGTTGACACATCTGCTTGTCATTTATTTTCTGTACATTCATACAAATCTCAAAAAATTATGAAAATAAATGTAACCTTAGAGCATTGCTGTTTAACATTGTACTTGAAAATAAAATTACTCTAAATGTGCACACAAAATTGTATACACTACTTGAGAAATACAAAATATTTACAATAGAATAACTGATACCATGGTGGTTTCCAATTTTCATGAGCGGTATTTCACATCTTGTTGTTGGGCTAAATATGATGTGTATACTGGAGTCGACACATCTGCTTGTCATTTATTTTCTGTGCATTCATACAAATCTCAAAAATTATGAAAAATAAATGTAACTTTAGAACATTGCTGTTTAGCATTGTACTTGAAAATAAAATTACTCTAAATATACACACAAAATTTGTATACACTACTTGAGAAAATAAAAATGATAATAAATATTTCAAGAAAAACCGTTATTTTACTGGGGATTGGGATTGGGATATGTAAACGAAAATTGTTCACACGATCGCAGGTGGTGTCAACTTATTCGAGGTCACCGTCCCCAGTTATTCGATGAGCTGCATGTTGCGTTCGAACGACTGCACGTGTCAAAGGCCCGCCCCCCGTTTTTCGGTGTGATGCCTGTTGCGTTCGAACGACTGCACGTGTCAAAGGCCCGCCCCCTGCCTGTTGCGTTCGAATTGCGTTCGAATGCATGCTGGTGGCGAAAATCACCAACCCTGTTGCCAGCTGCGCTCGCGCAACCCAGATCTGTCAACACATTCAATCGATTCCGGCTGTTGCAGCTGCCGAAGGTCACCGATCGCCGGTCGCCGGTCGCCGCACCAGTTTTCGGTGTCATATGTCCTCATACACTTGACTTATCCTAAAATCAAACAAGATCCAACACTCCAATCCCCACAACCTATCACACCACACTCACCCCCCAATAGTCTAATTTATTTGTTTATTTATTTACCTAACCCTTTGATCACCACGATCCCTAAACACCCATACTACTTTTTGACCCTCATCAAATCTCTTAATTACCACTTGACATATTTTTGACAGCTAAACCCATAAATTATCATCTTAATTACCCCATTAATGTCACTTGTGCCCACACTCAGGTAAACATACTACTCACTTCAACAATAGTCCGATCGAAGTCACATAAGAGCACTTTAAAAACAAAAAATTTAAAGACCCCGAACAGACCAACATATATGGGCAGCACTGGTAACATACTTCTACAATAGGCCGGTCGAAGTCACATAGGAGCACTTTGAAAACAAAAAGTTTCCAGATCCCGACCAGACCTACTTATGTATATGGGAAACACTGGTAACACACTGCAATAATAGGCCGGTCGAAGTCACATAGGAACAATTTGAAAACAAAAAGTTTCCAGACCCCGACCAGACCTACTTATATGGGCAGCACTAGTAACATACTTCTACAATAGGCCGGTCGAAGTCGCATAGGAGCACTTTGAAAACGAAAAGTTTCCAGACCCCGACCAGACCTCCTTATGTATATGGGAAACACTGGTAACACACTGCTACAAAAGGGCGGTCGAAGTCACATTTCAACACTTTGAAAACAAAAAATTTAAAGACCCCGACCAGACCTACTCAATGGGTTGCAATGGCAATTCACTGCTACAGTAGGCCGATCGAAGTCACATAGAAGCACTTTGAAAACAAAAAGTTTCCTTTTTCCAGACCTTCTTCAGTATATGGGCAGCACTGGAAAATTGCTACAACAGGCCGGTCGAAGTCACATTGAAGCACATTGAAAACAAAAAGTTCCCAGACCCCGAACAGAACTACTTATATGGGCAGCACTGGAAACATACTGCTACAATAGGCCGGTCGAAGTCACATAGGAGCACTTTGAAAACAAAAAGTTTCCAGATCCCGACCAGACCTACTTATGTATATGGGCAGTACTGGTAAACAGCTACAATAGGCCGGTCGAAGTCACATAGGAGCACTTTGAAAACAAAAAGTTTAAAGACCCCGACCAGACCTACTTATATGGGCAGCAATGGTAACATACTGCTTAATAGGCCGGTCGATGTCACATAGGAGCACTTTGAAAACAAAAAGTTTCCAGACCCCGACCAGACCTACTTATATGGGCAGCTCTGGTAACACACAGCAACAATAGTCCGGTCGAAGTCACATAGGAGCACTTTGAAAACAAAAAGTTTCCAGATCCCGACCTTACCTACTTATGTATATGGGCAGTACTGGTAAACAGCTACAATAGGCTGGTCGAAGTCACAAAGGAGCACTTTGAAAACAAAAAGTTTCCAGACCCCGACCCGAACTACTTATATGGGCAGCGCTAGTAACATAATGCTACAATACGCCGGTTGAAGTCACATAGGAGCACTTTGAAAACAAAAAGTTTCCAGACCCCGACCAGACCTACTTATGTAAGTGGGCAGTACTGGTAAACAGCTACAATAGGCTGGTCGAAGTCACATAGAAACACTTTAAAAACAAAAAGTTTAAAGACCTAGACTAGACCTACTCATATGGGCAGCACTAGTAACAAACTGCTACAATATACCGGTCGAAGTCACATATGAGCACTTTGAAAACGAAAAGTTTCCAGACCCCGACCAGACCTCCTTATGTATGTGGGAAGCTCTGGTAACACACTGCTACAATAGACCGGTCGAAGTCACATAGCAGCACTTTGAAAACAAAACGTTTCCAGACCCCGACCAGACCTACTTATGTAAGTGGGCAGTACTGGTAAACAGCTACAATAGGCTGGTCGAAGTCACATAGAAACACTTTAAAAACAAAAAGTTTAAAGACCTAGACTAGACCTACTCATATGGGCAGCACTAGTAACAAACTGCTACAATATACCGGTCGAAGTCACATATGAGCACTTTGAAAACGAAAAGTTTCCAGACCCCGACCAGACCTCCTTATGTATGTGGGAAACTCTGGTAACACACTGCTACAATAGACGGGTCGAAGTCACATAGGAGCACTTTGAAAACAAAACGTTTCCAGACTCCGACCAGACCTACTTATGTATATAGGAAACACTGGTAACACACTGCTATAATATAAAGGTCGAAGTCACATAGGAGTACTTTGAAAGCAAAAAGTTTCCAGACCCCGACCCGACCTACTCATATGGGCAGCACTAGTAACAAACTGCTACAATAAGCCGGTCGAAGTCACAAATGAGCACTTTGAAAACGAAAAGTTTCCAGACCCCGACCAGACCTCCTTATGTATGTGGGAAACTCTGGTAACACACTGCTACAATAGACCGGTCGAAGTCTCATTGGAGCACTTTGAAAACAAAACGTTTCCAAACCCCGACCAGACCTACTTATGTATATGGGAAACACTGGTAACACACTGCTATAATAGGCCGGTCGAAGTCACATAGGAACAATTTGAAAACAAAAAGTTTCCAGACCCCGACCAGACCTACTTATATGGGCAGCACTAGTAACATACTTCTACAATAGGTCGGTCGAAGTCACATAGACCTACTTATATGGGCAGCAATGGTAACATACTGCTACATTAGGCCGGTCGAAGTCACATAGGAGCACTTTGAAAACAAAAAGTTTCCAGACCCCGACCACACCTACTTATATGGGCAGCTCTGGTAACACACTGCAACAATAGTCCGGTCGAAGTCACATAGGAGCACTTTGAAAACAAAAAGTTTCCAGATCCCGACCATACCTACTTATGTATATGGGCAGTACTGGTAAACAGCTACAATAGGCTGGTCGAAGTCACAAAGGAGCACTTTGAAAACAAAAAGTTTCCAGACCCCGACCCGAACTACTCATATGGGCAGCGCTAGTAACATAATGCTACAATAGGCCGGTCGAAGTTACATAGGAGCACTTTGAAAACAAAAAGTTTCCAGACCCCGACCAGACCTCCTTATGTATATTGGAAACACTGGTAACACACTTCTACAATAGGCCGGTCGAAGTCACATAAGAGCACTTTAAAAACAAAAAATTTAAAGACCCCGACCAGACCTACTCAATGGGTTGCAATGGTAATTTACTGCTACAGTAGGCCGATCGAAGTCACATAGAAGCACTTTGAAAACAAAAAGTTTCCTGACCCCGACCAGACTTTCTTGAGTATATCGGCAGCACTGGAAAATTGCTACAACAGGCCGGTCGAAGTCACATTGAAGCATATTGAAAACAAAAAGTTTCCAGACCCCGAACAGAACTACTTATATGGGCAGCACTGGAAACATACTGCTACAATAGGCCGGTCGAAGTCACATAGGAGCACTTTGAAAACAAAAAGTTTCCAGATCCCGACCAGACCTACTTATGTATATGGGCAGTACTGGTAAACAGCTACAATAGGCCGGTCGAAGTCACATAGGAGCACTTTGAAAACAAAAAGTTTCCAGACCGGGACCAGACCTACTTATATGGGCAGCAATGGTAACATACTGCTACATTAGGCCGGTCAAAGTCACATAAGAGCACTTTGAAAACAAAAAGTTTCCAGATCCCGACCATACCTACTTATGTATATGGGCAGTACTGGTAAACAGCTACAATAGGCTGGTCGAAGTCACAAAGGAGCACTTTGAAAACAAAAAGTTTCCAGACCCCGACCCGAACTACTCATATGGGCAGCGCTAGTAACATAATGCTAAAATACGCCGGTCGAAGTCACATAGGAGCACTTTGAAAACAAAACGTTTCCAGACCCCGACCAGACCTCCTTATGTATGTGGGAAACTCTGGTAACACACTGCTACAATAGACGGGTCGAAGTCACATAGGAGCACTTTGAAAACAAAACGTTTCCAGACTCCGACCAGACCTACTTATGTATATAGGAAACACTGGTAACACACTGCTACAATATAAAGGTCGAAGTCACATAGGAGTACTTTGAAAGCAAAAAGTTTCCAGACCCCGACCCGACCTACTCATATGGGCAGCACTAGTAACAAACTGCTACAATATGCCGGTCGAAGTCACATATGAGCACTTTGAAAACGAAAAGTTTCCAGACCCCGACCAGACCTCCTTATGTATGTGGGAAACTCTGGTAACACACTGCTACAATAGACGGGTCGAAGTCACATAGGAGCACTTTGAAAACAAAACGTTTCCAGACTCCGACCAGACCTACTTATGTATATAGGAAACACTGGTAACACACTGCTACAATAGACCGGTCGAAGTTACATAGGAGCACTTTGAAAACAAAAAGTTTCCAGACCCATACCAGACCTTCTTATGTATGTGGGAAACTCTGGTAACACACTGCTACAATAGACGGGTCGAAGTCACATAGGAGCACTTTGAAACCAAAAGTTTCCAGACCCCGACCAGACCTACTTATATGGGCAGCACAGGTAACACACTTCAACAATAGTCCGATCGAAGTCACATAAGAGCACTTTGAAAACAAAAAGTTTCCAGATCCCGACCATACCTACTTATGTATATGGGCAGTACTGGTAAACAGCTACAATAGGCTGGTCGAAGTCACAAAGGAGCACTTTGAAAACAAAAAGTTTTCAGACCCCGAACAGAACTACTTATATGGGCAGCACTGGAAACATACTGCTACAATAGGCCGGTCGAAGTCACATAGGAGCACTTTGAAAACAAAAAGTTTCCAGATCCCGACCAGACCTACTTATGTATATGGGCAGTACTGGTAAACAGCTACAATAGGCCGGTCGAAGTCACATAGGAGCACTTTGAAAACAAAAAGTTTAAAGACCCCGGCCAGACCTACTTATATGGGCAGCAATGGTAACATACTGCTACATTAGGCCGGTCGAAGTCACATAGGAGCACTTTGAAAACAAAAAGTTTCCAGATCCCGACCATACCTACTTATGTATATGGGCAGTACTGGTAAACAGCTACAATAGGCTGGTCGAAGTGACAAAGGATCACTTTGAAAACAAAAAGTTTCCAGACCCCGACCCGAACTACTCATATGGGCAGCGCTAGTAACATAATGCTACAATACGCCGGTCGAAGTCACATAGGAGCACTTTGAAAACAAAAAGTTTCCAGACCCATACCAGACCTTCTTATGTATGTGGGAAACTCTGGTAACACACTGCTACAATAGACTGGTCGAAGTCACATAGGAGCACTTTGAAAACAAAAAGTTTCCAGACCCCGACCAGACCTACTTATGTATATGGGAATCACTGGTAACACACTGCTACAATATAAAGGTCGAAGTCACATAGGAGTACATTGAAAGCAAAAAGTTTCCAGACCCCGACCCGACCTACTCATATGGGCAGCACTAGTAACAAACTGCTACAATAGGCCGGTCGAAGTCGCAGAGGAGCACTTTGAAAACGAAAAGTTTCCAGACCCCGATCAGACCTCCTTATGTATATGGGAAACACTGGTAACACACTGCTACAATAGACCGGTCGAAGTCACATAGGAACACTTTAAAAACAAAACGTTTCCAGACCCCGACCAGACCTACGTATGTAAGTGGGCAGTACTGGTAAACAGCTACAATAGGCTGGTCGAAGTCACTTAGAAGCACTTTGAAAACAAAAAGTTTCCTGACCCCGACCAGACCTTCTTGAGTATATGGGCAGCACTGGAAAATTGCTACAACAGGCCGGTCGAAGTCACATTGAAGCACATTGAAAACAAAAAGTTTCCAGACCCCGAACAGAACTACTTATATGGGCAGCAATGGAAACATACTGCAACAATAGGCCGGTCGAAGTCACATAGGAGCACTTTGAAAACAAAAAGTTTCCAGACCGGGACCAGACCTACTTATATGGGCAGCAATGGTAACATACTGCTACATTAGGCCGGTCGAAGTCACATAGGAGCACTTTGAAAACAAAAAGTTTCCAGACCCCGACCAGACCTACTTATATGGGCAGCTCTGGTAACACACTGCAACAATAGTCCGGTCGAAGTCACATAGGAGCACTTTGAAAACAAAAAGTTTCCAGATCCCGACCATACCTACTTATGTATATGGGCAGTACTGGTAAACAGCTACAATAGGCTGGTCGAAGTCACAAAGGAGCACTTTGAAAACAAAACGTTTCCAGACCCCGACCAGACCTACTTATGTATATGGGAATCACTGGTAACACACTGCTACAATATAAAGGTCGAAGTCACAAAGGAGTACTTTGAAAGCAAAAAGTTTCCAGACCCCGAACAGAACTACTTATATGGGCAGCACTGGAAACATACTGCTACAATAGGCCGGTCGAAGTCACATAGGAGCACTTTGAAAACAAAAAGTTTCCAGACCGGGACCAGACCTACTTATATGGACAGCAATGGTAACATACTGCTTCATTAGGCCGGTCGAAGTCACATAGGAGCACTTTGAAAACAAAAAGTTTCCAGACCGGGACCAGACCTACTTATATGGGCAGCAATGGTAACGTACTGCTACATTAGGCCGGTCGAAGTCACATAGGAGCACTTTGAAAACAAAAAGTTTCCAGACCCCGACCAGACCTCCTTATGTATGTGGGAAACTTTGGTAACACACTGCTATAATAGACCGGTCGAAGTCACATAGGAGCACTTTGAAAACAAAACGTTTCCAGACCCCGACCAGACCTACTTATGTATATGGGAATCACTGGTAACACACTGCTACAATATAAAGGTCGAAGTCACATAGGAGTACTTTGAAAGCAAAAAGTTTCCAGACCCCGACCCGACCTACTCATATGGGCAGCTCTGGTAACAAACTGCTACAATAGGCCGGTCGAAGTCGCATAGGAGCACTTTGAAAACGAAAAGTTTCCAGACCCCGATCAGACCTCCTTATGTATATGGGAAACACTGGTAACACACTGCTACAATAGACCGGTCGAAGTCACATAGTAGCACTTTGAAAACAAAACGTTTCCAGACCCCGATCAGACCTACTTATGTAAGTGGGCAGTACTGGTAAACAGCTACAATAGGCTGGTCGAAGTCACATAGAAACACTTTAAAAACAAAAAGTTTAAAGACCTAGACTAGACCTACTCATATGGGCAGCACTAGTAACAAACTGCTACAATATGCCGGTCGAAGTCACATATGAGCACTTTGAAAACGAAAAGTTTCCAGACCCCGACCAGACCTCCTTATGTATATGGGAAACTCTGGTAACACACTGCTACAATAGACGGGTCGAAGTCACATAGGAGCACTTTGAAAACAAAACGTTTCTAGACTCCGACCAGACCTACTTATGTATATAGGAAACACTGGTAACACACTGCTACAATATAAAGGTCGAAGTCACATAGGAGTACTTTGAAAGCAAAAAGTTTCCAGACCCCGACCCGACCTACTCATATGGGCAGCACTAGTAACAAACTGCTACAATATGCCGGTCGAAGTCACATATGAGCACTTTGAAAACGAAAAGTTTCCAGACCCCGACCAGACCTACTTATATGGGCAGCACAGGTAACACACTTCAACAATAGTCCGATCGAAGTCACATAAGAGCACTTTAAAAACAATAAATTTAAAGACCCCGACCAGACCTACTCAATGGGTTGCAATGGTAATTCACTGCTACAGTAGGCCGATCGAAGTCACATAGAAGCACTTTGAAAACAAAAAGTTTCCTTTTTCCAGACCTTCTTGAGTATATGGGCAGCACTGGAAAATTGCTACAACAGGTCGGTCGAAGTCACATTGAAGCACATTGAAAACAAAAAGTTTCCAGACCCCGAACAGAACTACTTATATGGGCAGCACTGGAAACATACTGCTACAATAGGCCGGTCGAAGTCACATAGGAGCACTTTGAAAACAAAAAGTTTCCAGATCCCGACCAGACCTACTTATGTATATGGGCAGTGTTGAATATATGGCAACGTATTGTTCAACATATGGCAACCTATATATTACGTCTGGTAGCATTACAAAAATTGTCATTACATATCGATTATAGAATGGTCACACTTGCATGTGTTTCCCTTCTTCTTATTGAAATCTTCAAAGTGGCTGGTTGTGCGTTTGTGAACAAATAAAATATATATAAAATCATATAAAACAAAATATAATAAATCAGTGGTTTTATTAAATAAATAGGTTAAATTTACAACAGGTTATGAGCCCAGTTCACTAAAATTATAAAAATATCTAATATCAATCAAATTATAAGTCATTTTTTCTTCTTGCACAAAATTGTGAAATTCAAAAATTAAAAATGGCCGACAAGGCAAAGCGCAACATAAAACTTTTTGATGGTGAAAAATATGCAATGTGGAAATTTAGAATTCTTGCACTTCTTGCCGAATTAAATGTTTTAAAAGTGATTGATGAAGAAGAACCGAAAGAATTAGATGAAAATTGGCACAAGGCAGAAAGATGTGCAAAGAGCACGCTAATTGAGTACCTCAGCGACTCCTTTCTTAATTTCGCCATAGGCAATCAAACGGCGCGACAGTGTTTTAAGAATTTAGATGCAATATATGAGCGCAAAAGTCTAGCGTCTCAGCTATCAATTCGCAAGCGTCTTTTATCGCTTAAGCTAGGGAGCGAGACAGCACTATTGAGTCACTTCAATGTGTTCGACGAATTGATGAGTGAATTGGCTGCTGCTGGAGCCAAGTTCGAAGAGATGGACAGGGTGTCTCATTTGTTGCTAACTCTGCCATCTACATATAATGGTGTAATTACCGCAATAGAAACCTTGTCGGAAGATAGTTTAAATTTGGCATTCGTTAAAAACAGATTATTAGATCATGAGATTAGAATTAAAAACGAAAGTATTGACACAAGTAAGAAAGTTATGAATACAATGATCAAAAATATTCATAAAAATAATAATAATAATAATTATAAAAAGAAAAATTATAATTATAATAAAAGTAATGCTGATCGCAAGCCATATAATACAAAATTCAAATCAAATATAAAATGTCATCATTGTAAAAAAGATGGACACCTAAAAAAGAATTGCTATGCATACAAAAGAAAAATAAATGAACAAAATAAAGAAAACAAACAAGCACAAACAGCAACAACCCAGTCAGGCTTCGCATTTATGATGAACAGTGTTTCAAATACAAATAGTTCTAAAAATTGGAACTTCATCCTCGATTCTGGAGCTACTGACCACTTAATCAACGATGTGGAGATGTTCGCTGACTACATTGAATTGGAATCTCCAATAAGAATTGCTGTGGCTAAGCATGGTCAATTTATTTTTGCGACCAAACGAGGAATTGTTCAACTTTTCAATGGAAATCAAATCACACTTGAAGACGTTCTGTATTGCCAAGAAGTCGCTGAAAATCTGATGTCGGTTAAGCGTCTTCAAGAGGCAGGTATGACTATTGAATTCAATGAAACTGGAGTGAAAATCACTAAAAGCGGAGTGATTGTGGCTGAAAGTGCAGGTATGTACAATGTACCAGTTATTAAATTCAAAGCATATACATTAAATGCACAAAATAAGAATATGTATCGTTTATGGCATGAAAGGTTGGGGCATGTTAGCAAAGGGAAAATGTTAGAAATTAAGCGAAACAATTTATTCATCAATAATAGTCTTCTAGATAAAGTATACCCGGTAGATGATATTTGTGAAGCTTGTTTAAATGGAAAGCAAGCAAGACTACCTTTTGAAAAACGTAAAATTAAAGATTTCATAAAACGAGCATTATTCGTAATTCACTCAGATGTGTGTGGCCCAATAACACCAACTACAATTGATGATAAAAATTATTATGTAATTTTTGTCGATCAGTATACACACTATTGTGTAACATACTTAATGAAAAATAAATCGGATGTATTTAATATGTTCAAAGACTTTGTAGCAAAGAGTGAGGCACATTTCAATCTCAAAATTGTCAATCTTTATATTGACAACGGTAGAGAGTATTTGTCAAATGATATGCGAGAATTCTGTGTTCAAAAAGGTATTAGTTACCATTTAACAGTGCCTCATACACCACAATTGAATGGTGTATCTGAAAGAATGATTCGAACCATTACTGAAAAAGCGCGTGCTATGGTAAATGGTGCGAAACTTGAGAAAAGTTTCTGGGGAGAAGCTGTGCTCACAGCAACATTCTTGATTAATAGAACTCCAACTAAAGCACTTGGCAAAAGTACAAAAACGCCTTATGAAATGTGGCACGGTAAAAAGCCAAACTTAAAATATATAAGAGTTTTTGGTTCGACAGTGTATGTTCACAACAAGAATAGAAAGAGAAAATTTGATGAAAAATCAATTAAAGGAATTCTTGTTGGTTTTGATAACAATGGCTATAAATTATGGGATGTAACTGAAGAAAAATTTTTTGTTGCTAGAGATGTTGTTATAGATGAAAGAAATATGATAAATTCCAGAGCTGAAAAATATAATATGGATATCCTGAATGAAAGTAAGGATGAGAATCAAAGCCATCTTCTGAATGAGAGTAAGGAAAGTGAGCTAATAAGTCTTCCGAATGAGAGTAAGAAGACTAATGAAATAAATATCCCGAATGATAGTAAGGGTGAAAATCAAAGTAAACTTCTGAATGATAGTAGGAAGAGTGAACAAATATTTTTTCCGAATGAGAGTAAGAAAAGCAATGAACTTGAACAGCCTAGTGATATCATAACTAATCGAAGCAACGAAAATCCAGTAAAGACTGGTGATAATGAAGCTACACGAAAGAGCATTCGGTTACAAAATAAGCCTCAAATATGTTATAAAGAAGACGAAACAGACTTGAACATATTTATATTAAATGCACATACAATCCTGAATGATGTTCCAAATTCATTTGATGAAATAAGGAACAGAACTGACAAATCGCTTTGGGAAAAAGCTATCAAGTCCGAAATAGATGCTCACGAATTGAATAATACATGGACTATTGTTAAGAGACCTAAGAATATTAATATAGTAGATAATAAATGGGTGTTCTCTTTAAAATACGATGAATCGGGTAATCCAATTAGATATAAAGCAAGATTAGTAGCCCGTGGGTTCACACAAGAATATCTAATTGACTATGACGAAACGTTTGCACCTGTCGCTAGGATTACAAGTTTTAGATTCTTATTGACATTGTCAGTACAATATAGTTTAAAGGTACATCATATGGATGTAAAAACTGCCTTCTTAAATTGAACATTAAAAGAAGAAATATATATGAAAATTCCTCAAGGTGTTACAAGCGACAATGAAAAAGTATGTAAATTGAACAAATCAATTTATGGACTCAAACAAGCTGCCAGATGCTGGTTTGAAGTGTTTGATAAAGCTATAAAAGAGTGTGGGTTTGAAAATTCACAAGTTGATCGTTGCATATACACTCTTAATAATGGTTCTATCGAGAAAAATATATATGTACTACTATACGTAGATGATCTTGTAATCGCAACAGCAGACATGGAAAGGATGACAAATTTCAAAGATTACTTAAGAAGTTTAGAATGACAGACCTTAAAGAAATTCGATATTTTATAGGGATAAAAGTAGAAGTAGGCAAAGATAGAATATATCTAAGTCAGTCATCTTACATTAAATCAATTTTAAATAAGTTTAAGATGAACGATTGTAAATCAGCTGATACACCTCTTCAAAGCAAACTTAATTACGAATTATTAAATTCAGACGAAAAATCGGATGCCCCTTGTCGTAATTTAATAGGTTGTTTAATGTATCTTATGCTGTGTACCCGTCCAGACTTAGCAACTGCTGTAAATATTCTTAGTAGATACACAAACAAAAACAATGCTGAGTTATGGACAAGTTTGAAAAGGATTCTTAGATACTTAAAAGGTAGTGCGGACATGAAATTGGTCTTTGAAAAAAATTCAAATGTTGAGAACATATTTATTGGTTATGCAGACTCCGACTGGGGTGGAAATGAAAATGATAGAAAAAGTACCACTGGGTATCTTTTCAAAATGTTTAATTCAAACTTAATTTGTTGGAATACAAAAAGACAAAATTCAGTAGCTGCTTCATCGACTGAAGCAGAATACATGGCCTTACTCGAAGCAGTCAGAGAAGCATTATGGTTGAAATCCTTATTAAGAAGCATACATATAAAAATTGAAAACCCGATAATAATTTATGAAGATAATCAAGGATGCATCATGTCATAAAAGGTCGAAACATATTGATATAAAATATCATTTTGTAAGAGAACGAATAGAAACTAATGATATTTATCTCGAGTATATACCCACAGAAAATCAACTTGCTGATGTCTTCACAAAGCCGTTGCCAGCAGCTAAATTTTTAAATCTACGCGGGAAACTTGGTCTCATCAATTAATATTAAAAAAAAATAATAAATTTTGTTATTAAGTACTATTTGATTAAATACATATACATATTTATAAGATAATTTAAAGTTAAAAAAAAAAAAAAACTTGAAATTAAACTAACTCTAATTGGAAATAATTATATTTATGTATTATCAAAATTACCATCATTTAAAATGAAAAGAAATGTATGGAATTTAATTTAAATTTAATTTAATGTTATATTAATGAATTTTTGATTTATGAACACTTTATATTACAATGAATTGAATGTTGAAATTTTAGTTAGAAAAAGATCTAAGATCTAACAATGATTTGATTGGGTTTTTCTGGGTTTTCCCCAATCCATGCAGCGAATGCTGAATCATTATATTGTAACTCCCCAGATATGCACACAAGCCAAAATCATTAATGAAAATGAAATACACTATAATATAACTATTTGTAATGCAATTTTTGAGGGGGCGTGTTGAATATATGGCAACGTATTGTTCAACATATGGCAACCTATATATTACGTCTGGTAGCATTACAAAAATTGTCATTACATATCGATTAAAGAATGGTCACACTTGCATGTGTTTCCCTTCTTCTTATTGAAATCTTCAAAGTGGCTGGTTGTGCGTTTGTGAACAAATAAAATATATATAAAATCATATAAAACAAAATATAATAAATCAGTGGTTTTATTAAATAAAAAGGTTAAATTTACAACAGGCAGTACTGGTAAACAGCTACAATAGGCTGGTCGAAGTCACAAAGGAGCACTTTGAAAACAAAAAGTTTCCAGACCCCGACCCGAACTACTCATATGGGCAGCGCTAGTAACATAATGCTACAATAGATCGGTCGAAGTTACATAGGAGCACTTTGAAAACGAAAAGTTTCCAGACCCCGATCAGACCTCCTTATGTATATGGGAAACACTGGTAACACACTGCTACAATAGACCGGTCGAAGTCACATAGGAACACTTTAAAAACAAAACGTTTCCAGACCCCGACCAGACCTACGTATGTAAGTGGGCAGTACTGGTAAACAGCTACAATAGGCTGGTCGAAGTCACTTAGAAGCACTTTGAAAACAAAAAGTTTCCTGACCCCGACCAGACCTTCTTGAGTATATGGGCAGCACTGGAAAATTGCTACAACAGGCCGGTCGAAGTCACATTGAAGCACATTGAAAACAAAAAGTTTCCAGACCCCGAACAGAAGTACTTATATGGGCAGCACTGGAAACATACTGCTACAATAGGCCGGTCGAAGTCACATAGGAGCACTTTGAAAACAAAAAGTTTCCAGACCGGGACCAGACCTACTTATATGGGCAGCAATGGTAACATACTGCTACATTAGGCCGGTCAAAGTCACATAGGAGCACTTTGAAAACAAAAAGTTTCCAGACCCCGACCAGACCTACTTATATGGGCAGCTCTGGTAACACACTGCAACAATAGTCCGGTCGAAGTCACATAGGAGCACTTTGAAAACAAAAAGTTTCCAGATCCCGACCATACCTACTTATGTATATGGGCAGTACTGGTAAACAGCTACAATAGGCTGGTCGAAGTCACAAAGGAGCACTTTGAAAACAAAACGTTTCCAAACCGGGACCAGACCTACTTATATGGGCAGCAATGGTAACATACTGCTACATTAGGCCGGTCGAAGTTACATAGGAGCACTTTGAAAACAAAAAGTTTCCAGACCCCGACCAGACCTACTTATATGGGCAGCTCTGGTAACACACTGCAACAATAGTCCGGTCGAAGTCACATAGGAGTACTTTGAAAGCAAAAAGTTTCCAGACCCCGAACAGAACTACTTATATGGGCATCACTGGAAACATACTGCTTCAATAGGCCGGTCGAATTCACATAGGAGCACTTTGAAAACAAAAAGTTTCCAGACCGGGACCAGACCTACTTATATGGGCAGCAATGGTAACATACTGCTACATTAGGCCGGTCGAAGTCACATAGGAGCACTTTGAAAACAAAAAGTTTCCAAACCGGGACCAGACCTACTTATATGGGCAGCAATGGTAACATACTGCTACATTAGGCCGGTCGAAGTCACATAGGAGCACTTTGAAAACAAAAAGTTTCCAGACCGGGACCAGACCTACTTATATGAGCAGCGATGGTAACATACTGCTACATTAGGCCGGTCGAAGTCACATAGGAGCACTTTGAAAACAAAACGTTTCCAGACCCCGACCAGACCTCCTTATGTATGTGGGAAACTCTGGTAACACACTGCTATAATAGACCGGTCGAAGTCACATAGGAGCACTTTGAAAACAAAACGTTTCCAGACCCCGACCAGACCTACTTATGTTTATGGGAATCACTGGTAACACAATGCTACAATATAAAGGTCGAAGTCACATAGGAGTACTTTGAAAGCAAAAAGTTTCCAGACCCCGACCCGACCTACTCATATGGGCAGCACTAGTAACACACTGCTACAATATGCCGGTCGAAGTCACATATGAGCACTTTGAAAACGAAAAGTTTCCAGACCCCGACCAGACCTCTTTATGTATATGGGAAACTCTGGTAACACACTGCTACAATAGACGGGTCGAAGTCACATAGGAGCACTTTGAAAACAAAACGTTTCCAGACTCCGACCAGACCTACTTATGTATATAGGAAACACTGGTAACACACTGCTACAATATAAAGGTCGAAGTCACATAGGAGTACTTTGAAAGCAAAAAGTTTCCAGACCCCGACCCGACCTACTCATATGGGCAGCACTAGTAACAAACTGCTACAATATGCCGGTCGAAGTCACATATGAGCACTTTGAAAACGAAAAGTTTCCAGACCCCGACCAGACCTAATTATGTATGTGGGAAACTCTGGTAACACACTGCTACAATAGACGGGTCGAAGTCACATAGGAGCACTTTGAAAACAAAACGTTTCCAAACTCCGACCAGACCTTCTTATGTATATAGGAAACACTGGTAACACACTGCTACAATAGATCGGTCGAAGTCACATATGAGCACTTTGAAAACGAAAAGTTTCCAGACCCCGACCAGACCTCTTTATGTATATGGGAAACTCTGGTAACACACTGCTACAATAGACGGGTCGAAGTCACATAGGAGCACTTTGAAAACAAAACGTTTCCAGACTCCGACCAGACCTACTTATGTATATAGGAAACACTGGTAACACACTGCTACAATATAAAGGTCGAAGTCACATAGGAGTACTTTGAAAACAAAAAGTTTCCAGACCCCGACCCGACCTACTCATATGGGCAGCACTAGTAACAAACTGCTACAATATGCCGGTCGAAGTCACATATGAGCTCTTTGAAAACGAAAAGTTTCCAGACCCCGACCAGACCTCCTTATGTATGTGGGAAACTCTGGTAACACACTGCTACAATAGACGGGTCGAAGTCACATAGGAGCACTTTGAAAACAAAACGTTTCCAAACTCCGACCAGACCTTCTTATGTATATAGGAAACACTGGTAACACACTGCTACAATAGATCGGTCGAAGTCACATAGGAGCACTTTGAAAACAAAAAGTTTCCAGACCCCGACCAGACCTCCTTATGTATGTGGGAAACTCTGGTAACAAACTGCTACAATAGACCGGTCGAAGTCACCTAGGAGCACTTTGAAACCAAAAGTTTCCAGACCCCGACCAGACCTACTTATATGGGCAGCACTAGTAACATACTTCTACAATAGGTCGGTCGAAGTCACATAGGAAAACAAAAAGTTTCCAGACCCCGACCAGACCTACTTATATGGGCAGCACAGGTAACACACTTCAACAATAGTCCGATCGAAGTCACATAAGAGCACTTTAAAAACAATAAATTTAAAGACCCCGACCAGACCTACTCAATGGGTTGCAATGGTAATTCACTGCTACAGTAGGCCGATCGAAGTCACATAGAAGCACTTTGAAAACAAAAAGTTTCCTTTTTCCAGACCTTCTTGAGTATATGGGCAGCACTGGAAAATTGCTACAACATTCCGGTCGAAGTCACATTGAAGCACATTGAAAACAAAAAGTTTCCAGACCCCGACCAGACCTACTTATGTATAAGGGCAGTACTGGTAAACAGCTACAATAGGCCGGTCGAAGTCACATAGGAGCACTTTGAAAACAAAAAGTTTCCAGATCCCGACCAGACCTACTTATGTATAAGGGCAGTACTGGTAAACAGCTACAATAGGCTGGTCGAAGTCACAAAGGAGCACTTTGAAAACAAAAAGTTTCCAGACCCCGACCCGAACTACTCATATGGGCAGCGCTAGTAACATAATGCTACAATACGCCGGTCGAAGTCACATAGGAGCACTTTGAAAACAGAAAGTTTCCAGACCCCGACCAGACCTCCTTATGTATGTGGGAAACTCTGGTAACACACTGCTACAATAGACCGGTCGAAGTCACATAGGAGCACTTTGAAAACAAAACGTTTCCAGACCCCGACCAGACCTACTTATGTATATGGGAATCACTGGTAACACACTGCTACAATATAAAGGTCGAAGTCACATAGGAGTACTTTGAAAGCAAAAAGTTTCCAGACCCCGACCCGACCTACTCATATGGGCAGCACTAGTAACAAACTGCTACAATAGGCCGGTCGAAGTCGCATAAGAGCACTTTGAAAACGAAAAGTTTCCAGACCCCGATCAGACCTCCTTATGTAAATGGGAAACACTGGTAACACACTGCTACAATAGACCGGTCGAAGTCAAATAGGAGCACTTTGAAAACAAAACGTTTCCAGACCCCGACCAGACCTACTCATGTAAGTGGGCAGTACTGGTAAACAGCTACAATAGGCTGGTCGAAGTCACATAGAAACACTTTAAAAACAAAAAGTTTAAAGACCTAGACTAGACCTACTCAAATGGGCAGCACTAGTAACAAACTGCTACAATATGCCGGTAGAAGTCACATATGAGCACTTCGAAAACGAAAAGTTTCCAGACCCCAATCAGACCTCCTTATGTATGTGGGAAACTCTGGTAACACACTGCTACAATAGACCGGTCGAAGTCACATAGGAGCACTTTGAAAACAAAACGTTTCCAGACCCCGACCAGACCTACTTATGTATATGGGAATCACTGGTAACACACTGCTACAATATAAAGGTCGAAGTCACATAGGAGCACTTTGAAAACAAAACGTTTCCAAACTCCGACCAGACCTTCTTATGTATATAGGAAACACTGGTAACACACTGCTACAATAGATCGGTCGATGTTACATAGGAGCACTTTGAAAACAAAAAGTTTCCAGACCCCGACCAGACCTCCTTATGTATGTGGGAAACTCTGGTAACACACTGCTACAATAGACCGGTCGAAGTCACCTAGGAGCACTTTGAAACCAAAAGTTTCCAGACCCCGACCAGACCTACTTATATGGGCAGCACTAGTAACATACTTCTACAATAGGTCGGTCGAAGTCACATAGGAAAACAAAAAGTTTCCAGACCCCGACCAGACCTACTTATATGGGCAGCACAGGTAACACACTTCAACAATAGTCCGATCGAAGTCACATAAGAGCACTTTAAAAACAATAAATTTAAAGACCCCGACCAGACCTACTCAATGGGTTGCAATGGTAATTCACTGCTACAGTAGGCCGATCGAAGTCACATAGAAGCACTTTGAAAACAAAAAGTTTCCTTTTTCCAGACCTTCTTGAGTATATGGGCAGCACTGGAAAATTGCTACAACATTCCGGTCGAAGTCACATTGAAGCACATTGAAAACAAAAAGTTTCCAGACCCCGAACAGAACTACTTATATGGGCAGCACTGGAAACATACTGCTACAATAGGCCGGTCGAAGTCACATAGGAGCACTTTGAAAACAAAAAGTTTCCAGATCCCGACCAGACCTACTTATGTATAAGGGCAGTACTGGTAAACAGCTACAATAGGCTGGTCGAAGTCACAAAGGAGCACTTTGAAAACAAAAAGTTTCCAGACCCCGACCCGAACTACTCATATGGGCAGCGCTAGTAACATAATGCTACAATACGCCGGTCGAAGTCACATAGGAGCACTTTGAAAACAAAAAGTTTCCAGACCCCGACCAGACCTCCTTATGTATGTGGGAAACTCTGGTAACACACTGCTACAATAGACCGGTCGAAGTCACATAGGAGCACTTTGAAAACAAAACGTTTCCAGACCCCGACCAGACCTACTTATGTATATGGGAATCACTGGTAACACACTGCTACAATATAAAGGTCGAAGTCACATAGGAGTACTTTGAAAGCAAAAAGTTTCCAGACCCCGACCCGACCTACTCATATGGGCAGCACTAGTAACAAACTGCAACAATAGGCCGGTCGAAGTCGCATAAGAGCACTTTGAAAACGAAAAGTTTCCAGACCCCGATCAGACCTCCTTATGTAAATGGGAAACACTGGTAACACACTGCTACAATAGACCGGTCGAAGTCAAATAGGAGCACTTTGAAAACAAAACGTTTCCAGACCCCGACCAGACCTACTCATGTAAGTGGGCAGTACTGGTAAACAGCTACAATAGGCTGGTCGAAGTCACATAGAAACACTTTAAAAACAAAAAGTTTAAAGACCTAGACTAGACCTACTCAAATGGGCAGCACTAGTAACAAACTGCTACAATATGCCGGTCGAAGTCACATATGAGCACTTTGAAAACGAAAAGTTTCCAGACCCCGACCAGACCTCCTTATGTATGTGGGAAACTCTGGTAACACACTGCTACAATAGACGGGTCGAAGTCACATAGGAGCACTTTGAAAACAAAACGTTTCCAGACCCCGACCAGACCTACTTATGTATATGAGAATCACTGGTAACACACTGCTACAATATAAAGGTCGAAGTCACATAGGAGTACTTTGAAAGCAAAAAGTTTCCAGACCCCGACCCGACCTACTCATATGGGCAGCACTAGTAACAAACTGCTACAATAGACCGGTCGAAGTCGCATAGGAGCACTTTGAAAACGAAAAGTTTCCAGACCCCGACCAGACCTCCTTATGTATATGGGAAACACTGATAACACACTGCTACAATAGACCGGTCGAAGTTACATAGGAGCACTTTGAAAAAAAAAAGTTTCCAGACCCCGACCAGAACTCCTTATGTATTTGGGAAACTCTGGTAACACACTGCTACAATAGACCGGTCGAAGTCACATAGGAGCACTTTGAAAACAAAAAGTTTCCAGACCCCGACCAGACCTACTTATGTATATGGGAATCACTGGTAACACACCGCTACAATATAAAGGTCAAAGTCACATAGGAGTACTTTGAAAGCAAAAAGTTTCCAGACCCCGACCCGACCTACTCATATGGGCAGCACTAGTAACAAACTGCTACAATAGGCCGGTCGAAGTCGCATAAGAGCACTTTGAAAACGAAAAGTTTCCAGACCCCGATCAGACCTCCTTATGTATATGGGAAACACTGGTAACACACTGCTACAATAGACCGGTCGAAGTCAAATAGGAGCACTTTGAAAACAAAACGTTTCCAGACCCCGACCAGACCTACTCATGTAAGTGGGCAGTACTGGTAAACAGCTACAATAGGCTGGTCGAAGTCACATAGAAACACTTTAAAAACAAAAAGTTTAAAGACCTAGACTAGACCTACTCAAATGGGCAGCACTAGTAACAAACTGCTACAATATGCCGGTCGAAGTCACATATGAGCACTTTGAAAACGAAAAGTTTCCAGACCCCGACCAGACCTCCTTATGTATGTGGGAAACTCTGGTAACACACTGCTACAATAGACGGGTCGAAGTCACATAGGAGCACTTTGAAAACAAAACGTTTCCAGACCCCGACCAGACCTACTTATGTATATGGGAATCACTGGTAACACACTGTTACAATATAAAGGTCGAAGTCACATAGGAGTACTTTGGAAGCAAAAAGTTTCCAGACCCCGACCCGACCTACTCATATGGGCAGCACTAGTAACAAACTGCTACAATAGACCGGTCGAAGTCGCATAGGAGCACTTTGAAAACGAAAAGTTTCCAGACCCCGACCAGACCTCCTTATCTATATGGGAAACACTGATAACACACTGCTACAATAGACCGGTCGAAGTTACATAGGAGCAATTTGAAAACAAAAAGTTTCCAGACCCCGACCAGAACTCCTTATGTATGTGGGAAACTCTGGTAACACACTGCTACAATAGACCGGTCGAAGTCACATAGGAGCACTTTGAAAACAAAAAGTTTCCAGACCCCGACCCGACCTACTCATATGGGCAGCACTAGTAACAAACTGCTACAATAGACCGGTCGAAGTCGCATAGGAGCACTTTGAAAACAAAACGTTTCCAGACCCCGACCAGACCTACTCATGTAAGTGGGCAGTACTGGTAAACAGCTACAATAGGCTGGTCGAAGTCACATAGAAACACTTTAAAAACAAAAAGTTTAAAGACCTAGACTAGACCTACTCAAATGGGCAGCACTAGTAACAAACTGCTACAATATGCCGGTAGAAGTCACATATGAGCACTTCGAAAACGAAAAGTTTCCAGACCCCAATCAGACCTCCTTATGTATGTGGGAAACTCTGGTAACACACTGCTACAATAGACCGGTCGAAGTCACATAGGAGCACTTTGAAAACAAAACGTTTCCAGACCCCGACCAGACCTACTTATGTATATGGGAATCACTGGTAACACACTGCTACAATATAAAGGTCGAAGTCACATAGGAGCACTTTGAAAACAAAACGTTTCCAAACTCCGACCAGACCTTCTTATGTATATAGGAAACACTGGTAACACACTGCTACAATAGATCGGTCGATGTTACATAGGAGCACTTTGAAAACAAAAAGTTTCCAGACCCCGACCAGACCTCCTTATGTATGTGGGAAACTCTGGTAACACACTGCTACAATAGACCGGTCGAAGTCACCTAGGAGCACTTTGAAACCAAAAGTTTCCAGACCCCGACCAGACCTACTTATATGGGCAGCACTAGTAACATACTTCTACAATAGGTCGGTCGAAGTCACATAGGAAAACAAAAAGTTTCCAGACCCCGACCAGACCTACTTATATGGGCAGCACAGGTAACACACTTCAACAATAGTCCGATCGAAGTCACATAAGAGCACTTTAAAAACAAAATATTTAAAGACCCCGACCAGACCTACTCAATGGGTTGCAATGGTAATTCACTGCTACAGTAGGCCGATCGAAGTCACATAGAAGCACTTTGAAAACAAAAAGTTTCCTTTTTCCAGACCTTCTTGAGTATATGGGCAGCACTGGAAAATTGCTACAACATTCCGGTCGAAGTCACATTGAAGCACATTGAAAACAAAAAGTTTCCAGACCCCGAACAGAACTACTTATATGGGCAGCACTGGAAACATACTGCTACAATAGGCCGGTCGAAGTCACATAGGAGCACTTTGAAAACAAAAAGTTTCCAGATCCCGACCAGACCTACTTATGTATAAGGGCAGTACTGGTAAACAGCTACAATAGGCTGGTCGAAGTCACAAAGGAGCACTTTGAAAACAAAAAGTTTCCAGACCCCGACCCGAACTACTCATATGGGCAGCGCTAGTAACATAATGCTACAATACGCCGGTCGAAGTCACATAGGAGCACTTTGAAAACAAAAAGTTTCCAGACCCCGACCAGACCTCCTTATGTATGTGGGAAACTCTGGTAACACACTGCTACAATAGACCGGTCGAAGTCACATAGGAGCACTTTGAAAACAAAACGTTTCCAGACCCCGACCAGACCTACTTATGTATATGGGAATCACTGGTAACACACTGCTACAATATAAAGGTCGAAGTCACATAGGAGTACTTTGAAAGCAAAAAGTTTCCAGACCCCGACCCGACCTACTCATATGGGCAGCACTAGTAACAAACTGCAACAATAGGCCGGTCGAAGTCGCATAAGAGCACTTTGAAAACGAAAAGTTTCCAGACCCCGATCAGACCTCCTTATGTAAATGGGAAACACTGGTAACACACTGCTACAATAGACCGGTCGAAGTCAAATAGGAGCACTTTGAAAACAAAACGTTTCCAGACCCCGACCAGACCTACTTATGTATATGAGAATCACTGGTAACACACTGCTACAATATAAAGGTCGAAGTCACATAGGAGTACTTTGAAAGCAAAAAGTTTCCAGACCCCGACCCGACCTACTCATATGGGCAGCACTAGTAACAAACTGCTACAATAGACCGGTCGAAGTCGCATAGGAGCACTTTGAAAACGAAAAGTTTCCAGACCCCGACCAGACCTCCTTATGTATATGGGAAACTCTGGTAACACACTGCTACAATAGACGGGTCGAAGTCACATAGGAGCACTTTGAAAACAAAACGTTTCCAGACCCCGACCAGACCTACTCATGTAAGTGGGCAGTACTGGTAAACAGCTACAATAGGCTGGTCGAAGTCACATAGAAACACTTTAAAAACAAAAAGTTTAAAGACCTAGACTAGACCTACTCAAATGGGCAGCACTAGTAACAAACTGCTACAATATGCCGGTCGAAGTCACATATGAGCACTTTGAAAACGAAAAGTTTCCAGACCCCGACCAGACCTCCTTATGTATGTGGGAAACTCTGGTAACACACTGCTACAATAGACGGGTCGAAGTCACATAGGAGCACTTTGAAAACAAAACGTTTCCAGACCCCGACCAGACCTACTTATGTATATGAGAATCACTGGTAACACACTGCTACAATATAAAGGTCGAAGTCACATAGGAGTACTTTGAAAGCAAAAAGTTTCCAGACCCCGACCCGACCTACTCATATGGGCAGCACTAGTAACAAACTGCTACAATAGACCGGTCGAAGTCGCATAGGAGCACTTTGAAAACGAAAAGTTTCCAGACCCCGACCAGACCTCCTTATGTATATGGGAAACACTGATAACACACTGCTACAATAGACCGGTCGAAGTTACATAGGAGCACTTTGAAAACAAAAAGTTTCCAGACCCCGACCAGAACTCCTTATGTATTTGGGAAACTCTGGTAACACACTGCTACAATAGACCGGTCGAAGTCACATAGGAGCACTTTGAAAACAAAACGTTTCCAGACCCCGACCAGACCTACTTATGTATATGGGAATCACTGGTAACACACTGCTACAATATAAAGGTCGAAGTCACATAGGAGTACTTTGAAAGCAAAAAGTTTCCAGACCCCGACCCGACCTACTCATATGGGCAGCACTAGTAACAAACTGCAACAATAGGCCGGTCGAAGTCGCATAAGAGCACTTTGAAAACGAAAAGTTTCCAGACCCCGATCAGACCTCCTTATGTAAATGGGAAACACTGGTAACACACTGCTACAATAGACCGGTCGAAGTCAAATAGGAGCACTTTGAAAACAAAACGTTTCCAGACCCCGACCAGACCTACTCATGTAAGTGGGCAGTACTGGTAAACAGCTACAATAGGCTGGTCGAAGTCACATAGAAACACTTTAAAAACAAAAAGTTTAAAGACCTAGACTAGACCTACTCAAATGGGCAGCACTAGTAACAAACTGCTACAATATGCCGGTCGAAGTCACATATGAGCACTTTGAAAACGAAAAGTTTCCAGACCCCGACCAGACCTCCTTATGTATGTGGGAAACTCTGGTAACACACTGCTACAATAGACGGGTCGAAGTCACATAGGAGCACTTTGAAAACAAAACGTTTCCAGACCCCGACCAGACCTACTTATGTATATGAGAATCACTGGTAACACACTGCTACAATATAAAGGTCGAAGTCACATAGGAGTACTTTGAAAGCAAAAAGTTTCCAGACCCCGACCCGACCTACTCATATGGGCAGCACTAGTAACAAACTGCTACAATAGACCGGTCGAAGTCGCATAGGAGCACTTTGAAAACGAAAAGTTTCCAGACCCCGACCAGACCTCCTTATGTATATGGGAAACACTGATAACACACTGCTACAATAGACCGGTCGAAGTTACATAGGAGCACTTTGAAAACAAAAAGTTTCCAGACCCCGACCAGAACTCCTTATGTATTTGGGAAACTCTGGTAACACACTGCTACAATAGACCGGTCGAAGTCACATAGGAGCACTTTGAAAACAAAAAGTTTCCAGACCCCGACCAGACCTACTTATGTATATGGGAATCACTGGTAACACACCGCTACAATATAAAGGTCAAAGTCACATAGGAGTACTTTGAAAGCAAAAAGTTTCCAGACCCCGACCCGACCTACTCATATGGGCAGCACTAGTAACAAACTGCTACAATAGGCCGGTCGAAGTCGCATAAGAGCACTTTGAAAACGAAAAGTTTCCAGACCCCGATCAGACCTCCTTATGTATATGGGAAACACTGGTAACACACTGCTACAATAGACCGGTCGAAGTCAAATAGGAGCACTTTGAAAACAAAACGTTTCCAGACCCCGACCAGACCTACTCATGTAAGTGGGCAGTACTGGTAAACAGCTACAATAGGCTGGTCGAAGTCACATAGAAACACTTTAAAAACAAAAAGTTTAAAGACCTAGACTAGACCTACTCAAATGGGCAGCACTAGTAACAAACTGCTACAATATGCCGGTCGAAGTCACATATGAGCACTTTGAAAACGAAAAGTTTCCAGACCCCGACCAGACCTCCTTATGTATGTGGGAAACTCTGGTAACACACTGCTACAATAGACGGGTCGAAGTCACATAGGAGCACTTTGAAAACAAAACGTTTCCAGACCCCGACCAGACCTACTTATGTATATGGGAATCACTGGTAACACACTGTTACAATATAAAGGTCGAAGTCACATAGGAGTACTTTGGAAGCAAAAAGTTTCCAGACCCCGACCCGACCTACTCATATGGGCAGCACTAGTAACAAACTGCTACAATAGACCGGTCGAAGTCGCATAGGAGCACTTTGAAAACGAAAAGTTTCCAGACCCCGACCAGACCTCCTTATCTATATGGGAAACACTGATAACACACTGCTACAATAGACCGGTCGAAGTTACATAGGAGCAATTTGAAAACAAAAAGTTTCCAGACCCCGACCAGAACTCCTTATGTATGTGGGAAACTCTGGTAACACACTGCTACAATAGACCGGTCGAAGTCACATAGGAGCACTTTGAAAACAAAAAATTTCCAGACCCCGACCAGACCTACTTATGTATATGGGAATCACTGGTAACACACCGCTACAATATAAAGGTCAAAGTCACATAGGAGTACTTTGAAAGCAAAAAGTTTCCAGACCCCGACCAGAACTCCTTATGTAAGTGGGAAACTCTGGTAACACACTGCTACAATAGACCGGTCGAAGTCACATAGGAGCACTTTGAAAACAAAAAGTTTCCTGACCCCGACCAGACCAACTTATATGGGCAGCACTAGTAACATACTTCTACAATAGGTCGGTCGAAGTCACATAGGAAAACAAAAAGTTTCCAGACCCCGACCAGACCTACTTATATGGGCAGCACAGGTAACACACTTCAACAATAGTCCGATCGAAGTCATATAAGAGCACTTTAAAAACAAAAAATTTAAAGACCCCGACCAGACCTACTCAATGGGTTGCAATGGTAATTCACTGCTACAGTAGGCCGATCGAAGTCACATAGAAGCACTTTGAAAATAAAAAGTTTCCTGATCCCGACCAGACCTTCTTGAGTATATGGGCAGCACTGGAAAATTGCTACATTGAAAACAAAAAGTTTCCAGACCCCGAACAGAACTACTTATATGGGCAGCACTGGAAACATACTGCTACAATAGGCCGGTCGAAGTCACATAGGAGCACTTTGAAAACAAAAAGTTTCCAGATCCCGACCAGACCTACTTATGTATATGGGCAGTACTGGTAAACAGCTACAATAGGCTGGTCGAAGTCACTTAGAAACACTTTAAAAACAAAAAGTTTAAAGACCCCGAAAAGACCTACTTATATATATGGGCAGTACTGGTAACAAACTGCCACAATAGGCCGGTCGAAATCACATAGGAGTACTTTGAAAACAAAACACTGCTAAATAGGCCGGTCGATGTCACATAGGAACACCTTGAAAACAAAAATGTTCCAGACCCCGACCCGACCTACTTATATGGGCAGTTCTGGTAACACACTGCAACAATAGTCCGGTCGTAGTCACATAGGAGCACTTTGAAAACAAAAAGTTTCCAGATCCCGACCATACTTACTTATGTATATGGGCAGTACTGGTAAACAGCTACAATAGGCTGGTCGAAGTCACATAGGAGCACTTTGAAAACAAAACGTTTCCAGACCCCGACCAGACCTACTTATATGGGAAGCAATGCAACACACTGCAACAGTAGGCCGATCGAAGTCACAAAGGAGCAATTTGAAAACAAAAAGTTTCCAGACCCCGACCAGACCTACTTATGTATATGGGAAACACTGGTAACACACTGCTATAATAGGCCGGTCGAAGTCACATAGGAACACTTTGAAAACAAAAAGTATCCAGACCCCGACCAGACCTACTTATATGGGAAGCACTGGAAACATACTGCTACAATAGGCCGGTCGAAGTCACATAGGAGCACTTTGAAAACAAAAAGTTTCCAGACCGGGACCAGACCTACTTATATGGGCAGCAATGGTAACATACTGCTACATTAGGCCGGTCGAAGTCACATAGGAGCACTTTGAAAACAAAAAGTTTAAAGACCTAGACTAGACCTACTCATATGGGCAGCACTAGTAACAAACTGGTACAACATGCTGGTCGAAGTCACATATGAGCACTTTGAAAACAAAACGTTTCCAGACCCCGACCAGACCTCCTTATGTATATGGGAAACTCTGGTAACACACTGCTACAATAGACGGGTCGAAGTCACATAGGAGCACTTTGAAAACAAAACGTTTCCAGACTCCGACCAGACCTACTTATGTATATAGGAAACACTGGTAACACACTGCTACAATATAAAGGTCGAAGTCACATAGGAGTACTTTGAAAGCAAAAAGTTTCCAGACCCCGACCCGACCTACTCATATGGGCAGCACTAGTAACAAACTGCTACAATATGCCGGTCGAAGTCACATATGAGCACTTTGAAAACGAAAAGTTTCCAGACCCCGATCAGACCTCCTTATGTATATGGGAAACACTGGTAACACACTGCTACAATATAAAGGTCGAAGTCACATAGGAGTACTTTGAAAGCAAAAAGTTTCCAGACACTGAACAGAACTACTTATATGGGCAGCACTGGAAACATACTGCTACAATAGGCCGGTCGAAGTCACATAGGAGCACTTTGAAAACAAAAAGTTTCCAGACCGGGACCAGACCTACTTATATGGGCAGCAATGGTAACATACTGCTACATTAGGCCGGTCGAAGTCACATAGGAGCACTTTGAAAACAAAAAGTTTCCAGACCGGGACCAGACCTACTTATATGGGCAGCAATGGTAACATACTGCTACATTAGGCCGGTCGAAGTCACATAGGAGCACTTTGAAAACAAAAAGTTTCCAGACCCCGACCAGACCTCCTTATGTATGTGGGAAACTCTGGTAACACACTGCTATAATAGACCGGTCGAAGTCACATAGGAGCACTTTGAAAACAAAACGTTTCGAGACCCCGACCAGACCTACTTATGTATATGGGAATCACTGGTAACACACTGCTACAATATAAAGGTCGAAGTCACATAGGAGTACTTTGAAAGCAAAAAGTTTCCAGACCCCGACCCGACCTACTCATATGGGCAGCACTGGTAACAAACTGCTACAATAGGCCGGTCGAAGTCGCATAGGAGCACTTTGAAAACGAAAAGTTTCCAGACCCCGATCAGACCTCCTTATGTATATGGGAAACACTGGTAACACACTGCTACAATAGACCGGTCGAAGTCACATAGTAGCACTTTGAAAACAAAACGTTTCCAGACCCCGATCAGACCTACTTATGTAAGTGGGCAGTACTGGTAAACAGCTACAATAGGCTGGTCGAAGTCACATAGAAACACTTTAAAAACAAAAAGTTTAAAGACCTAGACTAGACCTACTCATATGGGCAGCACTAGTAACAAACTGCTACAATATGCCGGTCGAAGTCACATATGAGCACTTTGAAAACGAAAAGTTTCCAGACCCCGACCAGACCTCCTTATGTATATGGGAAACTCTGGTAACACACTGCTACAATAGACGGGTCGAAGTCACATAGGAGCACTTTGAAAACAAAACGTTTCCAGACTCCGACCAGAACTACTTATGTATATAGGAAACACTGGTAACACACTGCTACAATATAAAGGTCGAAGTCACATAGGAGTACTTTGAAAGCAAAAAGTTTCCAGACCCCGACCCGACCTACTCATATGGGCAGCACTAGTAACAAACTGCTACAATAGGCCGGTCGAAGTCGCATAAGAGCACTTTGAAAACGAAAAGTTTCCAGACCCCGATCAGACCTCCTTATGTATATGGGAAACACTGGTAACACACTGCTACAATAGACCGGTCGAAGTCAAATAGGAGCACTTTGAAAACAAAACGTTTCCAGACCCCGACCAGACCTACTCATGTAAGTGGGCAGTACTGGTAAACAGCTACAATAGGCTGGTCGAAGTCACATAGAAACACTTTAAAAACAAAAAGTTTAAAGACCTAGACTAGACCTACTCAAATGGGCAGCACTAGTAACAAACTGCTACAATATGCCGGTCGAAGTCACATATGAGCACTTTGAAAACGAAAAGTTTCCAGACCCCGACCAGACCTCCTTATGTATGTGGGAAACTCTGGTAACACACTGCTACAATAGACGGGTCGAAGTCACATAGGAGCACTTTGAAAACAAAACGTTTCCAGACCCCGACCAGACCTACTTATGTATATGGGAATCACTGGTAACACACTGCTACAATATAAAGGTCGAAGTCACATAGGAGTACTTTGGAAGCAAAAAGTTTCCAGACCCCGACCCGACCTACTCATATGGGCAGCACTAGTAACAAACTGCTACAATAGACCGGTCGAAGTTACATAGGAGCAATTTGAAAACAAAAAGTTTCCAGACCCCGACCAGAACTCCTTATGTATGTGGGAAACTCTGGTAACACACTGCTACAATAGACCAGTCGAAGTCACATAGGAGCACTTTGAAAACAAAAAGTTTCCTGACCCCGACCAGACCTACTTATATGGGCAGCACTAGTAACATACTTCTACAATAGGTCGGTCGAAGTCACATAGGAAAACAAAAAGTTTCCAGACCCCGACCAGACCTACTTATATGGGCAGCACAGGTAACACACTTCAACAATAGTCCGATCGAAGTCATATAAGAGCACTTTAAAAACAAAAAATTTAAAGACCCCGACCAGACCTACTCAATGGGTTGCAATGGTAATTCACTGCTACATTAGGCCGGTCGAAGTCACATAGGAGCACTTTGAAAACAAAAAGTTTCCAGACCCCGACCAGACCTCCTTATGTATATGGGAAACACTGATAACACACTGCTACAATAGACCGGTCGAAGTCACATAGGAGCACTTTGAAAACAAAAAGTTTCCAGACCCCGACCAGACCTACTTATGTATATGGGAATCACTGGTAACACACCGCTACAATATAAAGGTCAAAGTCACATAGGAGTACTTTGAAAGCAAAAAGTTTCCAGACCCCGACCCGACCTACTCATATGGGCAGCACTAGTAACAAACTGCTACAATAGGCCGGTCGAAGTCGCATAAGAGCACTTTGAAAACGAAAAGTTTCCAGACCCCGATCAGACCTCCTTATGTATATGGGAAACACTGGTAACACACTGCTACAATAGACCGGTCGAAGTCAAATAGGAGCACTTTGAAAACAAAACGTTTCCAGACCCCGACCAGACCTACTCATGTAAGTGGGCAGTACTGGTAAACAGCTACAATAGGCTGGTCGAAGTCACATAGAAACACTTTAAAAACAAAAAGTTTAAAGACCTAGACTAGACCTACTCAAATGGGCAGCACTAGTAACAAACTGCTACAATATGCCGGTCGAAGTCACATATGAGCACTTTGAAAACGAAAAGATTCCAGACCCAGACCAGACCTCCTTATGTATGTGGGAAACTCTGGTAACACACTGCTACAATAGACGGGTCGAAGTCACATAGGAGCACTTTGAAAACAAAACGTTTCCAGACCCCGACCAGACCTACTTATGTATATGGGAATCACTGGTAACACACTGTTACAATATAAAGGTCGAAGTCACATAGGAGTACTTTGGAAGCAAAAAGTTTCCAGACCCCGACCCGACCTACTCATATGGGCAGCACTAGTAACAAACTGCTACAATAGACCGGTCGAAGTCGCATAGGAGCACTTTGAAAACGAAAAGTTTCCAGACCCCGACCAGACCTCCTTATCTATATGGGAAACACTGATAACACACTGCTACAATAGACCGGTCGAAGTTACATAGGAGCAATTTGAAAACAAAAAGTTTCCAGACCCCGACCAGAACTCCTTATGTATGTGGGAAACTCTGGTAACACACTGCTACAATAGACCGGTCGAAGTCACATAGGAGCACTTTGAAAACAAAAAGTTTCCAGACCCCGACCAGACCTACTTATGTATATGGGAATCACTGGTAACACACCGCTACAATATAAAGGTCAAAGTCACATAGGAGTACTTTGAAAGCAAAAAGTTTCCAGACCCCGACCAGAACTCCTTATGTATGTGGGAAACTCTGGTAACACACTGCTACAATAGACCGGTCGAAGTCACATAGGAGCACTTTGAAAACAAAAAGTTTCCTGACCCCGACCAGACCTACTTATATGGGCAGCACTAGTAACATACTTCTACAATAGGTCGGTCGAAGTCACATAGGAAAACAAAAAGTTTCCAGACCCCGACCAGACCTACTTATATGGGCAGCACAGGTAACACACTTCAACAATAGTCCGATCGAAGTCATATAAGAGCACTTTAAAAACAAAAAATTTAAAGACCCCGACCAGACCTACTCAATGGGTTGCAATGGTAATTCACTGCTACAGTAGGCCGATCGAAGTCACATAGAAGCACTTTGAAAACAAAAAGTTTCCTGATCCCGACCAGACCTTCTTGAGTATATGGGCAGCACTGGAAAATTGCTACATTGAAAACAAAAAGTTTCCAGACCCCGAACAGAACTACTTATATGGGCAGCACTGGAAACATACTGCTACAATAGACCGGTCGAAGTCAAATAGGAGCACTTTGAAAACAAAACGTTTCCAGACCCCGACCAGACCTACTCATGTAAGTGGGCAGTACTGGTAAACAGCTACAATAGGCTGGTCGAAGTCACATAGAAACACTTTAAAAACAAAAAGTTTAAAGACCTAGACTAGACCTACTCAAATGGGCAGCACTAGTAACAAACTGCTACAATATGCCGGTCGAAGTCACATATGAGCACTTTGAAAACGAAAAGTTTCCAGACCCCGACCAGACCTCCTTATGTATGTGGGAAACTCTGGTAACACACTGCTACAATAGACGGGTCGAAGTCACATAGGAGCACTTTGAAAACAAAACGTTTCCAGACCCCGACCAGACCTACTTATGTATATGGGAATCACTGGTAACACACTGCTACAATATAAAGGTCGAAGTCACATAGGAGTACTTTGGAAGCAAAAAGTTTCCAGACCCCGACCCGACCTACTCATATGGGCAGCACTAGTAACAAACTGCTACAATAGACCGGTCGAAGTTACATAGGAGCAATTTGAAAACAAAAAGTTTCCAGACCCCGACCAGAACTCCTTATGTATGTGGGAAACTCTGGTAACACACTGCTACAATAGACCAGTCGAAGTCACATAGGAGCACTTTGAAAACAAAAAGTTTCCTGACCCCGACCAGACCTACTTATATGGGCAGCACTAGTAACATACTTCTACAATAGGTCGGTCGAAGTCACATAGGAAAAAAAAAAAGTTTCCAGACCCCGACCAGACCTACTTATATGGGCAGCACAGGTAACACACTTCAACAATAGTCCGATCGAAGTCATATAAGAGCACTTTAAAAACAAAAAATTTAAAGACCCCGACCAGACCTACTCAATGGGTTGCAATGGTAATTCACTGCTACATTAGGCCGGTCGAAGTCACATAGGAGCACTTTGAAAACAAAAAGTTTCCAGACCCCGACCAGACCTCCTTATGTATATGGGAAACACTGATAACACACTGCTACAATAGACCGGTCGAAGTCACATAGGAGCACTTTGAAAACAAAAAGTTTCCAGACCCCGACCAGACCTACTTATGTATATGGGAATCACTGGTAACACACCGCTACAATATAAAGGTCAAAGTCACATAGGAGTACTTTGAAAGCAAAAAGTTTCCAGACCCCGACCCGACCTACTCATATGGGCAGCACTAGTAACAAACTGCTACAATAGGCCGGTCGAAGTCGCATAAGAGCACTTTGAAAACGAAAAGTTTCCAGACCCCGATCAGACCTCCTTATGTATATGGGAAACACTGGTAACACACTGCTACAATAGACCGGTCGAAGTCAAATAGGAGCACTTTGAAAACAAAACGTTTCCAGACCCCGACCAGACCTACTCATGTAAGTGGGCAGTACTGGTAAACAGCTACAATAGGCTGGTCGAAGTCACATAGAAACACTTTAAAAACAAAAAGTTTAAAGACCTAGACTAGACCTACTCAAATGGGCAGCACTAGTAACAAACTGCTACAATATGCCGGTCGAAGTCACATATGAGCACTTTGAAAACGAAAAGTTTCCAGACCCAGACCAGACCTCCTTATGTATGTGGGAAACTCTGGTAACACACTGCTACAATAGACGGGTCGAAGTCACATAGGAGCACTTTGAAAACAAAACGTTTCCAGACCCCGACCAGACCTACTTATGTATATGGGAATCACTGGTAACACACTGTTACAATATAAAGGTCGAAGTCACATAGGAGTACTTTGGAAGCAAAAAGTTTCCAGACCCCGACCCGACCTACTCATATGGGCAGCACTAGTAACAAACTGCTACAATAGACCGGTCGAAGTCGCATAGGAGCACTTTGAAAACGAAAAGTTTCCAGACCCCGACCAGACCTCCTTATCTATATGGGAAACACTGATAACACACTGCTACAATAGACCGGTCGAAGTTACATAGGAGCAATTTGAAAACAAAAAGTTTCCAGACCCCGACCAGAACTCCTTATGTATGTGGGAAACTCTGGTAACACACTGCTACAATAGACCGGTCGAAGTCACATAGGAGCACTTTGAAAACAAAAAGTTTCCAGACCCCGACCAGACCTACTTATGTATATGGGAATCACTGGTAACACACCGCTACAATATAAAGGTCAAAGTCACATAGGAGTACTTTGAAAGCAAAAAGTTTCCAGACCCCGACCAGAACTCCTTATGTATGTGGGAAACTCTGGTAACACACTGCTACAATAGACCGGTCGAAGTCACATAGGAGCACTTTGAAAACAAAAAGTTTCCTGACCCCGACCAGACCTACTTATATGGGCAGCACTAGTAACATACTTCTACAATAGGTCGGTCGAAGTCACATAGGAAAACAAAAAGTTTCCAGACCCCGACCAGACCTACTTATATGGGCAGCACAGGTAACACACTTCAACAATAGTCCGATCGAAGTCATATAAGAGCACTTTAAAAACAAAAAATTTAAAGACCCCGACCAGACCTACTCAATGGGTTGCAATGGTAATTCACTGCTACAGTAGGCCGATCGAAGTCACATAGAAGCACTTTGAAAAC
The DNA here is from genome assembly GCA_963583835.1 of Drosophila immigrans. Lineage (NCBI taxonomy): Eukaryota > Metazoa > Arthropoda > Insecta > Diptera > Drosophilidae > Drosophila > Drosophila immigrans. The sequence goes on from OY757142.1 coordinate 33,267,632, forward strand.
AAAAAGTTTCCTGATCCCGACCAGACCTTCTTGAGTATATGGGCAGCACTGGAAAATTGCTACATTGAAAACAAAAAGTTTCCAGACCCCGAACAGAACTACTTATATGGGCAGCACTGGAAACATACTGCTACAATAGGCCGGTCGAAGTCACATAGGAGCACTTTGAAAACAAAAAGTTTCCAGATCCCGACCAGACCTACTTATGTATATGGGCAGTACTGGTAAACAGCTACAATAGGCTGGTCGAAGTCACTTAGAAACACTTTAAAAACAAAAAGTTTAAAGACCCCGAAAAGACCTACTTATATATATGGGCAGTACTGGTAACAAACTGCCACAATAGGCCGGTCGAAGTCACATAGGAGTACTTTGAAAACAAAACACTGCTAAATAGGCCGGTCGATGTCACATAGGAACACCTTGAAAACAAAAATGTTCCAGACCCCGACCCGACCTACTTATATGGGCAGTTCTGGTAACACACTGCAACAATAGTCCGGTCGTAGTCACATAGGAGCACTTTGAAAACAAAAAGTTTCCAGATCCCGACCATACTTACTTATGTATATGGGCAGTACTGGTAAACAGCTACAATAGGCTGGTCGAAGTCACATAGGAGCACTTTGAAAACAAAACGTTTCCAGACCCCGACCAGACCTACTTATATGGGAAGCAATGCAACACACTGCAACAGTAGGCCGATCGAAGTCACAAAGGAGCAATTTGAAAACAAAAAGTTTCCAGACCCCGACCAGACCTACTTATGTATATGGGAAACACTGGTAACACACTGCTATAATAGGCCGGTCGAAGTCACATAGGAACACTTTGAAAACAAAAAGTATCCAGACCCCGACCAGACCTACTTATATGGGAAGCACTGGAAACATACTGCTACAATAGGCCGGTCGAAGTCACATAGGAGCACTTTGAAAACAAAAAGTTTCCAGACCGGGACCAGACCTACTTATATGGGCAGCAATGGTAACATACTGCTACATTAGGCCGGTCGAAGTCACATAGGAGCACTTTGAAAACAAAAAGTTTAAAGACCTAGACTAGACCTACTCATATGGGCAGCACTAGTAACAAACTGGTACAACATGCTGGTCGAAGTCACATATGAGCACTTTGAAAACAAAACGTTTCCAGACCCCGACCAGACCTCCTTATGTATATGGGAAACTCTGGTAACATACTGCTACAATAGACGGGTCGAAGTCACATAGGAGCACTTTGAAAACAAAACGTTTCCAGACTCCGACCAGACCTACTTATGTATATAGGAAACACTGGTAACACACTGCTACAATATAAAGGTCGAAGTCACATAGGAGTACTTTGAAAGCAAAAAGTTTCCAGACCCCGACCCGACCTACTCATATGGGCAGCACTAGTAACAAACTGCTACAATATGCCGGTCGAAGTCACATATGAGCACTTTGAAAACGAAAAGTTTCCAGACCCCGATCAGACCTCCTTATGTATATGGGAAACACTGGTAACACACTGCTACAATATAAAGGTCGAAGTCACATAGGAGTACTTTGAAAGCAAAAAGTTTCCAGACCCCGAACAGAACTACTTATATGGGCAGCACTGGAAACATACTGCTACAATAGGCCGGTCGAAGTCACATAGGAGCACTTTGAAAACAAAAAGTTTCCAGACCGGGACCAGACCTACTTATATGGGCAGCAATGGTAACATACTGCTACATTAGGCCGGTCGAAGTCACATAGGAGCACTTTGAAAACAAAAAGTTTCCAGACCGGGACCAGACCTACTTATATGGGCAGCAATGGTAACATACTGCTACATTAGGCCGGTCGAAGTCACATAGGAGCACTTTGAAAACAAAAAGTTTCCAGACCCCGACCAGACCTCCTTATGTATGTGGGAAACTCTGGTAACACACTGCTATAATAGACCGGTCGAAGTCACATAGGAGCACTTTGAAAACAAAACGTTTCCAGACCCCGACCAGACCTACTTATGTATATGGGAATCACTGGTAACACACTGCTACAATATAAAGGTCGAAGTCACATAGGAGTACTTTGAAAGCAAAAAGTTTCCAGACCCCGACCCGACCTACTCATATGGGCAGCACTGGTAACAAACTGCTACAATAGGCCGGTCGAAGTCGCATAGGAGCACTTTGAAAACGAAAAGTTTCCAGACCCCGATCAGACCTCCTTATGTATATGGGAAACACTGGTAACACACTGCTACAATAGACCGGTCGAAGTCACATAGTAGCACTTTGAAAACAAAACGTTTCCAGACCCCGATCAGACCTACTTATGTAAGTGGGCAGTACTGGTAAACAGCTACAATAGGCTGGTCGAAGTCACATAGAAACACTTTAAAAACAAAAAGTTTAAAGACCTAGACAAGACCTACTCATATGGGCAGCACTAGTAACAAACTGCTACAATATGCCGGTCGAAGTCACATATGAGCACTTTGAAAACGAAAAGTTTCCAGACCCCGACCAGACCTCCTTATGTATATGGGAAACTCTGGTAACACACTGCTACAATAGACGGGTCGAAGTCACATAGGAGCACTTTGAAAACAAAACGTTTCCAGACTCCGACCAGAACTACTTATGTATATAGGAAACACTGGTAACACACTGCTACAATATAAAGGTCGAAGTCACATAGGAGTACTTTGAAAGCAAAAAGTTTCCAGACCCCGACCCGACCTACTCATATGGGCAGCACTAGTAACAAACTGCTACAATAGGCCGGTCGAAGTCGCATAAGAGCACTTTGAAAACGAAAAGTTTCCAGACCCCGATCAGACCTCCTTATGTATATGGGAAACACTGGTAACACACTGCTACAATAGACCGGTCGAAGTCAAATAGGAGCACTTTGAAAACAAAACGTTTCCAGACCCCGACCAGACCTACTCATGTAAGTGGGCAGTACTGGTAAACAGCTACAATAGGCTGGTCGAAGTCACATAGAAACACTTTAAAAACAAAAAGTTTAAAGACCTAGACTAGACCTACTCAAATGGGCAGCACTAGTAACAAACTGCTACAATATGCCGGTCGAAGTCACATATGAGCACTTTGAAAACGAAAAGTTTCCAGATCCCGACCAGACCTCCTTATGTATGTGGGAAACTCTGGTAACACACTGCTACAATAGACGGGTCGAAGTCACATAGGAGCACTTTGAAAACAAAACGTTTCCAGACCCCGACCAGACCTACTTATGTATATGGGAATCACTGGTAACACACTGCTACAATATAAAGGTCGAAGTCACATAGGAGTACTTTGGAAGCAAAAAGTTTCCAGACCCCGACCCGACCTACTCATATGGGCAGCACTAGTAACAAACTGCGTCAATAGACCGGTCGAAGTTACATAGGAGCAATTTGAAAACAAAAAGTTTCCAGACCCCGACCAGAACTCCTTATGTATGTGGGAAACTCTGGTAACACACTGCTACAATAGACCAGTCGAAGTCACATAGGAGCACTTTGAAAACAAAACGTTTCCAGACCCCGACCAGACCTACTTATATGGGAAGCAATGGCAACACACTGCAACAGTAGGCCGATCGAAGTCACAAAGGAGCAATTTGAAAACAAAAAGTTTCCAGACCCCGACCAGACCTACTTATGTATGTGGGAAACTCTGGTAACACACTGCTATAATAGACCGGTCGAAGTCACATAGGAGCACTTTGAAAACAAAACGTTTCCAGACCCCGACCAGACCTACTTATGTATATAGGAAACACTGGTAACACACTGCTACAATATAAAGGTCGAAGTCACATAGGAGTACTTTGAAAGCAAAAAGTTTCCAGACCCCGACCCGACCTACTCATATGGGCAGCACTAGTAACAAACTGCTACAATATGCCGGTCGAAGTCACATATGAGCACTTTGAAAACGAAAAGTTTCCAGACCCCGATCAGACCTCCTTATGTATATGGGAAACACTGGTAACACACTGCTACAATATAAAGGTCGAAGTCACATAGGAGTACTTTGAAAGCAAAAAGTTTCCAGACCCCGAACAGAACTACTTATATGGGCAGCACTGGAAACATACTGCTACAATAGGCCGGTCGAAGTCACATAGGAGCACTTTGAAAACAAAAAGTTTCCAGACCGGGACCAGACCTACTTATATGGGCAGCAATGGTAACATACTGCTACATTAGGCCGGTCGAAGTCACATAGGAGCACTTTGAAAACAAAAAGTTTCCAGACCGGGACCAGACCTACTTATATGGGCAGCAATGGTAACATACTGCTACATTAGGCCGGTCGAAGTCACATAGGAGCACTTTGAAAACAAAAAGTTTCCAGACCCCGACCAGACCTCCTTATGTATGTGGGAAACTCTGGTAACACACTGCTATAATAGACCGGTCGAAGTCACATAGGAGCACTTTGAAAACAAAACGTTTGCAGACCCCGACCAGACCTACTTATATGGGAAGCAATGGCAACACACTGCAACAGTAGGCCGATCGAAGTCACAAAGGAGCAATTTGAAAACAAAAGTTTCCAGACCCCGACCAGACCTACTTATGTATATGGGAAACACTGGTAACACACTGCTATAATAGGCCGGTCGAAGTCACATAGGAACACTTTGAAAACAAAAAGTATCCAGACCCCGACCAGACCTACTTATATGGGAAGCACTGGAAACATACTGCTACAATAGGCCGGTCGAAGTCACATAGGAGCACTTTGAAAACAAAAAGTTTCCAGACCGGGACCAGACCTACTTATATGGGCAGCAATGGTAACATACTGCTACATTAGGCCGGTCGAAGTCACATAGGAGCACTTTGAAAACAAAAAGTTTAAAGACCTAGACTAGACCTACTCATATGGGCAGCACTAGTAACAAACTGGTACAACATGCTGGTCGAAGTCACATATGAGCACTTTGAAAACAAAACGTTTCCAGATCCCGACCAGACCTCCTTATGTATATGGGAAACTCTGGTAACACACTGCTACAATAGACGGGTCGAAGTCACATAGGAGCACTTTGAAAACAAAACGTTTCCAGACTCCGACCAGACCTACTTATGTATATAGGAAACACTGGTAACACACTGCTACAATATAAAGGTCGAAGTCACATAGGAGTACTTTGAAAGCAAAAAGTTTCCAGACCCCGACCCGACCTACTCATATGGGCAGCACTAGTAACAAACTGCTACAATAGGCCGGTCGAAGTCGCATAAGAGCACTTTGAAAACGAAAAGTTTCCAGACCCCGATCAGACCTCCTTATGTATATGGGAAACACTGGTAACACACTGCTACAATAGACCGGTCGAAGTCAAATAGGAGCACTTTGAAAACAAAACGTTTCCAGACCCCGACCAGACCTACTCATGTAAGTGGGCAGTACTGGTAAACAGCTACAATAGGCTGGTCGAAGTCACATAGAAACACTTTAAAAACAAAAAGTTTAAAGACCTAGACTAGACCTACTCAAATGGGCAGCACTAGTAACAAACTGCTACAATATGCCGGTCGAAGTCACATATGAGCACTTTGAAAACGAAAAGTTTCCAGACCCCGACCAGACCTCCTTATGTATGTGGGAAACTCTGGTAACACACTGCTACAATAGACGGGTCGAAGTCACATAGGAGCACTTTGAAAACAAAACGTTTCCTTTTTCCAGACCTTCTTGAGTATATGGGCAGCACTGGAAAATTGCTACAACAGGCCGGTCGAAGTCACATTGAAGCACATTGAAAACTAAAAGTTTCCAGACTCCGAACAGAACTACTTAGATGGGCAGCACAGGAAACATACTGCTACTATAGGCCGGTCGAACTCACATAGGAGCACTTTGAAAACAAAAAGTTTCCAGATCCCGACCAGACCTACTTATGTATATGGGCAGTACTGGTAAACAGCTACAATAGGCTGGTCGAAGTCACTTAGAAACACTTTAAAAACAAAAAGTTTAAAGACCCCGAAAAGACCTACTTATATATATGGGCAGTACTGGTAACAAACTGCCACAATAGGCCGGTCGAAATCACATAGGAGTACTTTGAAAACAAAACACTGCTAAATAGGCCGGTCGATGTCACATAGGAACACCTTGAAAACAAAAATGTTCCAGACCCCGACCCGACCTACTTATATGGGCAGTTCTGGTAACACACTGCAACAATAGTCCGATCGTAGTCACATAGGAGCACTTTGAAAACAAAAAGTTTCCAGATCCCGACCATACTTACTTATGTATATGGGCAGTACTGGTAAACAGCTACAATAGGCTGGTCGAAGTCACATAGGAGCACTTTGAAAACAAAACGTTTCCAGACCCCGACCAGACCTACTTATATGGGAAGCAATGCAACACACTGCAACAGTAGGCCGATCGAAGTCACAAAGGAGCAATTTGAAAACAAAAAGTTTCCAGACCCCGACCAGACCTACTTATGTATATGGGAAACACTGGTAACACACTGCTATAATAGGCCGGTCGAAGTCACATAGGAACACTTTGAAAACAAAAAGTATCCAGACCCCGACCAGACCTACTTATATGGGAAGCACTGGAAACATACTGCTACAATAGGCCGGTCGAAGTCACATAGGACCACTTTGAAAACAAAAAGTTTCCAGACCGGGACCAGACCTACTTATATGGGCAGCAATGGTAACATACTGCTACATTAGGCCGGTCGAAGTCACATAGGAGCACTTTGAAAACAAAAAGTTTAAAGACCTAGACTAGACCTACTCATATGGGCAGCACTAGTAACAAACTGGTACAACATGCTGGTCGAAGTCACATATGAGCACTTTGAAAACAAAACGTTTCCAGACCCCGACCAGACCTCCTTATGTATATGGGAAACTCTGGTAACACACTGCTACAATAGACGGGTCGAAGTCACATAGGAGCACTTTGAAAACAAAACGTTTCCAGACTCCGACCAGACCTACTTATGTATATAGGAAACACTGGTAACACACTGCTACAATATAAAGGTCGAAGTCACATAGGAGTACTTTGAAAGCAAAAAGTTTCCAGACCCCGACCCGACCTACTCATATGGGCAGCACTAGTAACAAACTGCTACAATATGCCGGTCGAAGTCACATATGAGCACTTTGAAAACGAAAAGTTTCCAGACCCCGATCAGACCTCCTTATGTATATGGGAAACACTGGTAACACACTGCTACAATATAAAGGTCGAAGTCACATAGGAGTACTTTGAAAGCAAAAAGTTTCCAGACCCCGAACAGAACTACTTATATGGGCAGCACTGGAAACATACTGCTACAATAGGCCGGTCGAAGTCACATAGGAGCACTTTGAAAACAAAAAGTTTCCAGACCGGGACCAGACCTACTTATATGGGCAGCAATGGTAACATACTGCTACATTAGGCCGGTCGAAGTCACATAGGAGCACTTTGAAAACAAAAAGTTTCCAGACCGGGACCAGACCTACTTATATGGGCAGCAATGGTAACATACTGCTACATTAGGCCGGTCGAAGTCACATAGGAGCACTTTGAAAACAAAAAGTTTCCAGACCCCGACCAGACCTCCTTATGTATGTGGGAAACTCTGGTAACACACTGCTATAATAGACCGGTCGAAGTCACATAGAAGCACTTTGAAAACAAAACGTTTCCAGACCCCGACCAGACCTACTTATGTATATGGGAATCACTGGTAACACACTGCTACAATATAAAGGTCGAAGTCACATAGGAGTACTTTGAAAGCAAAAAGTTTCCAGACCCCGACCCGACCTACTCATATGGGCAGCACTGGTAACAAACTGCTACAATAGGCCGGTCGAAGTCGCATAGGAGCACTTTGAAAACGAAAAGTTTCCAGACCCCGATCAGACCTCCTTATGTATATGGGAAACACTGGTAACACACTGCTACAATAGACCGGTCGAAGTCACATAGTAGCACTTTGAAAACAAAACGTTTCCAGACCCCGATCAGACCTACTTATGTAAGTGGGCAGTACTGGTAAACAGCTACAATAGGCTGGTCGAAGTCACATAGAAACACTTTAAAAACAAAAAGTTTAAAGACCTAGACTAGACCTACTCATATGGGCAGCACTAGTAACAAACTGCTACAATATGCCGGACGAAGTCACATATGAGCACTTTGAAAACGAAAAGTTTCCAGACCCCGACCAGACCTCCTTATGTATATGGGAAACTCTGGTAACACACTGCTACAATAGACGGGTCGAAGTCACATAGGAGCACTTTGAAAACAAAACGTTTCCAGACTCCGACCAGAACTACTTATGTATATAGGAAACACTGGTAACACACTGCTACAATATAAAGGTCGAAGTCACATAGGAGTACTTTGAAAGCAAAAAGTTTCCAGACCCCGACCCGACCTACTCATATGGGCAGCACTAGTAACAAACTGCTACAATAGGCCGGTCGAAGTCGCATAAGAGCACTTTGAAAACGAAAAGTTTCCAGACCCCGATCAGACCTCCTTATGTATATGGGAAACACTGGTAACACACTGCTACAATAGACCGGTCGAAGTCAAATAGGAGCACTTTGAAAACAAAACGTTTCCAGACCCCGACCAGACCTACTCATGTAAGTGGGCAGTACTGGTAAACAGCTACAATAGGCTGGTCGAAGTCACATAGAAACACTTTAAAAACAAAAAGTTTAAAGACCTAGACTAGACCTACTCAAATGGGCAGCACTAGTAACAAACTGCTACAATATGCCGGTCGAAGTCACATATGAGCACTTTGAAAACGAAAAGTTTCCAGACCCCGACCAGACCTCCTTATGTATGTGGGAAACTCTGGTAACACACTGCTACAATAGACGGGTCGAAGTCACATAGGAGCACTTTGAAAACAAAACGTTTCCAGACCCCGACCAGACCTACTTATGTATATGGGAATCACTGGTAACACACTGCTACAATATAAAGGTCGAAGTCACATAGGAGTACTTTGGAAGCAAAAAGTTTCCAGACCCCGACCCGACCTACTCATATGGGCAGCACTAGTAACAAACTGCTACAATAGACCGGTCGAAGTTACATAGGAGCAATTTGAAAACAAAAAGTTTCCAGACCCCGACCAGAACTCCTTATGTATGTGGGAAACTCTGGTAACACACTGCTACAATAGACCAGTCGAAGTCACATAGGAGCACTTTGAAAACAAAAAGTTTCCTGACCCCGACCAGACCTACTTATATGGGCAGCACTAGTAACATACTTCTACAATAGGTCGGTCGAAGTCACATAGGAAAACAAAAAGTTTCCAGACCCCGACCAGACCTACTTATATGGGCAGCACAGGTAACACACTTCAACAATAGTCCGATCGAAGTCATATAAGAGCACTTTAAAAACAAAAAATTTAAAGACCCCGACCAGACCTACTCAATGGGTTGCAATGGTAATTCACTGCTACATTAGGCCGGTCGAAGTCACATAGGAGCACTTTGAAAACAAAAAGTTTCCAGACCCCGACCAGACCTCCTTATGTATATGGGAAACACTGATAACACACTGCTACAATAGACCGGTCGAAGTCACATAGGAGCACTTTGAAAACAAAAAGTTTCCAGACCCCGACCAGACCTACTTATGTATATGGGAATCACTGGTAACACACCGCTACAATATAAAGGTCAAAGTCACATAGGAGTACTTTGAAAGCAAAAAGTTTCCAGACCCCGACCCGACCTACTCATATGGGCAGCACTAGTAACAAACTGCTACAATAGGCCGGTCGAAGTCGCATAAGAGCACTTTGAAAACGAAAAGTTTCCAGACCCCGATCAGACCTCCTTATGTATATGGGAAACACTGGTAACACACTGCTACAATAGACCGGTCGAAGTCAAATAGGAGCACTTTGAAAACAAAACGTTTCCAGACCCCGACCAGACCTACTCATGTAAGTGGGCAGTACTGGTAAACAGCTACAATAGGCTGGTCGAAGTCACATAGAAACACTTTAAAAACAAAAAGTTTAAAGACCTAGACTAGACCTACTCAAATGGGCAGCACTAGTAACAAACTGCTACAATATGCCGGTCGAAGTCACATATGAGCACTTTGAAAACGAAAAGTTTCCAGACCCAGACCAGACCTCCTTATGTATGTGGGAAACTCTGGTAACACACTGCTACAATAGACGGGTCGAAGTCACATAGGAGCACTTTGAAAACAAAACGTTTCCAGACCCCGACCAGACCTACTTATGTATATGGGAATCACTGGTAACACACTGTTACAATATAAAGGTCGAAGTCACATAGGAGTACTTTGGAAGCAAAAAGTTTCCAGACCCCGACCCGACCTACTCATATGGGCAGCACTAGTAACAAACTGCTACAATAGACCGGTCGAAGTCGCATAGGAGCACTTTGAAAACGAAAAGTTTCCAGACCCCGACCAGACCTCCTTATCTATATGGGAAACACTGATAACACACTGCTACAATAGACCGGTCGAAGTTACATAGGAGCAATTTGAAAACAAAAAGTTTCCAGACCCCGACCAGAACTCCTTATGTATGTGGGAAACTCTGGTAACACACTGCTACAATAGACCGGTCGAAGTCACATAGGAGCACTTTGAAAACAAAAAGTTTCCAGACCCCGACCAGACCTACTTATGTATATGGGAATCACTGGTAACACACCGCTACAATATAAAGGTCAAAGTCACATAGGAGTACTTTGAAAGCAAAAAGTTTCCAGACCCCGACCAGAACTCCTTATGTATGTGGGAAACTCTGGTAACACACTGCTACAATAGACCGGTCGAAGTCACATAGGAGCACTTTGAAAACAAAAAGTTTCCTGACCCCGACCAGACCTACTTATATGGGCAGCACTAGTAACATACTTCTACAATAGGTCGGTCGAAGTCACATAGGAAAACAAAAAGTTTCCAGACCCCGACCAGACCTACTTATATGGGCAGCACAGGTAACACACTTCAACAATAGTCCGATCGAAGTCATATAAGAGCACTTTAAAAACAAAAAATTTAAAGACCCCGACCAGACCTACTCAATGGGTTGCAATGGTAATTCACTGCTACAGTAGGCCGATCGAAGTCACATAGAAGCACTTTGAAAACAAAAAGTTTCCTGATCCCGACCAGACCTTCTTGAGTATATGGGCAGCACTGGAAAATTGCTACATTGAAAACAAAAAGTTTCCAGACCCCGAACAGAACTACTTATATGGGCAGCACTGGAAACATACTGCTACAATAGGCCGGTCGAAGTCACATAGGAGCACTTTGAAAACAAAAAGTTTCCAGATCCCGACCAGACCTACTTATGTATATGGGCAGTACTGGTAAACAGCTACAATAGGCTGGTCGAAGTCACTTAGAAACACTTTAAAAACAAAAAGTTTAAAGACCCCGAAAAGACCTACTTATATATATGGGCAGTACTGGTAACAAACTGCCACAATAGGCCGGTCGAAGTCACATAGGAGTACTTTGAAAACAAAACACTGCTAAATAGGCCGGTCGATGTCACATAGGAACACCTTGAAAACAAAAATGTTCCAGACCCCGACCCGACCTACTTATATGGGCAGTTCTGGTAACACACTGCAACAATAGTCCGGTCGTAGTCACATAGGAGCACTTTGAAAACAAAAAGTTTCCAGATCCCGACCATACTTACTTATGTATATGGGCAGTACTGGTAAACAGCTACAATAGGCTGGTCGAAGTCACATAGGAGCACTTTGAAAACAAAACGTTTCCAGACCCCGACCAGACCTACTTATATGGGAAGCAATGCAACACACTGCAACAGTAGGCCGATCGAAGTCACAAAGGAGCAATTTGAAAACAAAAAGTTTCCAGACCCCGACCAGACCTACTTATGTATATGGGAAACACTGGTAACACACTGCTATAATAGGCCGGTCGAAGTCACATAGGAACACTTTGAAAACAAAAAGTATCCAGACCCCGACCAGACCTACTTATATGGGAAGCACTGGAAACATACTGCTACAATAGGCCGGTCGAAGTCACATAGGAGCACTTTGAAAACAAAAAGTTTCCAGACCGGGACCAGACCTACTTATATGGGCAGCAATGGTAACATACTGCTACATTAGGCCGGTCGAAGTCACATAGGAGCACTTTGAAAACAAAAAGTTTAAAGACCTAGACTAGACCTACTCATATGGGCAGCACTAGTAACAAACTGGTACAACATGCTGGTCGAAGTCACATATGAGCACTTTGAAAACAAAACGTTTCCAGACCCCGACCAGACCTCCTTATGTATATGGGAAACTCTGGTAACACACTGCTACAATAGACGGGTCGAAGTCACATAGGAGCACTTTGAAAACAAAACGTTTCCAGACTCCGACCAGACCTACTTATGTATATAGGAAACACTGGTAACACACTGCTACAATATAAAGGTCGAAGTCACATAGGAGTACTTTGAAAGCAAAAAGTTTCCAGACCCCGACCCGACCTACTCATATGGGCAGCACTAGTAACAAACTGCTACAATATGCCGGTCGAAGTCACATATGAGCACTTTGAAAACGAAAAGTTTCCAGACCCCGATCAGACCTCCTTATGTATATGGGAAACACTGGTAACACACTGCTACAATATAAAGGTCGAAGTCACATAGGAGTACTTTGAAAGCAAAAAGTTTCCAGACCCCGAACAGAACTACTTATATGGGCAGCACTGGAAACATACTGCTACAATAGGCCGGTCGAAGTCACATAGGAGCACTTTGAAAACAAAAAGTTTCCAGACCGGGACCAGACCTACTTATATGGGCAGCAATGGTAACATACTGCTACATTAGGCCGGTCGAAGTCACATAGAAACACTTTAAAAACAAAAAGTTTAAAGACCTAGACTAGACCTACTCATATGGGCAGCACTAGTAACAAACTGCTACAATATGCCGGTCGAAGTCACATATGAGCACTTTGAAAACGAAAAGTTTCCAGACCCCGACCAGACCTCCTTATGTATATGGGAAACTCTGGTAACACACTGCTACAATAGACGGGTCGAAGTCACATAGGAGCACTTTGAAAACAAAACGTTTCCAGACTCCGACCAGAACTACTTATGTATATAGGAAACACTGGTAACACACTGCTACAATATAAAGGTCGAAGTCACATAGGAGTACTTTGAAAGCAAAAAGTTTCCAGACCCCGACCCGACCTACTCATATGGGCAGCACTAGTAACAAACTGCTACAATAGGCCGGTCGAAGTCGCATAAGAGCACTTTGAAAACGAAAAGTTTCCAGACCCCGATCAGACCTCCTTATGTATATGGGAAACACTGGTAACACACTGCTACAATAGACCGGTCGAAGTCAAATAGGAGCACTTTGAAAACAAAACGTTTCCAGACCCCGACCAGACCTACTCATGTAAGTGGGCAGTACTGGTAAACAGCTACAATAGGCTGGTCGAAGTCACATAGAAACACTTTAAAAACAAAAAGTTTAAAGACCTAGACTAGACCTACTCAAATGGGCAGCACTAGTAACAAACTGCTACAATATGCCGGTCGAAGTCACATATGAGCACTTTGAAAACGAAAAGTTTCCAGATCCCGACCAGACCTCCTTATGTATGTGGGAAACTCTGGTAACACACTGCTACAATAGACGGGTCGAAGTCACATAGGAGCACTTTGAAAACAAAACGTTTCCAGACCCCGACCAGACCTACTTATGTATATGGGAATCACTGGTAACACACTGCTACAATATAAAGGTCGAAGTCACATAGGAGTACTTTGGAAGCAAAAAGTTTCCAGACCCCGACCCGACCTACTCATATGGGCAGCACTAGTAACAAACTGCGTCAATAGACCGGTCGAAGTTACATAGGAGCAATTTGAAAACAAAAAGTTTCCAGACCCCGACCAGAACTCCTTATGTATGTGGGAAACTCTGGTAACACACTGCTACAATAGACCAGTCGAAGTCACATAGGAGCACTTTGAAAACAAAACGTTTCCAGACCCCGACCAGACCTACTTATATGGGAAGCAATGGCAACACACTGCAACAGTAGGCCGATCGAAGTCACAAAGGAGCAATTTGAAAACAAAAAGTTTCCAGACCCCGACCAGACCTACTTATGTATATGGGAAACACTGGTAACACACTGCTATAATAGGCCGGTCGAAGTCACATAGGAACACTTTGAAAACAAAAAGTATCCAGACCCCGACCAGACCTACTTATATGGGAAGCACTGGAAACATACTGCTACAATAGGCCGGTCGAAGTCACATAGGAGCACTTTGAAAACAAAAAGTTTCCAGACCGGGACCAGACCTACTTATATGGGCAGCAATGGTAACATACTGCTACATTAGGCCGGTCGAAGTCACATAGGAGCACTTTGAAAACAAAAAGTTTAAAGACCTAGACTAGACCTACTCATATGGGCAGCACTAGTAACAAACTGGTACAACATGCTGGTCGAAGTCACATATGAGCACTTTGAAAACAAAACGTTTCCAGACCCCGACCAGACCTCCTTATGTATATGGGAAACTCTGGTAACACACTGCTACAATAGACGGGTCGAAGTCACATAGGAGCACTTTGAAAACAAAACGTTTCCAGACTCCGACCAGACCTACTTATGTATATAGGAAACACTGGTAACACACTGCTACAATATAAAGGTCGAAGTCACATAGGAGTACTTTGAAAGCAAAAAGTTTCCAGACCCCGACCCGACCTACTCATATGGGCAGCACTAGTAACAAACTGCTACAATATGCCGGTCGAAGTCACATATGAGCACTTTGAAAACGAAAAGTTTCCAGACCCCGATCAGACCTCCTTATGTATATGGGAAACACTGGTAACACACTGCTACAATATAAAGGTCGAAGTCACATAGGAGTACTTTGAAAGCAAAAAGTTTCCAGACCCCGAACAGAACTACTTATATGGGCAGCACTGGAAACATACTGCTACAATAGGCCGGTCGAAGTCACATAGGAGCACTTTGAAAACAAAAAGTTTCCAGACCGGGACCAGACCTACTTATATGGGCAGCAATGGTAACATACTGCTACATTAGGCCGGTCGAAGTCACATAGGAGCACTTTGAAAACAAAAAGTTTCCAGACCG
This sequence comes from Drosophila immigrans, assembly GCA_963583835.1. Classification (NCBI taxonomy): domain Eukaryota; kingdom Metazoa; phylum Arthropoda; class Insecta; order Diptera; family Drosophilidae; genus Drosophila; species Drosophila immigrans. The sequence goes on from OY757142.1 coordinate 33,282,821, forward strand.
GGACCAGACCTACTTATATGGGCAGCAATGGTAACATACTGCTACATTAGGCCGGTCGAAGTCACATAGGAGCACTTTGAAAACAAAAAGTTTCCAGACCCCGACCAGACCTCCTTATGTATGTGGGAAACTCTGGTAACACACTGCTATAATAGACCGGTCGAAGTCACATAGGAGCACTTTGAAAACAAAACGTTTCCAGACCCCGACCAGACCTACTTATATGGGAAGCAATGGCAACACACTGCAACAGTAGGCCGATCGAAGTCACAAAGGAGCAATTTGAAAACAAAAGTTTCCAGACCCCGACCAGACCTACTTATGTATATGGGAAACACTGGTAACACACTGCTATAATAGGCCGGTCGAAGTCACATAGGAACACTTTGAAAACAAAAAGTATCCAGACCCCGACCAGACCTACTTATATGGGAAGCACTGGAAACATACTGCTACAATAGGCCGGTCGAAGTCACATAGGAGCACTTTGAAAACAAAAAGTTTCCAGACCGGGACCAGACCTACTTATATGGGCAGCAATGGTAACATACTGCTACATTAGGCCGGTCGAAGTCACATAGGAGCACTTTGAAAACAAAAAGTTTAAAGACCTAGACTAGACCTACTCATATGGGCAGCACTAGTAACAAACTGGTACAACATGCTGGTCGAAGTCACATATGAGCACTTTGAAAACAAAACGTTTCCAGATCCCGACCAGACCTCCTTATGTATATGGGAAACTCTGGTAACACACTGCTACAATAGACGGGTCGAAGTCACATAGGAGCACTTTGAAAACAAAACGTTTCCAGACTCCGACCAGACCTACTTATGTATATAGGAAACACTGGTAACACACTGCTACAATATAAAGGTCGAAGTCACATAGGAGTACTTTGAAAGCAAAAAGTTTCCAGACCCCGACCCGACCTACTCATATGGGCAGCACTAGTAACAAACTGCTACAATATGCCGGTCGAAGTCACATATGAGCACTTTGAAAACGAAAAGTTTCCAGACCCCGATCAGACCTCCTTATGTATATGGGAAACACTGGTAACACACTGCTACAATATAAAGGTCGAAGTCACATAGGAGTACTTTGAAAGCAAAAAGTTTCCAGACCCCGAACAGAACTACTTATATGGGCAGCACTGGAAACATACTGCTACAATAGGCCGGTCGAAGTCACATAGGAGCACTTTGAAAACAAAAAGTTTCCAGACCGGGACCAGACCTACTTATATGGGCAGCAATGGTAACATACTGCTACATTAGGCCGGTCGAAGTCACATAGGAGCACTTTGAAAACAAAAAGTTTCCAGACCGGGACCAGACCTACTTATATGGGCAGCAATGGTAACATACTGCTACATTAGGCCGGTCGAAGTCACATAGGAGCACTTTGAAAACAAAAAGTTTCCAGACCCCGACCAGACCTCCTTATGTATGTGGGAAACTCTGGTAACACACTGCTATAATAGACCTGTCGAAGTCACATAGGAGCACTTTGAAAACAAAACGTTTCCAGACCCCGACCAGACCTACTTATGTATATGGGAATCACTGGTAACACACTGCTACAATATAAAGGTCGAAGTCACATAGGAGTACTTTGAAAGCAAAAAGTTTCCAGACCCCGACCCGACCTACTCATATGGGCAGCACTGGTAACAAACTGCTACAATAGGCCGGTCGAAGTCGCATAGGAGCACTTTGAAAACGAAAAGTTTCCAGACCCCGATCAGACCTCCTTATGTATATGGGAAACACTGGTAACACACTGCTACAATAGACCGGTCGAAGTCACATAGTAGCACTTTGAAAACAAAACGTTTCCAGACCCCGATCAGACCTACTTATGTAAGTGGGCAGTACTGGTAAACAGCTACAATAGGCTGGTCGAAGTCACATAGAAACACTTTAAAAACAAAAAGTTTAAAGACCTAGACTAGACCTACTCATATGGGCAGCACTAGTAACAAACTGCTACAATATGCCGGTCGAAGTCACATATGAGCACTTTGAAAACGAAAAGTTTCCAGACCCCGACCAGACCTCCTTATGTATATGGGAAACTCTGGTAACACACTGCTACAATAGACGGGTCGAAGTCACATAGGAGCACTTTGAAAACAAAACGTTTCCAGACTCCGACCAGACCTACTTATGTATATAGGAAACACTGGTAACACACTGCGACAATATAAAGGTCGAAGTCACATAGGAGTACTTTGAAAGCAAAAAGTTTCCAGACCCCGACCCGACCTACTCATATGGGCAGCACTAGTAACAAACTGCTACAATAGGCCGGTCGAAGTCGCATAAGAGCACTTTGAAAACGAAAAGTTTCCAGACCCCGATCAGACCTCCTTATGTATATGGGAAACACTGGTAACACACTGCTACAATAGACCGGTCGAAGTCAAATAGGAGCACTTTGAAAACAAAACGTTTCCAGACCCCGACCAGACCTACTCATGTAAGTGGGCAGTACTGGTAAACAGCTACAATAGGCTGGTCGAAGTCACATAGAAACACTTTAAAAACAAAAAGTTTAAAGACCTAGACTAGACCTACTCAAATGGGCAGCACTAGTAACAAACTGCTACAATATGCCGGTCGAAGTCACATATGAGCACTTTGAAAACGAAAAGTTTCCAGACCCCGACCAGACCTCCTTATGTATGTGGGAAACTCTGGTAACACACTGCTACAATAGACGGGTCGAAGTCACATAGGAGCACTTTGAAAACAAAACGTTTCCAGACCCCGACCAGACCTACTTATGTATATGGGAATCACTGGTAACACACTGCTACAATATAAAGGTCGAAGTCACATAGGAGTACTTTGGAAGCAAAAAGTTTCCAGACCCCGACCCGACCTACTCATATGGGCAGCACTAGTAACAAACGGCTACAATAGACCGGTCGAAGTCGCATAGGAGCACTTTGAAAACGAAAAGTTTCCAGACCCCGACCAGACCTCCTTATCTATATGGGAAACACTGATGACACACTGCTACAATAGACCGGTCGAAGTTACATAGGAGCAATTTGAAAACAAAAAGTTTCCAGACCCCGACCAGAACTCCTTATGTATGTGGGAAACTCTGGTAACACACTTCAACAATAGTCCGATCGAAGTCATATAAGAGCACTTTAAAAACAAAAAATTTAAAGACCCCGACCAGACCTACTCAATGGGTTGCAATGGTAATTCACTGCTACAGTAGGCCGATCGAAGTCACATAGAAGCACTTTGAAAACAAAAAGTTTCCTGACCCCGACCAGACCTTCTTGAGTATATGGACAGCACTGGAAAATTGCTACGTTGAAAACAAAAAGTTTCCAGACCCCGAACAGAACTACTTATATGGGCAGCACTGGAAACATACTGCTACAATAGGCCGGTCGAAGTCACATAGGAGCACTTTGAAAACAAAAAGTTTCCAGATCCCGACCAGACCTACTTATGTATATGGGCAGTACTGGTAAACAGCTACAATAGGCTGGTCGAAGTCACTTAGAAACACTTTAAAAACAAAAAGTTTAAAGACCCCGAAAAGACCTACTTATATATATGGGCAGTACTGGTAACAAACTGCCACAATAGGCCGGTCGAAGTCACATAGGAGTACTTTGAAAACAAAACACTGCTAAATAGGCCGGTCGATGTCACATAGGAACACCTTGAAAACAAAAATGTTCCAGACCCCGACCCGACCTACTTATATGGGCAGTTCTGGTAACACACTGCAACAATAGTCCGGTCGAAGTCACATAGGAGCACTTTGAAAACAAAAAGTTTCCAGACCCCGACCAGACCTACTTATATGGGCAGCTCTGGTAACACACTGAAACAATAGTCCGGTCGAAGTCACATAGGAGCACTTTGAAAACAAAAAGTGTCCAGATCCCGAACATACCTACTCATATGGGCAGCACTAGTAACAAACTTCTACAATAGGCCGGTCGAAGTCGCACTTTGAAAACGAAAAGTTTCCAGACCCCGACCAGACCTCCTTATGTATATGGGAAACACTGGTAACACACTGCTATAATAGGCCGGTCGAAGTCACATAGGAACACTTTGAAAACAAAAAGTATCCAGACCCCGACCAGACCTACTTATATGGGAAGCACTGGAAACATACTGCTACAATAGGCCGGTCGAAGTCACATAGGAGCACTTTGAAAACAAAAAGTTTCCAGACCGGGACCAGACCTACTTATATGGGCAGCAATGGTAACATACTGCTACATTAGGCCGGTCGAAGTCACATAGGAGCACTTTGAAAACAAAAAGTTTAAAGACCTAGACTAGACCTACTCATATGGGCAGCACTAGTAACAAACTGGTACAACATGCTGGTCGAAGTCACATATGAGCACTTTGAAAACAAAACGTTTCCAGACCCCGACCAGACCTCCTTATATATATGGGAAACTCTGGTAACACACTGCTACAATAGACGGGTCGAAGTCACATAGGAGCACTTTGAAAACAAAACGTTTCCAGACTCCGACCAGACCTACTTATGTATATAGGAAACACTGGTAACACACTGCTACAATATAAAGGTCGAAGTCACATAGGAGTACTTTGAAAGCAAAAAGTTTCCAGACCCCGACCCGACCTACTCATATGGGCAGCACTAGTAACAAACTGCTACAATATGCCGGTCGAAGTCACATATGAGCACTTTGAAAACGAAAAGTTTCCAGACCCCGATCAGACCTCCTTATGTATATGGGAAACACTGGTAACACACTGCTACAATATAAAGGTCGAAGTCACATAGGAGTACTTTGAAAGCAAAAAGTTTCCAGACCCCGAACAGAACTACTTATATGGGCAGCACTGGAAACATACTGCTACAATAGGCCGGTCGAAGTCACATAGGAGCACTTTGAAAACAAAAAGTTTCCAGACCGGGACCAGACCTACTTATATGGGCAGCAATGGTAACATACTGCTACATTAGGCCGGTCGAAGTCACATAGGAGCACTTTGAAAACAAAAAGTTTCCAGACCGGGACCAGACCTACTTATATGGGCAGCAATGGTAACATACTGCTACATTAGGCCGGTCGAAGTCACATAGGAGCACTTTGAAAACAAAAAGTTTCCAGACCCCGACCAGACCTCCTTATGTATGTGGGAAACTCTGGTAACACACTGCTATAATAGACCGGTCGAAGTCACATAGGAGCACTTTGAAAACAAAACGTTTCCAGACCCCGACCAGACCTACTTATGTATATGGGAATCACTGGTAACACACTGCTACAATATAAAGGTCGAAGTCACATAGGAGTACTTTGAAAGCAAAAAGTTTCCAGACCCCGACCCGACCTACTCATATGGGCAGCACTGGTAACAAACTGCTACAATAGGCCGGTCGAAGTCGCATAGGAGCACTTTGAAAACGAAAAGTTTCCAGACCCCGATCAGACCTCCTTATGTATATGGGAAACACTGGTAACACACTGCTACAATAGACCGGTCGAAGTCACATAGTAGCACTTTGAAAACAAAACGTTTCCAGACCCCGATCAGACCTACTTATGTAAGTGGGCAGTACTGGTAAACAGCTACAATAGGCTGGTCGAAGTCACATAGAAACACTTTAAAAACAAAAAGTTTAAAGACCTAGACTAGACCTACTCATATGGGCAGCACTAGTAACAAACTGCTACAATATGCCGGTCGAAGTCACATATGAGCACTTTGAAAACGAAAAGTTTCCAGACCCCGACCAGACCTCCTTATGTATATGGGAAACTCTGGTAACACACTGCTACAATAGACGGGTCGAAGTCACATAGGAGCACTTTGAAAACAAAACGTTTCCAGACTCCGACCAGACCTACTTATGTATATAGGAAACACTGGTAACACACTGCTACAATATAAAGGTCGAAGTCACATAGGAGTACTTTGAAAGCAAAAAGTTTCCAGACCCCGACCCGACCTACTCATATGGGCAGCACTAGTAACAAACTGCTACAATAGGCCGGTCGAAGTCGCATAAGAGCACATTGAAAACGAAAAGTTTCCAGACCCCGATCAGACCTCCTTATGTATATGGGAAACACTGGTAACACACTGCTACAATAGACCGGTCGAAGTCAAATAGGAGCACTTTGAAAACAAAACGTTTCCAGACCCCGACCAGACCTACTCATGTAAGTGGGCAGTACTGGTAAACAGCTACAATAGGCTGGTCGAAGTCACATAGAAACACTTTAAAAACAAAAAGTTTAAAGACCTAGACTAGACCTACTCAAATGGGCAGCACTAGTAACAAACTGCTACAATATGCCGGTCGAAGTCATATATGAGCACTTTGAAAACGAAAAGTTTCCAGACCCCGACCAGACCTCCTTATGTATGTGGGAAACTCTGGTAACACACTGCTACAATAGACGGGTCGAAGTCACATAGGAGCACTTTGAAAACAAAACGTTTCCAGACCCCGACCAGACCTACTTATGTATATGGGAATCACTGGTAACACACTGCTACAATATAAAGGTCGAAGTCACATAGGAGTACTTTGGAAGCAAAAAGTTTCCAGACCCCGACCCGACCTACTCATATGGGCAGCACTAGTAACAAACTGCTACAATAGACCGGTCGAAGTCGCATAGGAGCACTTTGAAAACGAAAAGTTTCCAGACCCCGACCAGACCTCCTTATCTATATGGGAAACACTGATGACACACTGCTACAATAGACCGGTCGAAGTTACATAGGAGCAATTTGAAAACAAAAAGTTTCCAGACCCCGACCAGAACTCCTTATGTATGTGGGAAACTCTGGTAACACACTGCTACAATAGACCGGTCGAAGTCACATAGGAGCACTTTGAAAACAAAAAGTTTCCTGACCCCGACCAGACCTACTTATATGGGCAGCACTAGTAACATACTTCTACAATAGGTCGGTCGAAGTCACATTGGAAAACAAAAACTTTTCCAGACCCCGACCAGACCTACTTATATGGGCAGCACAGGTAACACACTTCAACAATAGTCCGATCGAAGTCATATAAGAGCACTTTAAAAACAAAAAATTTAAAGACCCCGACCAGACCTACTCAATGGGTTGCAATGGTAATTCACTGCTACAGTAGGCCGATCGAAGTCACATAGAAGCACTTTGAAAACAAAAAGTTTCCTGGCCCCGACCAGACCTTCTTGAGTATATGGACAGCACTGGAAAATTGCTACATTGAAAACAAAAAGTTTCCAGACCCCGAACAGAACTACTTATATGGGCAGCACTGGAAACATACTGCTACAATAGGCCGGTCGAAGTCACATAGGAGCACTTTGAAAACAAAAAGTTTCCAGATCCCGACCAGACCTACTTATGTATATGGGCAGTACTGGTAAACAGCTACAATAGGCTGGTCGAAGTCACTTAGAAACACTTTAAAAACAAAAAGTTTAAAGACCCCGAAAAGACCTACTTATATATATGGGCAGTACTGGTAACAAACTGCCACAATAGGCCGGTCGAAGTCACATAGGAGTACTTTGAAAACAAAACACTGCTAAATAGGCCGGTCGAAGTCACATAGGAGCACTTTGAAAACAAAACGTTTCCAGACCCCGACCAGACCTACTTATGTATATGGGAAACACTTTTCAACGCACTGCTATAATAGGCCGGTCGAAGTCACATAGAAACACTTTAAAAACAAAAAGTTTAAAGACCTAGACTAGACCTAATTATGTAAGTGGGCAGTACTGGTAAACAGCTACAATAGGCTGGTCGAAGTCACATAGGAGCACTTTGAAAACAAAACGTTACCAGACCCCGACCAGACCTACTTATGTATATGGGAAACACTGGTAACACACTGCTACAATACACCGGTCGAAGTCACATAGGAGCATTTTGAAAACAAAACGTTTCCAGACCCCGACCAGACCTACTTATGTATATGGGAAACACTGGTAACACACTGCTATAATAGGCCGGTCGAAGTCACATAGGAACACTTTGAAAACAAAAAGTATCCAGACCCCGACCAGACCTACTTATATGGGAAGCAATGGCAACACACTGCAACAGTAGGCCGATCGAAGTCACAAAGGAGCAATTTGAAAACAAAAAGTTTCCAGACCCCGACCAGACCTACTTATGTAAGTGGGCAGTACTGGTAAACAGCCACAATAGGCTGGTCGAAGTCACATAGAAACACTTTAAAAACAAAAAGTTTAAAGACCTAGACTAGACCTACTCATATGGGCAGCACTAGTAACAAACTGCAACAACATGCTGGTCGAAGTCACATATGAGCACTTCGAAAACGAAAAGTTTCCAGACCCCGACCAGACCTACTTATGTATATGGGAAACAATGGTAACACACTGCTACAATACACCGGTCGAAGTCACATAGGAGCATTTTGAAAACAAAACGTTTCCAGACCCCGACCAGACCTACTTATGTATATAGGAAACACTGGTAACACACTGCTACAATAGGCCGGTCGAAGTCACAAAGGAACACTTTGAAAACAAAAAGTTTCCAGACCTCGACCCGACCTACTTATATGGGAAACACAGGTAACACACTGCTACAATAGGCCGGTCGAAGTCGCACTTTGAAAACGAAAAGTTTCCAGACCCCGACCAGACCTCCTTATGTATATGGGAAACTCTGGTAACACACAGCTACAATAGACCGGTCGAAGTCACATAGAAGTACTTTGAAAGCGAAAAGTTTCCAGACCCCGACCCGACCTACTCATATGGGCAGCACTAGTAACAAACTGCTACAATAGGCCGGTCGAAGTCGCATAGGAGCACTTTGAAAACGAAAAGTTTTTAGACCCCGATCAGACCTCCTTATGTATATGGGAAACACTGGTAACACACTGCTACAATAGACCGGTCGAAGTCACATAGGAGCACTTTGAAAACAAAACGTTTCCAGACCCCGACCAGACCTACTTATGTAAGTGGGCAGTACTGGTAAACAGCCACAATAGGCTGGTCGAAGTCACATAGAAACACTTTAAAAACAAAAAGTTTAAAGACCTAGACTAGACCTACTCATATGGGCAGCACTAGTAACAAACTGCAACAACATGCTGGTCGAAGTCACATATGAGCACTTCGAAAACGAAAAGTTTCCAGACCCCGACCAGACCTCCTTATGTATGTGGGAAACTCTGGTAACACACTGCTACAATACACCGGTCGAAGTCACATAGGAGCACTTTGAAAACAAAACGTTTCCAGACCCCGACCAGACCTACTTATGTATATGGGCAGTACTGGTAAACAGCTACAATAGGCTGGTCGAAGCCACAAAGGAGCACATTAAAAACAAAAAGTTTCCAGACCCCGACCCGAACTACTCATATGGGCAGCGCTAGTAACATAATGCTACAATACGCCGGTCGAACTCACATAGGAGCACTTTGAAAACAAAAAGTATCCAGACCCCGAGCAGACCTACTTATGTATATGGGAATCACTGGTAACACACTGCTACAATATAAAGGTCGAAGTCACATAGGAGTACTTTGAAAGCAAAAAGTTTCCAGACCCCGACCCGACCTACTCATATGGGCAGCACTAGTAACAAACTGCTACAATAGGCCGGTCGAAGTCGCATAGGAGCACTTTGAAAACGAAAAGTTTCCAGACCCCGATCAGACCTACTCATATGGGCAGCACTAGTAACAAACTTCTACAATAGGCCGGTCGAAGTCGCATAGGAGCACTTTGAAAACGAAAAGTTTCCAGACCCCGACCAGACCTCCTTATGTATATAGAAAACACTGGTAACACACTGCTACAATAGGCCGGTCGAAGTCACAAAGGAACACTTTGAAAACAAAAAGTTTCCAGACCTCGACCCGACCTACTCATATGGGCAGCACTAGTAACAAACTTCTACAATAGGCCGGTCGAAGTCGCACTTTGAAAACGAAAAGTTTCCAGACCCCGACCAGACCTCCTTATGTATATGGGAAACACTGGTAACACACTGCTACAATAGACCGGTCGAAGTCACATAGGAGCACTTTGAAAGCAAAAAGTTTCCAGACCCCGACCCGACCTACTCATATGGGCAGCACTAGTAACAAACTGCTACAATAGGCCGGTCTAAGTCGCATAGGAGCACGTTGAAAACGAAAAGTTTCCAGACCCCGATCAGACCTCCTTATGTATATGGGAAACACTGGTAACACACTGCTACAATAGACCGATCGAAGTCACATAGGAGCACTTTGAAAACAAAACGTTTCCAGACCCCGACCAGACCTACTTATGTAAGTGGGCAGTACTGGTAAACAGCTACAATAGGCTGGTCGAAGTCACATAGAAACACTTTAAAAACAAAAAGTTTAAAGACCTAGACTAGACCTACTCATATGGGCAGCACTAGTAACAAACTGGTACTACATGCTGGTCGAAGTCACATATGAGCACTTTGAAAACAAAACGTTTCCAGACCCCGACCAGACCTCCATATGTATATAGGAAACACTGGTAACACACTGCTACAATAGGCCGGTCGAAGTCACAAAGGAACACTTTGAAAACAAAAAGTTTCCAGACCTCGACCCGACCTACTCATATGGGCAGCACTAGTAACAAACTTCTACAATAGGCCGGTCGAAGTCACATATGAGCACTTTGAAAACGAAAAGTTTCCAGACCCCGACCAGACCTCCTTATGTATATGGGAAACTCTGGTAACACACTGCTACAATGGACCGGTCGAAGTCACATAGGAGTACTTTGAAAGCAAAAAGTTTCCAGACCCCGACCCGACCTACTCATATGGGCAGCACTAGTAACAAACTGCTACAATAGGCCGGTCGAAGTCGCATAGGAGCACTTTGAAAACGAAAAGTTTCCAGACCCCGACCAGACCTCCTTATGTATATGGGAAACACTAATAACACACTGCTACAATAGACCGGTCGAAGTCACATAGGAGTACTTTGAAAGCAAAAAGTTTCCAGACCCCGACCCGACCTACTCATATGGGCAGCACTAGTAACAAACTGCTACAATAGGCCGGTCGAAGTCGCATAAGAGCGCTTTGAAAACGAAAAGTTTCCAGACCCCGATCAGACCTCCTTATGTATATGGGAAACACTGGTAACACACTGCTACAATAGACCGGTCGAAGTCAAATAGGAGCACTTTGAAAACAAAACGTTTCCAGACCCCGACCAGACCTACTCATGTAAGTGGGCAGTACTGGTAAACAGCTACAATAGGCTGGTCGAAGTCACATAGAAACACTTTAAAAACAAAAAGTTTAAAGAGCTAGACTAGACCTACTCAAATGGGCAGCACTAGTAACAAACTGCTACAATATGCCGGTCGAAGTCACATATGAGCACTTTGAAAACGAAAAGTTTCCAGACCCCGACCAGACCTCCTTATGTATGTGGGAAACTCTGGTAACACACTGCTACAATAGACGGGTCGAAGTCACATAGGAGCACTTTGAAAACAAAACGTTTCCAGACCCCGACCAGAACTCCTTATGTATGTGGGAAACTCTGGTAACACACTGCTACAATAGACCGGTCGAAGTAACATAGGAACACTTTGAAAACAAAAAGTTTCCTGACCCCGACCAGACCTACTTATATGGGCAGCACTAGTAACATACTTCTACAATAGGTCGGTCGAAGTCACATAGGAAAACAAAAAGTTTCCAGACCCCGACCAGACCTACTTATATGGGCAGCACAGGTAACACACTTCAACAATAGTCCGATCGAAGTCATATAAGAGCACTTTAAAAACAAAAAATTTAAAGACCCCGACCAGACCTACTCAATGGGTTGCAATGGTAATTCACTGCTACAGTAGGCCGATCGAAGTCACATAGAAGCACTTTGAAAACAAAAAGTTTCCTGACCCCGACCAGACCTTCTTGAGTATATGGGCAGCACTGGAAAATTGCTACATTGAAAACAAAAAGTTTCCAGACCCCGAACAGAACTACTTATATGGGCAGCACTGGAAACATACTGCTACAATAGGCCGGTCGAAGTCACATAGGAGCACTTTGAAAACAAAAAGTTTCCAGATCCCGACCAGACCTACTTATGTATATGGGCAGTACTGGTAAACAGCTACAATAGGCTGGTCGAAGTCACTTAGAAACACTTTAAAAACAAAAAGTTTAAAGACCCCGAAAAGACCTACTTATATATATGGGCAGTACTGGTAACAAACTGCCACAATAGGCCGGTCGAAGTCACATAGGAGTACTTTGAAAACAAAACACTGCTAAATAGGCCGGTCGATGTCACATAGGAACACCTTGAAAACAAAAATGTTCCAGACCCCGACCCGACCTACTTATATGGGCAGTTCTGGTAACACACTGCAACAATAGTCCGGTCGAAGTCACATAGGAGCACTTTGAAAACAAAAAGTTTCCAGATCCCGACCATACTTACTTATGTATATGGGCAGTACTGGTAAACAGCTACAATAGGCTGGTCGAAGTCACATAGGAGCACTTTGAAAACAAAACGTTTCCAGACCCCGACCAGACCTACTTATATGGGAAGCAATGGCAACACACTGCAACAGTAGGCCGATCGAAGTCACAAAGGAGCAATTTGAAAACAAAAAGTTTCCAGACCCCGACCAGACCTACTTATGTATATGGGAAACACTGGTAACACACTGCTATAATAGGCCGGTCGAAGTCACATAGGAACACTTTGAAAACAAAAAGTATCCAGACCCCGACCAGACCTTCTTATATGGGAAGCACTGGAAACATACTGCTACAATAGACCGGTCGAAGTCACATAGGAGCACTTTGAAAACAAAAAGTTTCCAGACCGGGACCAGACCTACTTATATGGGCAGCAATGGTAACATACTGCTACATTAGGCCGGTCGAAGTCACATAGGAGCACTTTGTAAACAAAAAGTTTAAAGACCTAGACTAGACCTACTCATATGGGCAGCACTAGTAACAAACTGGTACAACATGCTGGTCGAAGTCACTTATGAGCACTTTGAAAACAAAACGTTTCCAGACCCCGACCAGACCTCCTTATGTATATGGGAAACTCTGGTAACACACTACTACAATAGACGGGTCGAAGTCACATAGGAGCACTTTGAAAACAAAACGTTTCCAGACTCCGACCAGACCTACTTATGTATATAGGAAACACTGGTAACACACTGCTACAATATAAAGGTCGAAGTCACATAGGAGTACTTTGAAAGCAAAAAGTTTCCAGACCCCGACCCGACCTACTCATATGGGCAGCACTAGTAACAAACTGCTACAATATGCCGGTCGAAGTCACATATGAGCACTTTGAAAACGAAAAGTTTCCAGACCCCGATCAGACCTCCTTATGTATATGGGAAACACTGGTAACACACTGCTACAATATAAAGGTCGAAGTCACATAGGAGTACTTTGAAAGCAAAAAGTTTCCAGACCCCGAACAGAACTACTTATATGGGCAGCAAAGGAAACATACTGCTACAATAGGCCGGTCGAAGTCACATAGGAGCACTTTGAAAACAAAACGTTTCCAGACCCCGACCAGACCTACTTATGTATATGGGAATCACTGGTAACACACTGCTACAATATAAAGGTCGAAGTCACATAGGAGTACTTTGAAAGCAAAAAGTTTCCAGACCCCGAACAGAACTACTTATATGGGCAGCACTGGAAACATACTGCTACAATAGGCCGGTCGAAGTCACATAGGAGCACTTTGAAAACAAAAAGTTTCCAGACCGGGACCAGACCTACTTATATGGGCAGCAATGGTAACATACTGCTACATTAGGCCGGTCGAAGTCACATAGGAGCACTTTGAAAACAAAAAGTTTCCAGACCGGGACCAGACCTACTTATATGGGCAGCAATGGTAACATACTGCTACATTAGGCCGGTCGAAGTCACATAGTAGCACTTTGAAAACAAAAAGTTTCCAGACCCCGACCAGACCTCCTTATGTATGTGGGAAACTCTGGTAACACACTGCTATAATAGACCGGTCGAAGTCACATAGGAGCACTTTGAAAACAAAACGTTTCCAGACCCCGACCAGACCTACTTATGTATATGGGAATCACTGGTAACACACTGCTACAATATAAAGGTCGAAGTCACATAGGAGTACTTTGAAAGCAAAAAGTTTCCAGACCCCGATCAGACCTACTTATGTAAGTGGGCAGTACTGGTAAACAGCTACAATAGGCTGGTCGAAGTCACATAGAAACACTTTAAAAACAAAAAGTTTAAAGACCTAGACTAGACCTACTCATATGGGCAGCACTAGTAACAAACTGCTACAATATGCCGGTCGAAGTCACATATGAGCACTTTGAAAACGAAAAGTTTCCAGACCCCGACCAGACCTCCTTATGTATATGGGAAACTCTGGTAACACACTGCTACAATAGACGGGTCGAAGTCACATAGGAGCACTTTGAAAACAAAACGTATCCAGACTCCGACCAGACCTACTTATGTATCTAGGAAACACTGGTAACACACTGCTACAATATAAAGGTCGAAGTCACATAGGAGTACTTTGAAAGCAAAAAGTTTCCAGACCCCGACCCGACCTACTCATATGGGCAGCACTAATGACAAACTGCTACAATAGGCCGGTCGAAGTCGCATAAGAGCACTTTGAAAACGAAAAGTTTCCAGACCCCGATCAGACCTCCTTATGTATATGGGAAACACTGGTAACACACTGCTACAATAGACCGGTCGAAGTCAAATAGGAGCACTTTGAAAACAAAACGTTTCCAGACCCCGACCAGACCTACTCATGTAAGTGGGCAGTACTGGTAAACAGCTACAATAGGCTGGTCGAAGTCACATAGAAACACTTTAAAAACAAAAAGTTTAAAGACCTAGACTAGACCTACTCAAATGGGCAGCACTAGTAACAAACTGCTACAATATGCCGGTCGAAGTCACATATGAGCACTTTGAAAACGAAAAGTTTCCAGACCCCGACCAGACCTCCTTATGTATGTGGGAAACTCTGGTAACACACTGCTACAATAGACGGGTCGAAGTCACATAGGAGCACTTTGAAAACAAAACGTTTCCAGACCCCGACCAGACCTACTTATGTATATGGGAATCACTGGTAACACACTGCTACAATATAAAGGTCGAAGTCACATAGGAGTACTTTGGAAGCAAAAAGTTTCCAGACCCCGACCCGACCTACTCATATGGGCAGCACTAGTAACAAACTGCTACAATAGACCGGTCGAAGTCGCATAGGAGCACTTTGAAAACGAAAAGTTTCCAGACCCCGACCAGACCTCCTTATCTATATGGGAAACACTGATGACACACTGCTACAATAGACCGGTCGAAGTTACATAGGAGCAATTTGAAAACAAAAAGTTTCCAGACCCCGACCAGAACTCCTTATGTATGTGGGAAACTCTGGTAACACACTGCTACAATAGACCGGTCGAAGTCACATAGGAGCACTTTGAAAACAAAAAGTTTCCTGACCCCGACCAGACCTACTTATATGGGCAGCACTAGTAACATACTTCTACAATAGGTCGGTCGAAGTCACATTGGAAAACAAAAAGTTTCCAGACCCCGACCAGACCTACTTATATGGGCAGCACAGGTAACACACTTCAACAATAGTCCGATCGAAGTCATATAAGAGCACTTTAAAAACAAAAAATTTAAAGAACCCGACCAGACCTACTCAATGGGTTGCAATGGTAATTCACTGCTACAGTAGGCCGATCGAAGTCACATAGAAGCACTTTGAAAACAAAAAGTTTCCTGACCCCGACCAGACCTTCTTGAGTATATGGACAGCACTGGAAAATTGCTACATTGAAAACAAAAAGTTTCCAGACCCCGAACAGAACTACTTATATGGGCAGCACTTGAAACATACTGCTACAATAGGCCGGTCGAAGTCACATAGGAGCACTTTGAAAACAAAAAGTTTCCAGATCCCGACCAGACCTACTTATGTATATGGGCAGTACTGGTAAACAGCTACAATAGGCTGGTCGAAGTCACTTAGAAACACTTTAAAAACAAAAAGTTTAAAGACCCCGAAAAGACCTACTTATATATATGGGCAGTACTGGTAACAAACTGCCACAATAGGCCGGTCGAAGTCACATAGGAGTACTTTGAAAACAAAACACTGCTAAATAGGCCGGTCGATGTCACATAGGAACACCTTGAAAACAAAAATGTTCCAGACCCCGACCCGACCTACTTATATGGGCAGTTCTGGTAACACACTGCAACAATAGTCCGGTCGAAGTCACATAGGAGCACTTTGAAAACAAAAAGTTTCCAGATCCCGACCATACTTACTTATGTATATGGGCAGTACTGGTAAACAGCTACAATAGGCTGGTCGAAGTCACATAGGAGCACTTTGAAAACAAAACGTTTCCAGACCCCGACCAGACCTACTTATATGGGAAGCAATGGCAACACACTGCAACAGTAGGCCGATCGAAGTCACAAAGGAGCAATTTGAAAACAAAAAGTTTCCAGACCCCGACCAGACCTACTTATGTATATGGGAAACACTGGTAACACACTGCTATAATAGGCCGGTCGAAGTCACATAGGAGCACTTTGAAAACAAAAAATATCCAGACCCCGACCAGACCTACTTATATGGGAAGCACTGAAAACATACTGTTACAATAGGCCGGTCGAAGTCACATAGGAGCACTTTGAAAATAAAAAGTTTCCAGACCGGGACCAGACCTACTTATATGGGCAGCAATGGTAACATACTGCTACATTAGGCCGGTCGAAGTCACATAGGAGCACTTTGAAAACAAAAAGTTTAAAGACCTAGACTAGACCTACTCATATGGGCAGCACTAGTAACAAACTGGTACAACATGCTGGTCGAAGTCACATGAAAACAAAACGTTTCCAGACCCCGACCAGACCTCCTTATGTATATAGGAAACACTGGTAACACACTGCTACAATGTAAAGGTCGAAGACACATAGGAATACTTTGAAAGCAAAAAGTTTTCAGACCCCGACCCGACCTACTCATATGGGCAGCACTAGTAACAAACTGCTACAATATGCCGGTCGAAGTCACATATGAGCACTTTGAAAACGAAAAGTTTCCAGACCCCGATCAGACCTCCTTATGTATATGGGAAACACTGGTAACACACTGCTACAATATAAAGGTCGAAGTCACATAGGAGTACTTTGAAAGCAAAAAGTTTCCAGACCCCAAACAGAACTACTTATATGGGCAGCACTGGAAACATACTGCTACAATAGGCCGGTCGAAGTCACATAGGAGCACTTTGAAAACAAAAAGTTTCCAGATCCCGACCAGACCTACTTATATGGGCAGCAATGGTAACATACTGCTACATTAGGCCGGTCGAAGTCACATATGAGCACTTTGAAAACAAAAAGTTTCCAGACCGGGACCAGACCTACTTATATGGGCAGCAATGGTAACATACTGCTACATTAGGCCGGTCGAAGTCACATAGGAGCACTTTGAAAACAAAAAGTTTCCAGACCCCGACCAGACCTCCTTATGTATGTGGGAAACTCTGGTAACACACTGCTATAATAGACCGGTCGAAGTCACATAGGAGCACTTTGAAAACAAAACGTTTCCAGACCCCGACCAGACCTACTTATGTATATGGGAATCACTGGTAACACACTGCTACAATATAAAGGTCGAAGTCACATTGGAGTACTTTGAAAGCAAAAAGTTTCCAGACCCCGACCCGACCTACTCATATGGGCAGCACTGGTAACAAACTGCTACAATAGGCCGGTCGAAGTCGCATAGGAGCACTTTGAAAACGAAAAGTTTCCAGACCCCGATCAGACCTCCTTATGTATATGGGAAACACTGGTAACATACTGCTACAATAGACCGGTCGAAGTCACATAGTAGCACTTTGAAAACAAAACGTTTCCAGACCCCGATCAGACATACTTATGTAAGTGGGCAGTACTGGTAAACAGCTACAATAGGCTGGTCGAAGTCACATAGAAACACTTTAAAAACAAAAAGTTTAAAGACCTAGACTAGACCTACTCATATGGGCAGCACTAGTAACAAACTGCTACAATATGCCGGTCGAAGTCACATAGGAGTTCTTTGAAAACAAAAAGTTTCCAGACCCCGACCAGACTTACTTATATGGGCAGCACTGCTATCACACTGCTAAATAGGCCGGTCGATGTCACATAGGAGCACTTTGAAAGAAAAAGTTTCCAGACCCCGACCAGACCTACTTATATGGGCAGTACTGCTAACACACTGCTAAATAGGCCGGTCGATGTCACTTTGAAAACAAAAAGTTTCCAGACCCCGACAAGACCTTCTTATATGGTAAACACTGGTTACACACTGCTACAATAGACCGGTCGAAGTCACATAGGATTA
Organism: Drosophila immigrans; assembly: GCA_963583835.1. Lineage (NCBI taxonomy): Eukaryota > Metazoa > Arthropoda > Insecta > Diptera > Drosophilidae > Drosophila > Drosophila immigrans. Next base: position 33,301,287 of record OY757142.1, read on the forward strand.
CTTTGAAAACAAAAAGTTTCCAGAGCCCTACCAGAGCTACTTATGTATATGGGAAATACTGGTAACACACTGCTATAATAGGCCGGTCGAAGTCACATAGGAGCACATTGAAAACAAAAAGTTTCCAGACCCCGACCAGACCTAATTATATGGGAAACAGTGGTAACATACTGCTACAATAGGCCGGTCGAAGTCACATTGGAACACTTTGAAAACAAAAAGTTTAAAGAACCCGACCAGACCTACTTATATGGGTTGTAATGGTAACACACTGCTACAGTAGGCCGATCGAAGTCACATTGGAGCACTTTGAAAACATAAAGTTTCCAGACCCCGACTAGACCTACTTATATGGGAAGCAATGGTAACACACTGCAATAGTAGGCCGATCGAAGTCACATTTTAACACTTTGAAAACAAAACGTTTCCAGACCTCCTTATGTATATGGGAAACACTGGTAACACACTGCTACAATGAAAAGGTCGAAGTCACACAGGAGTACTTTAAAAGCAAAAAGTTTCCAGACCCCGACCCGACTTACTCAATGGGTTGCAATGGTAATTTACTGCTACAGTGGGCCGATCGAAGTCACATAGGAGCACTTTGAAAACAAAAAGTTTCGAAGCCCCGACCAGACCTACTTATATGCGCAGCACTGGTAACACACTGCTACAATAGGCCGGTCGAAGTCACATGGGAGCTCATTGAAAACAAAAAGTTTAAAGACCCCGACTAGACCTACTCATATGGGCAGCACTAGTAACAAACTGTTACAATAGGCCGGTCGAAGTCACATATGAGCACTTTGAAAACAAAAAGTTTCAAGACCCCGACAAGACCACCTTATGTATGTGGAAAACTCTGATAACACACTGCTACAATAGACCGGTCGAAGTCACATTTTAACACTTTGAAAACAAAACGTTTCCAGACCTCCTTATGTATATGGGAAACACTGGTAACACACTGCTACAATATAAAGGTCGAAGTCACATAGGAGTACTTTGAAAGCAAAAAGTTTCCAGACCCCGACCCGACCTACTCATATGGGCAGCACTAGTAACAAACTACTACAATAGGCCGGTCTAAGTCACATAGGAGCACTTTGAAAACGAAAAGTTACCAGACCCCAAACAGACCTACTTATGTATATGGGAAACACTGGTAACACACTGCTACAATAGGCCGGTCGAAGTCACATAGGAGCACTTTGAAAACAAAAAGTTTCCAGAACCCGACCAGACCTACTTATATGGGCAGCACTGCTAACACACTGCTACAATAGACCGGTCGAAGTCACATAGAAGCACTTTGAAAAGAAAACGCTTCCAGACCCCGACCAGACCTACTTATGGAACACTGGTAACGCACTGCTACAATAGGCCGGTCGGAGTCACATAGGAGCACTTTGAAAACAAAAAGTTTCCAGACCCCGCCCAGACCTACTTATATGGGCAGCACTGTTAACACACTGCTTAATAGACCGGTCTTAGTCACACAGAAGCAATTTGAAAACAAAAAGTTTCCAGACCCCAACCAGACCACCTTATATGGGCAGCACTGGTAACACACTGCAACAATAGGCCGGTCGAAGTCACATATGAGCACTTTGAAAACAAAAAGTTTCCAGACCCCGACCAGACCTCCTTATTTATATGGGAAACACTGGTAACACACTGCTACAATAGGCCGGTCGAAGTCACATAGGAGCACTTTGAAAACAAAAAGTTTCCAGACCCCGACCAGACCTACTTATATGGGCAGCACTGCTAACACACTGCTTAATAGACCGGTCTTAGTCACACAGAAGCAATTTGAAAACAAAAAGTTTCCAGACCCCAACCAGACCACCTCATATGGGCAGCACTGGTAACACACTGCAACAATAGGCCGGTCGAAGTCACATATGAGCACTTTGAAAACAAAAAGTTTCCAGACCCCGACCAGACCTCCTTATTTATATGGGAAACACTGGTAACGCACTGCTACAATAGGCCGGTCGGAGTCACATAGGAGCACTTTGAAAACAAAAAGTTTCCAGACCCCGACCAGACCTACTTATATGGGAAACAGTGGTAACATACTGCTACAATAGGCCGGTCGAAGTCACATTGGAACACTTTGAAAACAAAAAGGTTAAAGACCCCGACCAGACCTACTTATGTGGGCAGCACTGCTAACACACTGCCAAATAGGCCGGTCGATGTCACATAGGAGCACTTTGAAAACAAAAAGTTTCCAGACCCCAACCAGACCTACTTATATGGGCAGCACTGGTACCACACTGCTTAATAGACCGGTCTTAGTCACACAGAAGCAATTTGAAAACAAAAAGTTTCCAGACCCCAACCAGACCACCTTATATGGGCAGCACTGGTAACACACTGCTACAATAGGCCGGTCGAAGTCACATATGAGCACTTTGAAAACAAAGAGTTTCCAGACCCCGACCAGACCTCCTTATTTATATGGGAAACACTGGTAACACACTGCTACAATAGGCCGGTCGAAGTCACATAGGAGCACTTTGAAAACAAAAAGTTTCCAGACCCCGACCAGACCTACTTATATGGGCAGCACTGCTAACACACTGCTAAATAGGCCTGTCGATGTCACATAGGAGCACTTTGAAAACAAAAAGTTTCCAGACCGCGACAAGACCTACTTATATGGTAAACACTGGTAACACACTGCTACAATAGGCCGGTCGAAGTCACATATGAGCACTTTGAAAACAAAAAGTTTCCAGACCCCGACCAGACCTCCTTATGTATATGGGAAACACTGGTAACACACTGCTACAATAGGCCGGTAGAAGTTACATAACAGCACTTTAAAAACAAAGACCCCGACCAGACCTACTTATATGGGTTGCAATGGTAATTTACTGCTACAGTAGGCCGATCGAAGTCACATAGGAGCACTTTGAAAACAAAAAGTTTCCAGACCCCGACCAGACCTCCTTATGTATATGGGAAACACTGGTAACACACTGCTACAATAGACCGGTCGAAGTCACATTGGAGCACTTTAAAAACAAAACGTTTCCAAAATCCGACTAGACCTTTTTATGTATGTGGCAAACTCTGGTAACACACTGCTACAATAGACCGGTCGAAGTCACGTAGTCACACTTTGAAAACAAAACGTTTCCAGACCCCGACCAGACCTACTTATATGGGAAGCAATGGTAACACACTGCTATAATAGTCCGGTCGAAGTCACATAGGAACAAAAAGTTTCCAGACCCCGACCAGACCTACTAATATGGGAAGCAATGGTAACACACTGCAATAGTAGGCCGGTCGAAGTCACAAAGGAGCACTTTGAAAACAAAAAGTTTCCAGACCCCGACCAGGCCTCCTTATGTATAGGGAAACTCTGGTAACACACTGCTACAATAAAAAGGTCGAAGTCACACAGGAGTACTTTGAAAGCAAAAATTTTCCAGACCCCGACCCGACTTACTCATATGGGCAGTACCAGTAACAAACTGCTACAATAGGCCGGTCGAAGTCGCAAAGGAGCACTTTGAAAACGAAAAGTTTCCAGACCCCGACCAGACCTCCTTATGTATATGGGAAGCACTGGTAACACACTTTTACAATAGGCCGGTCGAAGTCTCATAAGAGCACTTTAAAAACAAAAAATTTAAAGACCCCGACCAGACCTACTCAATGGGTTGCAATGGTAATTTACTGCTACAATAGGCCGGTCGAAGTCACATAGGAGCACTTTGAAAACAAAAAGTTTCCAGAACCCGACCAGACCTACTTATATGGGCAGCACTGATAACACACTGCTACAATAGACCGGTCGAAGTCACATAGAAGCACTTTGAAAAGAAAACGCTTCCAGACCCCGACCAGACCTACTTATGGGAAACACTGGTAACGCACTGCTACAATAGGCCGGTCGGAGTCACATAGGAGCACTTTGAAAACAAAAAGTTTCCAGACCCCGACCAGACCTACTTATATGGGCAGCACTGCTAACACGCTGCTTAATAGACCGGTCTTAGTCACACAGAAGCAATTTGAAAACAAAAAGTTTCCAGACCCCAACCAGACCACCTTATATGGGCAGCACTGGAAACAAACTGCTACAATAGGCCGGTCGAAGTCACAAAGGAGCACTTTGAAAACAAAAAGTTTCCAGAGCCCGACCCGAACTACTTATATGGGCAGCACTGGAAACATACTGCTACAATAGGCCGGTCGAAGTCACATAGGAGCACTTTGAAAACAAAAAGTTTCCAGACCGGGACCAGACCTACTTATGTGGGCAGCAATGGTAACATACTGCTACATTAGGCCGGTCGAAGTCACTTAGGAGCACTTTGAAAACAAAAAGTTTCCAGATCCCGACCATACCTAATTATGTATATGGGCAGTACTGGTAAACAGCTTCAATAAGCTGGTCGAAGTCACAAAGAAGCACTTTGAAAACAACAAGTTTCCAGACCCCGACCCGACCTACTCATATGGGCAGCACTAGTAACAAACTACTACAATAGGCCGGTCTAAGTCACATAGGAGCACTTTGAAAACGAAAAGTTACCAGACCCCAAACAGACCTACTTATGTATATGGGAAACACTAGTAACACACTGCTACAATAGGCCGGTCGAAGTCACATAGGAGCACTTTGAAAACAAAAAGTTTCCAGAACCCGACCAGACCTACTTATATGGGCACCACTGCTAACACACTGCTACAATAGACCGGTCGAAGTCACATAGAAGCACTTTGAAAAGAAAACGCTTCCAGACCCCGACCAGACCTACTTATGGGAAACACTGGTAACGCACTGCTACAATAGGCCGGTCGGAGTCACATAGGAGCACTTTGAAAACAAAAAGTTTCCAGACCCCGCCCAGACCTACTTATATGGGCAGCACTGTTAACACACTGCTTAATAGACCGGTCTTAGTCACACAGAAGCAATTTGAAAACAAAAAGTTTCCAGACCCCAACCAGACCACCTTATATGGGCAGCACTGGTAACACACTGCAACAATAGGCCGGTCGAAGTCACATATGAGCACTTTGAAAACAAAAAGTTTCCAGACCCCGACCAGACCTCCTTATTTATATGGGAAACACTGGTAACACACTGCTACAATAGGCCGGTCGAAGTCACATAGGAGCACTTTGAAAACAAAAAGTTTCCAGACCCCGACCAGACCTACTTATATGGGCAGCACTGCTAACACACTGCTTAATAGACCGGTCTTAGTCACACAGAAGCAATTTGAAAACAAAAAGTTTCCAGACCCCAACCAGACCACCTCATATGGGCAGCACTGGTAACACACTGCAACAATAGGCCGGTCGAAGTCACATATGAGCACTTTGAAAACAAAAAGTTTCCAGACCCCGACCAGACCTCCTTATTTATATGGGAAACACTGGTAACGCACTGCTACAATAGGCCGGTCGGAGTCACATAGGAGCACTTTGAAAACAAAAAGTTTCCAGACCCCGACCAGACCTACTTATATGGGAAACAGTGGTAACATACTGCTACAATAGGCCGGTCGAAGTCGCATTGGAACACTTTGAAAACAAAAAGTTTAAAGACCCCGACCAGACCTACTTATGTGGGCAGCACTGCTAACACACTGCCAAATAGGCCGGTCGATGTCACATAGGAGCACTTTGAAAACAAAAAGTTTCCAGACCCCAACCAGACCTACTTATATGGGCAGCACTGGTACCACACTGCTTAATAGACCGGTCTTAGTCACACAGAAGCAATTTGAAAACAAAAAGTTTCCAGACCCCAACCAGACCACCTTATATGGGCAGCACTGGAAACACACTGCTACAATAGGCCGGTCGAAGTCACATATGAGCACTTTGAAAACAAAAAGTTTCCAGACCCCGACCAGACCTCCTTATTTATATGGGAAACACTGGTAACACACTGCTACAATAGGCCGGTCGAAGTCACATAGGAGCACTTTGAAAACAAAAAGTTTCCAGACCCCGACCAGACCTACTTATATGGGCAGCACTGCTAACACACTGCTAAATAGGCCTGTCGATGTCTTATAGGAGCACTTTGAAAACAAAAAGTTTCCAGTCCGCGACAAGACCTACTTATATGGTAAACACTGGTAACACACTGCTACAATAGGCCGGTCGAAGTCACATATGAGCACTTTGAAAACAAAAAGTTTCCAGACCCCTACCAGACCTCCTTATGTATATGGGAAACACTGGTAACACACTGCTACAATAGGCCGGTAGAAGTTACATAACAGCACTTTAAAAACAAAGACCCCGACCAGACCTACTTATATGGGTTGCAATGGTAATTTACTGCTAAAGTAGGCCGATCGAAGTCACATAGGAGCACTTTGAAAACAAAAAGTTTCCAGACCCCGACCAGACCTCCTTATGTATATGGGAAACACTGGTAACACACTGCTACAATAGATCGGTCGAAGTCACATTGGAGCACTTTAAAAACAAAACGTTTCCAAACCCCGACTAGACCTTTTTATGTATGTGGCAAACTCTGGTAACACACTGCTACAATAGACCGGTCGAAGTCACGTAGTCACACTTTGAAAACAAAACGTTTCCAGACCCCGACCAGACCTACTTATATGGGAAGCAATGGTAACACACTGCTATAATAGTCCGGTCGAAGTCACATAGGAACAAAAAGTTTCCAGACCCCGACCAGACCTACTAGTATGGGAAGCAATGGTAACACACTGCAATAGTAGGCCGGTCGAAGTCACAAAGGAGCACTTTGAAAACAAAAAGTTTCCAGACCCCGACCAGGCCTCCTTATGTATAGGGAAACACTGGTAACACACTGCTACAATAAAAAGGTCGAAGTCACACAGGAGTACTTTGAAAGCAAAAAGTTTCCAGACCCCGACCCGACTTACTCATATGGGCAGTACCAGTAACAAACTGCTACAATAGGCCGGTCGAAGTCGCAAAGGAGCACTTTGAAAACGAAAAGTTTCCAGACCCCGACCAGACCTCCTTATGTATATGGGAAGCACTGGTAACACACTTTTACAATAGGCCGGTCGAAGTCTCATAAGAGCACTTTAAAAACAAAAAATTTAAAGACCCCGACCAGACCTACTCAATGGGTTGCAATGGTAATTTACTGCTACAGTGGGCCGATCGAAGTCACATAGAAGCACTTTGAAAACAAAAAGTTTCCTGACCTCGACCAGACCTTCGTGAGTATATGGGCAGCACTGGAAAATTGCTACAACAGGCCGGTCGAAGTCACATTGAAGCACATTGAAAACAAAAAGTTTCCAGACCCCAAACAGAACTACTTATATGGGCAGCACTGGAAACATACTGCTACAACAGGCCGGTCGAAGTCACATATGAGCACTTTGAAAACAAAAAGTTTCCAGACCCCGACCAGACCTCCTTATGTATATGGGAAACACTGGTAACACACTGCTACAATAGGCCGGTAGAAGTTACATAACAGCACTTTAAAAACAAAGACCCCGACCAGACCTACTTATATGGGTTGCAATGGTAATTTACTGCTACAGTAGGCCGATCGAAGTCACATAGGAGCACTTTGAAAACAAAAAGTTTCCAGACCCCGACCAGACCTACTTATATGGGCAGCACTAGTAACATACTTCTACAATAGGTCGGTCGAAGTCACATAGGAAAACAAAAAGTTTCCAGACCCCGACAAGACCTACTTATATGGGCAGCACAGGTAACACACTGTAACACACTGTAATAATCGAAGTCACATAATAATCGAAGTCACATAATCGAACACACTGTAATAATCGAAGTCACATAGGAGCACTTTGAAAACAAAAAGTTTCCAGATCCCGACCATACCTAATTATGTATATGGGAAACACTGGTAACACACTGCTATAATAGGCCGGTCGAAGTCACATAGGAACACTTTAAAAACAAAAGGTTTAAAGACCCCGACTAGACCTACTCATATGGGCAGCACTAGTAAAAAACTGCTACAATAGGCCGGTCGAAGTCACATATGAGCACTTTGAAAACAAAAAGTTTCCAGACCCCGACCAGACCTCCATATGTATGTGGCAAACTCTGGTAACACACTGCTACAATAGACCGGTCGAAGTCACGTAGTCACACTTTGAAAACAAAACGTTTCCAGACCCCGACCAGACCTACTTATATGTGAAGCAATGGTAACACACTGCTATAATAGTCCGGTCGAAGTTACATAGGAACACTTTGAAAACAAAAAGTTTCCAGACCCCGACCAGACCTACTTATATGGGAAGCAATGGTAACACACTGCAATAGTAGGCCGGTCGAAGTCACAAAGGAGCACTTTGAAAACAAAAAGTTTCCAGACCCCGACCAGGCCTCCTTATGTATAGGGAAACACTGGTAACACACTGCTACAATAAAAAGGTCGAAGTCACACAGGAGTACTTTGAAAGCAAAAAGTTTCCAGACCCCGACCCGACTTACTCATATGGGCAGTACCAGTAACAAACTGCTACAATAGGCCGGTCGAAGTCGCAAAGGAGCACTTTGAAAACGAAAAGTTTCCAGACCCCGACCAGACCTCCTTATGTATATGGGAAGCACTGGTAACACACTTTTACAATAGGCCGGTCGAAGTCTCATAAGAGCACTTTAAAAACAAAAAATTTAAAGACCCCGACCAGACCTACTCAATGGGTTGCAATGGTAATTTACTGCTACAGTGGGCCGGTCGAAGTCACATTGAAGCACATTGAAAACAAAAAGTTTCCAGACCCCGAACAGAACTACTTATATGGGCAGCACTGGAAACATACTGCTACAAATAGGCCGGTCGAAGTCACATAGGAGCACTTTGAAAACAAAAAGTTTCCAGACCGGGACCAGACCTACTTATATGGGCAGCAATGGTAACATACTGCTACATTAGGCCGGTCGAAGTCACTTAGGAGCACTTTGAAAACAAAAAGTTTCCAGACCCCGACCAGACCTACTAATATGGGCAGCACTGGTAACACACTGCAACAATAGTCCGGTCGAAGTCACATAGGAGCACTTTGAAAACAAAAAGTTTCCAGATCCCGACCATACCTACTTATGTATATGGGCAGTACTGGTAAACAGCTACAATAATCTGGTTGAAGTCACAAAGGAGCACTTTGAAAACAAAAAGTTTCCAGACCCCGACCAGACCTACTAATATGGGCAGCGCTAGCAACATACTGCTACAATACGCCGGTCGAAGTCACATAGGAGCACTTTGAAAACAAAAAGTTTCCAGACCCCGACCCGAACTACTCATATGGGCAGCGCTAGTCACATAGGAGCACTTTGAAAACAAAAAGTTTCCAGACCCCGACCCGAACTACTCATATGGGCAGCGCTAGTAACATACTGCTACAATACGCCGGTCGAAGTCACAAAGGAGCACTTTGAAAACAAAAAGTTTCCAGACCCCGACCAGACCTACTCAATGGGTTGCAATGGTAATTTACTGCTACAGTGGGCCGATCAAAGTCACATAGAAGCACTTTGAAAACAAAAAGTTACCTGACCTCGACCAGACCTTGGTGAGTATATGGGCAGCACTGGAAAATTGCTACAACAGGCCGGTCGAAGTCACATTGAAGCACATTGAAAACAAAAAGTTTCCAGACCCCGAACAGAACTACTTATATGGGCAGCACTGGTAACACACTGCCACAATAGGCCGGTCGAAGTCACATAGGAGTACTTTGAAAACAAAAACACTGCTAAATAGGCCGGTCGACGTCACATAGGAACACCTTGAAAACAAAAATTTTGCAGACCCCGACCCGACCTACTCATATGCGCAGCACTAGTAACATACTGCTACAATAGGCCGGACGAAGTCACAAAGGAGCACTTTGAAAACAAAAAGTTTCCAGACCCCGACCCGAACTACTCATATGGGCAGCGCTAGTAACATACTGCTACAATACGCCGGTCGAAGTCACATAGGAGCACTTTGAAAACAAAAAGTTTCCAAGCCCCGACCAGACCTACTTATATGGGCAGCACTGGTAACACACTGCTACAATAGGTCGGTCGAAGTCACTTGGGAGCACTTTGAAAACAAAAAGTTTAAAGTCCCCGACTAGACCTACTCATATGGGCAGCACTAGTAACAAACTGCTACAATAGACCGGTCGAAGTCACATTGAAGCACTTTGAAAACAAAAAGTTTCCAGACCCCGACCAGACCACCTTATGTATGTGGGAAAGTCTGATAACACACTGCTACAATAGACCGGTCGAAGTCACATAGGAACACTTTGAAAACAAAACGTTTCCAGACCTCCTTATGTATATTGGAAACACTAGTAACACACTGCTACAATATAAAGGTCGAAGTCACATAGGAGTACTTTGAAAGCAAAAAGTTTCCAGACCCCGACCCGACCTACTCATATGGGCAGCACTGCTAACACACTGCTAAATAGGCCTGTCGATGTCACATATGAGCACTTTGAAAACAAAAAGTTTCCAGACCCCGACCAGACCTCCTTATTTATATGGGAAACACTGGTAACACACTGCTACAATAGGCCGGTCGAAGTCACATAGGAGGACTTTGAAAACAAAAAGTTTCCAGACCTCCTTATGTATATGGGAAACACTGGTAACACACTGCTACAATATAAAGGTCGAAGTCACATAGGAGTTCTTTGAAAGCAAAAAGTTTCCAGACCCCGACCCGACCTACTCATATGGGCAGCACTAGTAACAAACTACTACAATAGGCCGGTCTAAGTCACATAGGAGCACTTTGAAAACGAAAAGTTACCAGACCCCAAACAGACCTACTTATGTATATGGGAAACACTGGTAACACACTGCTACAATAGGCCGGTCGAAGTCACATAGGAGCACTTTGAAAACAAAAAGTTTCCAGAACCCGACCAGACCTACTTATATGGGCAGCACTGCTAACACACTGCTACAATAGACCGGTCGAAGTCACATAGAAGCACTTTGAAAAGAAAACGTTTCCAGACCCCGACCAGACCTACTTATGGGAAACACTGGTAACGCACTGCTACAATAGGCCGGTCGGAGTCACATAGGAGCATTTTGAAAACAAAAAGTTTCCAGACCCCGACCAGACCTACTTATATGGGAAACAGTGGTAACATACTGCTACAATAGGCCGGTCGAAGTCACATTGGAACACTTTGAAAACAAAAAGTTTAAAGACCCCGACCAGACCTACTTATGTGGGCAGCACTGCTAACACACTGCCAAATAGGCCGGTCGATGTCACATAGGAGCACTTTGAAAACAAAAAGTTTCCAGACCCCAACCAGACCTACTTATATGGGCAGCACTGGTACCACACTGCTTAATAGACCGGTCTTAGTCACACAGAAGCAATTTGAAAACAAAAAGTTTCCAGACCCCAACCAGACCACCTTATATGGGCAGCACTGGTAACACACTGCTACAATAGGCCGGTCGAAGTCACATATGAGCACTTTGAAAACAAAAAGTTTCCAGACCCCGACAAGACCTTCTTATTTATATGGGAAACACTGGTAACACACTGCTACAATAGGCCGGTCGAAGTCACATAGGAGCACTTTGAAAACAAAAAGTTTCCAGACCCCGACCAGACCTACTTATATGGGCAGCACTGCTAACACACTGCTACAATAGACCGGTCGAAGTCACATAGAAGCACTTTAAAATAAAAACGTTTCCAGACCCCGACCAGACCTACTTATGGGAAACACTGGTAACGCACTGCTACAATAGGCCGGTCGGAGTCACATAGGAGCACTTTGAAAACAAAAAGTTTCCAGACCCCGACCAGACCTACTTATATGGGAAACAGTGGTAACATACTGCTACAATAGGCCGGTCGAAGTCACATTGGAATACTTTGAAAACAAAAAGTTTAAAGACCCCGACCAGACCTACTTATGTGGGCAGCACTGCTAACACACTGTCAAATAGGCCGGTCGATGTCACATAGGAGCACTTTAAAAACAAAAAGTTTCCAGACCCCAACCAGACCTACTTATATGGGCAGCACTGGTACCACACTGCTTAATAGACCGGTCTTAGTCACACAGAAGCAATTTGAAAACAAAAAGTTTCCAGACCCCAACCAGACCACCTTATATGGGCAGCACTGGTAACACACTGCTACAATAGGCCGGTCGAAGTCACATATGAGCACTTTGAAAACAAAAAGTTTCCAGACCGCGACCAGACCTACTTATATAGTAAACACTGGTAACACACTGCTAAATAGACCGGTCGAAGTCACATAGAAGCACTTTGAAAACAAAAAGTTTCCAGACCCCGAACAGACCTACTTATATGGGCAGCACTGCTAACACACTGCTAAATAGACCGGTCGACGTCACATAGGAACACCTTGAAAACAAAAATTTTCCAGACCCCGACCCGACCTACTCATATGGGCAGCACTAGTAACAAACTACTACAATAGGCCGGTCGAAGTCGCATAGGAGCACTTTGAAAACGAAAAGTTACCAGACCCCAAACAGACCTACTTATGTATATGGGAAACACTGGTAACATACTGCTACAATAGGCCGGTTGAAGTCACATAGGAGCACTTTGAAAACAAAAAGTATCCAGACCCCGACCAGACCTACTTATATGGGCAGCACTGCTAACACACTGCTAAATAGGCCTGTCGATGTCACATAGGAGCACTTTGAAAACAAAAAGTTTCCAGACCGCGACAAGACCTACTTATATGGTAAACACTGGTAACACACTGCTACAATAGGCCGGTCGAAGTCACATATGAGCACTTTGAAAACAAAAAGTTTCCAGACCCCGACCAGACCTACTTATATAAGCAGCACTAGTAACAAACTACTACAATAGGCCGGTCGAAGTCGCATAGGAGCACTTTGAAAACGAAAAGTTACCAGACCCCAAACAGACCTACTTATGTATATGGGAAACACTGGTAACATACTGCTACAATAGACCGGTCGACGTCACATAGGAACACCTTGAAAACAAAAATTTTCCAGACCCCGACCCGACCTACTCATATGGGCAGCACTAGTAACAAACTACTACAATAGGCCGGTCGAAGTCGCATAGGAGCACTTTGAAAACGAAAAGTTACCAGACCCCAAACAGACCTACTTATGTATATGGGAAACACTGGTAACACACTGCTACAATAAGCCGGTAGAAGTTACATAAGAGCACTTTAAAAACAAAGACCCCGACCAGACCTACTTATATGGGAAACACTGGTAACACACTGCTACAATAGGCCTGTCGATGTCACATAGGAGCACTTTGAAAACAAAAAGTTTCCAGAACCCGACCAGACCTACTTATATGGGCAGCACAGGTAACACACTGTAACACACTGTAATAATCGAAGTCAGATAATAATCGAAGTCACATAATCGAACACACTGTAATAATCGGAGTCACATAGGAGCACTTTGAAAATAAAAAGTTTCCAGACCGCGACCAGACCTACTTATATAAGCAGCAATGGTAACATACTGCTAGATTAGGCCGGTCGAAGTCACTTAGGAGCACTTTGAAAACAAAAAGTTGCGAGACCCCGACCAGACCTACTTATGTATATGGGCAGTACTGGAAAACAGCTACAATAAGCTGGTCGAAGTCACAAAGGAGCACTGTGAAAACAAAAAGTTTCCAGACCCCGACCCGAACTACTCATATGGGCAGCGCTAGCAACATACTGCTACAATACGCCGGTCGAAGTCACATAGGAGCACTTTAAAAACAAAACGTTTCCAAACCCCGACTAGACCTTTTTATGTATATGGGAAATACTGGTAGCAAACTGCTACAATAGACCGGTCGACGTCACATAGGAACACCTTGAAAACAAAAATTTTCCAGACCCCGACCCGACCTACTCATATGGGCAGCACTAGTAACAAACTACTACAATAGGCCGGTCGAAGTCGCATAGGAGCACTTTGAAAACGAAAAGTTTCCAGACCCCGACCAGACCTCCTTATGTTTATGGGAAACACAGGTAACACACTGCTACAATAGACCGGTCGAAGTCACATTGGAGCACTTTAAAAACAAAACGTTTTCAAACCCCGACTAGACCTTTTTATGTATATGGGAAATACTGGTAGCAAACTGCTATAATAGGCCGGTCGAAGTCACATAGGAACAATTTGAAAACAAAAAGTTTCCAGACCCCGACCAGACCTACTTATATGGGCAGCACTAGTAACATACTTCTACAATAGGTCGGTCGAAGTCACATAGGAAAACAAAAAGTTTCCATACCCCGACAAGACCTACATATATAGGCAGCACAGGTAACACACTGCAACAATAGTCCGATCGAAGTCACATAGGAGCGCTTTGAAAACAAAAAGTTTCCAGACCCCGACCAGACCTACTTATATGGGCAGCACAGGTAACACACTGTAACACACTGTAATAATCGAAGTCACATAATAATAGAAGTCACATAATCGAACACACTGTAATAATCGAAGTCACATAGGAGCACTTTGAAAACAAAAAGTTTCCAGACCCCAAACAGACCTACTTATGTATATGGGAAACACTGGCAACACACTGCTATAATAGGCCGGTCGAAGTCACATAGGAACACTTTAAAAACAAAAGGTTTAAAGACCCCGACTAGACCTACTCATATGGGCAGCACTAGTAAAAAACTGCTACAATAGGCCGGTCGAAGTCACATATGAGCACTATGAAAACAAAAAGTTTCCAGACCCCGACCAGACCTCCTTATGTATGTGGGAAACTCTGGTAACACACTGCTACAATAAACCGGTCAAAGTCACGTAGTCACACTTTGAAAACAAAACGTTTCCAGACCCCGACCAGACCTACTTATATGGGAAGCAATGGTAACACACTGCTATAATAGTCCGGTCGAAGTCACATAGGAACACTTTGAAAACAAAAAGTTTCCAGACCCCGACCAGACCTACTTATATGGGAAGCAATGGTAACACACTGCAATAGTATGCCGATCGAAGTCACAGAGGAGCACTTTGAAAACAAAAAGTTTCCAGACCCCGACCAGGCCTCCTTATGTATAGGGAAACACTGGTAACACACTGCTACAATAAAAAGGTCGAAGTCACACAGGAGTACTTTGAAAGCAAAAAGTTTCCAGACCCCGACCCGACTTACTCATATGGGCAGCACCAGTAACAAACTGCTACAATAGGCCGGTCGAAGTCGCATAGTAGTAATTTGAAAACAAAAAGTTTCCAGACCCCGACCAGACCTACTTATATGGGAAACAGTGGTAACATACTGCTACAATAGGCCGGTCGAAGTCACATTGGAACACATTGAAAACAAAAAGTTTAAAGAACCCAACCAGACCTACTTATATGGGTTGCAATGGTAATACACTGCTACGGTAGACCGGTCGAAGTCACATTGGAGCACTTTAAAAACAAAACGTTTCCAAACCCCGACTAGACCTTTTTATGTATATGGGAAATACTGGTAGCAAACTGCTATAATAGGCCGGTCGAAGTCACATAGGAACAATTTGAAAACAAAAAGTTTCCAGACCCCGACCAGACCTACTTATATGGGCAGCACTAGTAACATACTTCTACAATAGGTCGGTCGAAGTCACATAGGAAAACAAAAAGTTTCCATACCCCGACAAGACCTACATATATAGGCAGCACAGGTAACACACTGCAACAATAGTCCGATCGAAGTCACATAGGAGCGCTTTGAAAACAAAAAGTTTCCAGACCCCGACCAGACCTACTTATATGGGCAGCACAGGTAACACACTGTAACACACTGTAATAATCGAAGTCACATAATAATAGAAGTCACATAATCGAACACACTGTAATAATCGAAGTCACATAGGAGCACTTTGAAAACAAAAAGTTTCCAGACCCCAAACAGACCTACTTATGTATATGGGAAACACTGGCAACACACTGCTATAATAGGCCGGTCGAAGTCACATAGGAACACTTTAAAAACAAAAGGTTTAAAGACCCCGACTAGACCTACTCATATGGGCAGCACTAGTAAAAAACTGCTACAATAGGCCGGTCGAAGTCACATATGAGCACTATGAAAACAAAAAGTTTCCAGACCCCGACCAGACCTCCTTATGTATGTGGGAAACTCTGGTAACACACTGCTACAATAGACCGGTCGAAGTCACGTAGTCACACTTTGAAAACAAAACGTTTCCAGACCCCGACCAGACCTACTTATATGGGAAGCAATGGTAACACACTGCTATAATAGTCCGGTCGAAGTCACATAGGAACACTTTGAAAACAAAAAGTTTCCAGACCCCGACCAGACCTACTTATATGGGAAGCAATGGTAACACACTGCAATAGTAGGCCGATCGAAGTCACAGAGGAGCACTTTGAAAACAAAAAGTTTCCAGACCCCGACCAGGCCTCCTTATGTATAGGGAAACACTGGTAACACACTGCTACAATAAAAAGGTCGAAGTCACACAGGAGTACTTTGAAAGCAAAAAGTTTCCAGACCCCGACCCGACTTACTCATATGGGCAGCACCAGTAACAAACTGCTACAATAGGCCGGTCGAAGTCGCATATGAGTAATTTGAAAACAAAAAGTTTCCAGACCCCGACCAGACCTACTTATATGGGAAACAGTGGTAACATACTGCTACAATAGGCCGGTCGAAGTCACATTGGAACACATTGAAAACAAAAAGTTTAAAGAACCCAACCAGACCTACTTATATGGGTTGCAATGGTAATACACTGCTACGGTAGACCGGTCGAAGTCACATTGGAGCACTTTAAAAACAAAACGTTTCCAAACCCCGACTAGACCTTTTTATGTATATGGGAAATAGTGGTAGCAAACTGCTATAATAGGCCGGTCGAAGTCACATAGGAACACTTTGAAAACAAAAAGTTTCCAGACCCCGACCAGACCTACTTATATGGGCAGCACTAGTAACATACTTCTACAATAGGTCGGTCGAAGTCACATAGGAAAACAAAAAGTTTCCATACCCCGACAAGACCTACATATATAGGCAGCACAGGTAACACACTGCAACAATAGTCCGATCGAAGTCACATAGGAGCGCTTTGAAAACAAAAAGTTTCCAGACCCCGACCAGACCTACTTATATGGGCAGCAATGGTAACATACTGCTTAATATGCCGGTCGAAGTCAGATAGGAGTACTTTCAAAACAAAACGTTTCCAGACCCCGACCAGACCTTCTTAAGTAAATCGTCAAGTTGTAGCGCTCGTAAATTGATACAACTGGCCGGTCGAAGTCACATAGGATTACTTTGAAAACAAAAAGTTCCCAGACCCCGATTAGACCTACTTATGTATATGGGAAACACTGGTAACACATTGCTATAATAGGCCGGTCAAAGTCACATAGGAACACTTTGAAAACAGTTTAATAGTTTGAATAGTTTAAAGACCCCGACCATACCTTTTTATATGGGAAACAGTGGTCACACACTGCTAAAATAGTTCGGTCGAAGTCACATTGGAGCACTTTGAAAACAAAAAGTTTCCAGACCCCGACCAGACCTTCTTATGTATATGGGAAACACTGGTAACATACTGCTATAATTGACAGGTCGAAGTCACATAGGAGCACATTGGAAACAAAAAGTTTCCAGACCCCGACCAGACCTTATTATGTATATGGGAATCACTGGTAACACACTGCTACAATAGGCCGGTCGAAGTCACATAGGAGCACATTGAAAACAAAAAGTTTCCAGACCCCGACCAAACCTACTTATATATATAGGAAACACTGTTAACACACTGCTATAATAGGCCGGTCGAAGTCACATAGGAACACTTTGAAAACAAAAAGTTTCCAGACCCCGACCAGACCTACTTATATATATAGGAAACACTGGTAACACACTGCTATAATAGGCCGGTCGAAGTCACTTTGAAAACAAAAAGTTTCCAGACCCCGACCAGACCTACTTATATGGGAAACAGTGGTAACATACTGCCACAATAGGCCGGTCGAAGTCACATTGGAACACATTGAAAACAAAAAGTTTAAAGAACCCAACCAGACCTACTTATATGGGTTGCAATGGTAACACACTGCTACAGTAGGCCGATCGAAGTCACATAGGAGCACTTTGAAAACATAAAGTTTCCAGACCCCGACCAGACCTACTTATATGGGAAGCAATGGTAACACACTGCAATAGTAGGCCGATCGAAGTCACAAAGGAGCACTTTGAAAACAAAAAGTTTCCAGACCCCGACCAGGCCTCCTTATGTATATGGGAAACACTGGTAACACACTGCTACAATAAAAAGGTCGAAATCACACAGGAGTAATTTGAAAGCAAAAAGTTTCCAGACCCCGACCCGACTAACTCATATGGGCAGCACCAGGAACAAACTGCTACAATAGGCCGGTTGAAGTCGCATAGGAGCACTTTGAAAACGAAAAGTTTCCAGACTCCGACCAGACCTCCTTATGTATATGGGAAGCACTGGTAACACGCTTTTACAATAGGCCGGTCGGAGCACTTTGAAAACAAAAAGTTTCCAGAACCCGACCAGACCTACTTATATGGGCAGCACTGCTACCACACTGCTACAATATAAAGGTCGAAGTCACATAGGAGTACTTTGAAAGCAAAAAGTTTCCAGACCCCGACCCGACCTACTCATATGGGCAGCACTAGTAACAAACTACTACAATAGGCCGGTCTAAGTCACATAGGAGCACTTTGAAAACGAAAAGTTACCAGACCCCAAACAGACCTACTTATGTATATGGGAAACACTGGTAACACACTGCTACAATAGGCCGGTCGAAGTCACATAGGAGCACTTTGAAAACAAAAAGTTTCCAGAACCCGACCAGACCTACTTATATGGGCAGCACTGCTAACACACTGCTACAATAGACCGGTCGAAGTCACATAGAAGCACTTTGAAAAGAAAACGTTTCCAGACCCCGACCAGACCTACTTATGTATATGGGAAACACTGGTAACGCACTGCTACAATAGGCCAGTCGGAGTCACATAGGAGCACTTTGAAAACAAAATGTTTCCAGACCCCGACCAGACCTACTTCTGTATATGGGAAATACTGGTAACACACTGCTATAATAGACCGGTCGAAGTCACATAGGAACACTTTGAAAACAAAAAGTTTCCAGACCCACCCCAGACCTACTTATATGGGAAACAGTGGTAACATACTGCTACAATAGGCCGGTCGAAGTCACATTGGAACACTTTGAAAACAAAAAGTTTAAAGACCCCGACCAGACCTACTTATGTGGGTTGCAATGGTAACACACTGCTACAGTAGGCCGATCGAAGTCACATAGGGGCACTTTGAAAACAAAAAGTTTCCAGACCCCGACCAGACCTCCTTATGAATATGGGAAACACTGGTAACACCATGCGACAATAGACTGTTCGAAGTCACATAGGAGTTCTTTGAAAACAAAAAGTTTCCTGACCCCGACCAGACCTACTTATATGGGCAGCACTGCTAACACACTGCCAAATAGGCCGGTCGATGTCACATAGGAGCACTTTGAAAACAAAAAGTTTCCAGACCCCGACCAGACCTCCTTATGTTTATGGGAAGCACTGGTAACACACTTTTACAATAGGCCGGTCGGAGCACTTTGAAAACAAAAAGTTTCCAGAACCCGACCAGACCTACTTATATGGGCAGCACTGCTAACACACTGCTACAATATAAAGGTCGAAGTCACATAGGAGTACTTTGAAAGCAAAAAGTTTCCAGACCCCGACCCGACCTACTCATATGGGCAGCACTAGTAACAAACTACTACAATAGGCCGGTCGATGTCACATAGGAGCACTTTGAAAACAAAAAGTTTCCAGACCCCGACCAGACCTACTTATATGGGCAGCACTGCTAACACACTGCTAAATAGGCCGGTCGATGTCACATATGAGCACTTTGAAAACAAAAAGTTTCCAGACCGCGACAAGACCTACTTATATAGTAAACACTGGTAACACACGGCTACAATAGACCGGTCGAAGTCACATAGAAGTGCTTTGAAAACAAAAAGTTTCCAGACCCCGACCAGACCTACTTATGTATATGGGAAACACTGGTAACACACTGCTACAATAGGCCGGTCGAAGTCACATGGGAGTACTTTGAAAACAAAAAGTTTCCAGACCCCAACCAGACCACCTTATATGGGCAGCACTGGTAACACACTGCTACAATAGGCCGGTCGAAGTCACATATGAGCACTTTGAAAACAAAAAGTTTCCAGACCCCGACCAGACCTCCTTATTTATATGGGAAACACTGGTAACACACTGCTACAATAGGCCGGTCGAAGTCACATAGGAGCACTTTGAAAACAAAAAGTTTCCAGACCCCGACCAGACCTCCTTATGTATATGGGAAACACTGGTAACACACTGCTACAATATAAAGGTCAAAGTCACATAGGAGTACTTTGAAAGCAAAAAGTTTCCAGACCCCGACCCGACCTACTCATATGGGCAGCACTAGTAACAAACTACTACAATTGGCCGGTCGAAGTCGCATAGGACTTTGAAAACGAAAAGTTCCCAGACCCCAAACAGACCTACTTATGTATATGGGAAACACTGGTAACACACTGCTACAATAGACCGGTCGAAGTCACATAGGAGCACTTTGAAAACAAAAAGTTTCCAGACCCCGACCAGACCTACTTATATGGGCAGCACTGCAAACACACTGCTAAATAGGCCGGTCGATGTCACGTATGAGCACTTTGAAAACAAAAAGTTTCCAGACCGCGACAAGACCTACTTATATAGTAAACACTGGTAACACACTGCTACAATAGAACGGTCGAAGTCACATAGAAGTGCTTTGAAAACAAAAAGTTTCCAGACCCCGACCAGACCTACTTATATGGGTTGCAATGGTAACACACTGCCACAGTAGGCCGATCGAAGTCACATAGGAGCACTTTGAAAACAAAAAGTTTCCAGACCCCGACCAGACCTCCTTATGAATATGGGAAACACTGGTAACACCATGCTACAATAGACTGGTCGAAGTCACATAGGAGTTCTTTGAAAACAAAAAGTTTCCTGACCCCGACCAGACCTACTTATATGGGCAGCACTGCTAACACACTGCCAAATAGGCCGGTCGATGTCACATAGGAGCACTTTGAAAACAAAAAGTTTCCAGACCCCGACCAGACCTACTTATATGGGCAGCACTAGTAACATACTGCTACAATAATCCGGTCGAAGTCACATAGGAGCACTTTGAAAACAAAAAGTTTAAAGACCCCGACCAGACCTACTTATATGGGAAACAGTGGTAACATACTGCTACAATAGGCCGGTCGAAGTCACATTGGAAAACTTTGAAAACAAAAAGTTTAAAGAACCCGACCAGACCTACTTATATGGGTTGCAATGGTAACACACTGCTACAGTAGAACGATCGAAGTCACATAGGAGCACTTTGAAAACATAAAGTTTCCAGACCCCGACCAGACCTATTTATATGGGAAACAGTGGTAACATACTGCTACAATAGGCCATGCGAAGTCCCATTGGAACACTTTGAAAACAAAAAGTTTCCAGACCCCGACCAGACCTACTTATATGGGCAGCACTGGTAACACACCGCTACTATATGCCGTTCGAAGTCACATATTCTTTGAAAACAAAAAGTTTCCAGACCCCGATCAGACCTACTTATATGGGCAGCACTGGTAACACACCGCTACTATATGCCGTTCGAAGTCACATATTCTTTGAAAACAAAAAGTTTAAAGAACCCGACCAGACCTACTTATATGGGTTGCAATGGTAACACACTGCTAAATAGGCCGGTCGATGTCACATAGGAGCACTTTGATAACAAAAAGTTTCCAGACCCTGACCAGACCTAATTATGTATATGGGAATCACTGGTAACACACTGCTACAATAGGCCGGTCGAAGTCACATAGGAGCACTTTGAAAACAAAATGTTTCCAGACCCCGACCAGACCTTCTTATATCGGCAGCACCGGTAACACACTGCAACAATAGACAGGTCGAAGTCACATAGAAACACTTTGAAAACAAAAAGTTCCTAGACGACGACCATACCTAAATATATGGGCGGCAATGGTTACATACTGCTACAATAGGCCGGTCGAAATCACATAGGAGCACTTTGAAAACAAAAAGTTCCCAGATCCCGACCAGACCTAATTAAATGGGCAGCACTAGTAACATACTGCTACAAAAGGCCGGTCGAAGTCACATAGGAGCACTTTGAAAAAAAAAACTTTAAAGACCCCGACCAGACTTACTTATATGGGTTGCAATGGTAATACACTGCTACAGTAGGCCGATCGAAGTCACTTAGGAGCGCTTTGAAAACAAAAAGTTTCCAGAACCCGACCAGACCTCCTTATGAATATGGGAAACACTGGTAACAGCATGCTACAATAGACTGGTCGAAGTCACATAGGAGTTCTTTGAAAACAAAAAGTTTCCTGACCCCGACCAGACCTACTTATATGGGCAGCACTGCTAACACACTGCCAAATAGGCCGGTCGATGTCACATAGGAGCACTTTGAAAACAAAAAGTTTCCAGACCCCGACCAGACCTACTTATATGGGCAGCACTCGTAACACACCGCTACAATATGCCGTTCGAAGTCACATAGGAGTTCTTTGAAAACAAAAAGTTTCCAGACCCCGACCAGACCTACTTATATGGGCAGCACTGCTAACACACTGCTAAATAGGCCGGTCGATGTCACATAGGAGCACTTTGAAAACAAAAAGTTTCCAGACCCCGACCAGACCTACTTATATGGGCAGCACTGCTAACACACTGCTAAATAGGCCGGTCGATGTCACTTTGAAAACAAAAAGTTTCCAGACCGCGACAAGACCTTCTTATATGGTAAACACTGGTAACACACTGCTACAATAGGCCGGTCGAAGTCACATAGGAGCACTTTGAAAACAAAACGTTTCCAGACCCCGACCAGACCTACTTATTTGGGCAGCACTGGTACCACACTGCTTAATAGGCCGGTCGAAGTCACACAGAAGCACTTTGAATACAAAAAGTTTCCAGACCCCGACCAGACCTAATTAAATTGGCAGCACTAGTAACATACTGCTACAATAGGCCGGTCGAAGTCACATATGAGTACTTTGAAAACAAAAAGTTTCCAGACCGGGACCAGACCTACTTATATGGGCAGCAATGGTAACATACTGCTTAATATGCCGGTCGAAGTCACATAGGAGTACTTTGAAAACAAAAAGTTTCCAGACCACGACCAGACCTTCTTATGTAAATCGTCAAGTTGTAGCACTCGTAAATTGATACAACTGGCCGGTCGAAGTCACATAGGATTACTTTGAAAACAGTTTAATAGTTTGAATAGTTTAAAGACCCCGACCATACCTTTTTATATGGGAAACAGTGGTCACACACTGCTACAATAGCTCGGTCGAAGTCACATTGGAGCACTTTGAAAACAAAAAGTTTCCAGACACCGACCAGACCTTCTTATGTATATTGGAAACACTGGTAACACACTGCTACAATAGCTCGGTCGAAGTCACATTGGAGCACTTTGAAAACAAAAAGTTTCCAGACCCCGACCAGACCTTATTATGTATATGGGAATCACTGGTAACACACTGCTACAATAGGCCGGTCGAAGTCACATAGGAACACTTTGAAAACAAAAATTTTAAAGACCCCTACCAAACCTACTTATGTATATGGGAAATACTGGTAACACACTGCTATAATAGGCCGGTCGAAGTCACATAGGAGCACTTTGAAAACAAAATGTTTCCAGACCCCGACCAGACCTACTTATATATATAGGAAACACTGGTAACACACTCCTATAATAGGCCGGTCGATGTCACATAGGAACACTTTGAAAACAAAAAGTTTCCAGACCCCGACCAGACCTTATTATGTATATGGGAATCACTGGTAACACACTGCTAAATAGGCCGGTCGAAGTCACATAGGAACACTTTGAAAACAAAAAGTTTAAAGACCCCGACCAAACCTACTTATATGGGTTGCAATGGTAATACACTGCTACGGTAGGCCAATCGAAGTCACTTAGGAGCACTTTGAAAACAAAAAGTTTCCAGACCCCGACCAGACCTCCTTATGAATATGGGAAACACTGGTAACACCATGCTACAATAGACCGGTCGAAGTCACATAGGAGCACTTTGAAAACAAAAAGTTTCCAGACCCCGACCAGACCTACTTATATGGGCAGCACTGGTAACACACCGCTACAATATGCCGTTCGAAGTCACATAGGAGTTCTTTGAAAACAAAAAGTTTCCAGACCCCGACCAGACCTACTTATATGGGCAGCACTGCTAACACACTGCTAAATAGGCCGGTCGATGTCACATAGGAGCACTTTGAAAACAAAAAGTTTTCAGACCCCGACTAGACCTACTTATATGGGCAGTACTGCTAACACACTGCTAAATAGGCCGGTCGATGTCACTTTGAAAACAAAAAGTTTCCAGACCGCGACAAGACCTAATTATATGGTAAACACTGGTTACACACTGCTACAATAGACCGGTCGAAGTCACATAGAAGCACTTTGAAAACAAAAAGTTTCCAGACCCCGACCAGACCTACTTATGTATATGGGAAATACTGGTAACACACTGCTATAATAGGCCGGTCGAAGTCACATAGGAACACTTTGAAAACAAAAAGTTTCCAGACCCCGACCAGACCTACTTATATGGGAAACAGTGGTAACATACTGCTACAATAGGCCGGTCGAAGTCACACTGGAACACTTTGAAAACAAAAAGTTTAAAGAACCCGACCAGACCTACTTATATGGGTTGCAATGGTAACACACTGCTACAGTAGGCCGATCGAAGTCACATAGGAGCACTTTGAAAACAAAAAGTTTCCAGACCCCGACCAGACCTATTTATATGGGAAACAGTGGTAACATACTGCTACAATAGGCCGTTCGAAGTCCCATTGGAACACTTTGAAAACAAAAAGTTTCCAGACCCCGACCAGACCTACTTATATGGGCAGCACTGGTAACACACCGCTACTATATGCCGTTCGAAGTCACATATTCTTTGAAAACAAAAAGTTTCAAGACCCCGAGAAGACCTACTTATATGGGCAGCACTGCTAACACACTGCTAAATAGGCCGGTCGATGTCACATAGGAGCACTTTGATAACAAAAAGTTTCCAGACCCTGACCAGACCTAATTATGTATATGGGAATCACTGGTAACACACTGCTACAATAGGCCGGTCGAAGTCACATAGGAGCACTTTGAAAACAAAATGTTTCCAGACCCCGACCAGACCTTCTTATATCGGCAGCACCGGTAACACACTGCAACAATAGACAGGTCGAAGTCACATAGAAACACTTTGAAAACAAAAAGTTCCCAGACGCCAACCATACCTAATTAAATGGGCGGCAATGGTTACATACTACTACAATAGGCCGATCGAAATCACATAGGAGCACTTTGAAAACAAAAAGTTCCCAGATCCCGACCAGACCTAATTTAATGGGCAGCACTAGTAACACACTGCTAAATAGGCCGGTCGAAGTCACATAGGAACACTTTGAAAACAAAAAGTTTAAAGACCCGACCAAACCTACTTATATGGGTTGCAATGGTAATACACTGCTACGGTAGGCCAATCGAAGTCACTTAGGAGCACTTTGAAAACAAAAAGTTTCCAGACCCCGACCAGACCTACTTATGAATATGGGAAACACTGGTAACACCATGCTACAATAGACCGGTCGAAGTCACATAGGAGCACTTTGAAAACAAAAAGTTTCCAGACCCCGACCAGACCTACTTATATGGGCAGCACTGGTAACACACCGCTACAATATGCCGTTCGAAGTCACATAGGAGTTCTTTGAAAACAAAAAGTTTCCAGACCCCGACCAGACCTACTTATATGGGCAGCACTGCTAACACACTGCTAAATAGGCCGGTCGATGTCACATAGGAGCACTTTGAAAACAAAAAGTTTCCAGACCCCGACCAGACCTACTTATTTGGGCAGTACTGCTAACACACTGCTAAATAGGCCGGTCGATGTCACTTTGAAAACAAAAAGTTTCCAGACCGCGACAAGACCTAATTATATGGTAAACACTGGTTACACACTGCTACAATAGACCGGTCGAAGTCACATAGAAGCACTTTGAAAACAAAAAGTTTCCAGACCCCGACCAGACCTACTTATGTATATGGGAAATACTGGTAACACACTGCTATAATAGGCCGGTCGAAGTCACATAGGAGCACATTGAAAACAAAAAGTTTCCAGACCCCGACCAGACCTACTTATATATATAGGAAACACTGGTAACACACTCCTATAATAGGCCGGTCGAAGTCACATAGGAACACTTTGAAAACAAAAAGTTTCCAGACCCCGACCAGACCTACTTATATGGGAAACAGTGGTAACATACTGCTACAATAGGCCGGTCGAAGTCACACTGGAACACTTTGAAAACAAAAAGTTTAAAGAACCCGACCAGACCTACTTATATGGGTTGCAATGGTAACACACTGCTACAGTAGGCCGATCGAAGTCACATAGGAGCACTTTGAAAACAAAAAGTTTCCAGACCCCGACCAGACCTATTTATATGGGAAACAGTGGTAACATACTGCTACAATAGGCCGTTCGAAGTCCCATTGGAACACTTTGAAAACAAAAAGTTTCCAGACCCCGACCAGACCTACTTATATGGGCAGCACTGGTAACACACCGCTACTATATGCCGTTCGAAGTCACATATTCTTTGAAAACAAAAAGTTTCAAGACCCCGAGAAGACCTACTTATATGGGCAGCACTGCTAACACACTGCTAAATAGGCCGGTCGATGTCACATAGGAGCACTTTGATAACAAAAAGTTTCCAGACCCTGACCAGACCTAATTATGTATATGGGAATCACTGGTAACACACTGCTACAATAGGCCGGTCGAAGTCACATAGGAGCACTTTGAAAACAAAATGTTTCCAGACCCCGACCAGACCTTCTTGTATCGGCAGCACCGGTAACACACTGCAACAATAGACAGGTCGAAGTCACATAGAAACACTTTGAAAACAAAAAGTTCCCAGACGCCAACCATACCTAATTAAATGGGCGGCAATGGTTACATACTACTACAATAGGCCGGTCGAAATCACATAGGAGCACTTTGAAAACAAAAAGTTCCCAGATCCCGACCAGACCTAATTTAATGGGCAGCACTAGTAACACACTGCTAAATAGGCCGGTCGAAGTCACATAGGAACACTTTGAAAACAAAAAGTTTAAAGACCCCGACCAAACCTACTTATATGGGTTGCAATGGTAATACACTGCTACGGTAGGCCAATCGAAGTCACTTAGGAGCACTTTGAAAACAAAAAGTTTCCAGACCCCGACCAGACCTACTTATGAATATGGGAAACACTGGTAACACCATGCTACAATAGACCGGTCGAAGTCACATAGGAGCACTTTGAAAACAAAAAGTTTCCAGACCCCGACCAGACCTACTTATATGGGCAGCACTGGTAACACACCGCTACAATATGCCGTTCGAAGTCACATAGGAGTTCTTTGAAAACAAAAAGTTTCCAGACCCCGACCAGACCTACTTATATGGGCAGCACTGCTAACACACTGCTAAATAGGCCGGTCGATGTCACATAGGAGCACTTTGAAAACAAAAAGTTTCCAGACCCCGACCAGACCTACTTATATGGGCAGTACTGCTAACACACTGCTAAATAGGCCAGTCGATGTCACTTTGAAAACAAAAAGTTTCCAGACCGCGACAAGACCTAATTATATGGTAAACACTGGTTACACACTGCTACAATAGACCGGTCGAAGTCACATAGAAGCACTTTGAAAACAAAAAGTATACAGACCCCGACCAGACCTACTTATATATATAGGAAACACTGGTAACACACTGCTATAATAGGCCGGTCGAAGTCACATAGGAACACTTTGAAAAAAAAAAGTTTCCAGACCCCGACCAGACCTACTTATATGGGAAACAGTGGTAACATACTGCTACAATAGGCCGGTCGAAGTCACACTGGAACACTTTGAAAACAAAAAGTTTAAAGAACCCGACCAGACCTACTTATATGGGTTGCAATGGTAACACACTGCTACAGTAGGCCGATCGAAGTCACATAGGAGCACTTTGAAAACAAAAAGTTTCCAGACCCCGACCAGACCTATTTATATTGGAAACAGTGGTAACATACTGCTACAATAGGCCGTTCGAAGTCCCATTGGAACACTTTGAAAACAAAAAGTTTCCAGACCCCGAACAGACCTACTTATATGGGCAGCACTGGTAACACACCGCTACTATATGCCGTTCGAAGTCACATATTCTTTGAAAACAAAAAGTTTCAAGACCCCGAGAAGACCTACTTATATGGGCAGCACTGCTAACACACTGCTAAATAGGCCGGTCGATGTCACATAGGAGCACTTTGATAACAAAAAGTTTCCAGACCCTGACCAAACCTAATTATGTATATGGGAATCACTGGTAACACACTGCTACAATAGGCCGGTCGAAGTCACATAGGAGCACTTTGGAAACAAAATGTTTCCAGACCCCGACCAGACCTACTTATATGGGCAGCACTGGTACCACACTGCTTAATAGGCCGGTCGAAGTCACATATGAATACTTTGAAAACAAAAAGTTTCCAGACCGGGACCAGACCTACTTATATGGGCAGCAATGGTAACATACTGCTTGATATGCCGGTCGAAGTCACATAGGAGTACTTTGAAAACAAAAAGTTTCCAGACCCCGACCAGACCTATTTATATTGGAAACAGTGGTAACATACTGCTACAAAAGGCCGTTCGAAGTCCCATTGGAACACTTTGAAAACAAAAAGTTTCCAGACCCCGAACAGACCTACTTATATGGGCAGCACTGGTAACACACCGCTACTATATGCCGTTCGAAGTCACATATTCTTTGAAAACAAAAAGTTTCAAGACCCCGAGAAGACCTACTTATATGGGCAGCACTGCTAACACACTGCTAAATAGGCCGGTCGATGTCACATAGGAGCACTTTGATAACAAAAAGTTTCCATACCCTGACCAGACCTAATTATGTATATGGGAATCACTGGTAACACACTGCTACAATAGGCCGGTCGAAGTCACATAGGAGCACTTTGAAAACAAAATGTTTTCAGACCCCGACCAGACCTTCTTATATCGGCAGCACCGGTAACATACTGCAACAATAGACAGGTCGAAGTCACATAGAAACACTTTGAAAACAAAAAGTTCCCAGACGCCGACCATACCTAATTATATGGGCGGCAATGGTTACATACTACTACAATAGGCCGGTCGAAGTCACATATGAGCACGTTGAAAACAAAAAGTTTCCATACCCCGACCAGACCTCCTTATTTATATGGGAAACACTGGTAACACCATGCTACAATAGACCGGTCGAAGTCACATAGGAGCACTTTGAAAACAAAATGTTTTCAGACCCCGACCAGACCTTCTTTTATCGGCAGCACCGGTAACACACTGCAACAATAGACAGGTCGAAGTCACATAGAAACACTTTGAAAACAAAAAGTTCCCAGACGCCGACCATACCTAATTATATGGGCGGCAATGGTTACATACTACTACAATGGGCCGGTCGAAATCACATAGGAGCACTTTGAAAACAAAATGTTTTCAGACCCCGACCAGACCTTCTTATATCGGCAGCACCGGTAACATACTGCAACAATAGACAGGTCGAAGTCACATAGAAACACTTTGAAAACAAAAAGTTCCCAGACCCCGACCATACCTAATTATATGGGCGGCAATGGTTACATACTACTACAATAGGCCGGTCGAAGTCACATATGAGCACTTTGAAAACAAAAAGTTTCCATACCCCGACCAGACCTCCTTATTTATATGGAAAACACTGGTAACACCATGCTACAATAGACTGGTCGAAGTCACATAGGAGTTCTTTGAAAACAAAAAGTTTCCTGACCCCGACCAGACCTACTTATATGAGCAGCACTGCTAACACACTGCCAAATAGGCCGGTCGATGTCACATAGGAGCACTTTGAAAAGAAAAAGTTTCCAGATCCCGACCAGACCTACTTATATGGGCAGCACTGGTACCACACTGCTTAATAGGCCGGTCGAAGTCACACAGAAGCACTTTGAATACAAAAAGTTTCCAGACCCCGACCAGACCTAATTAAATTGGCAGCACTAGTAACATACTGCTACAATAGGCCGGTCGAAGTCACATATGAGTACTTTGAAAACAAAATGTTTCCAGACCGGGACCAGACCTACTTATATGGGCAGCAATGGTAACATACTTCTTAATATGCCGGTCGAAGTCAGATAGGAGTACTTTGAAAACAAAACGTTTCCAGACCCCGACCAGACCTTCTTATGTAAATCGTCAAGTTGTAGCACTCGTAAATTGATACAACTGGCCGGTCGAAGTCACATAGGATTACTTTGAAAACAAAAAGTTCCCAGACCCCGATTAGACCTACTTATGTATATGGGAAACACTGGTAACACATTGCTATAATAGGCTGGTCAAAGTCACATAGGAACACTTTGAAAACAGTTTAATAGTTTGAATAGTTTAAAGACCCCGACCATACCTTTTTATATGGGAAACAGTGGTCACACACTGCTACAATAGTTCGGTCGAAGTCACATTGGAGCACTTTGAAAACAAAAAGTTTCCAGACCCCGACCAGACCTTCTTATGTATATGGGAAACACTGGTAACACACTGCTATAATTGACAGGTCGAAGTCACATAGGAGCACATTGGAAACAAAAAGTTTCCAGACCCCGACCAGACCTTATTATGTATATGGGAATCACTGGTAACACACTGCTACAATAGGCCGGTCGAAGTCACATAGGAACACTTTGAAAACAAAAAGTTTAAAGACCCCGACCAAACCTACTTATATGGGTTGCAATGGTAATACACTGCTACGGTAGGCCGATCGAAGTCACTTAGGAGCACTTTGAAAACAAAAAGTTTCCAGACCCCGACCAGACCTCCTTATGAATATGGGAAACACTGGTAACACCATGCTACAATAGACCGGTCGAAGTCACATAGTCACACTTTGAAAACAAAAAGTTTCCAGACCCCGACCAGACCTTCTTATGTATATGGGAAACACTGGTAACACACTGCTATAATTGACAGGTCGAAGTCACATAGGAGCACATTGGAAACAAAAAGTTTCCAGACCCCGACCAGACCTTATTATGTATATGGGAATCACTGGTAACACACTGCTACAATAGGCCGGTCGAAGTCACATAGGAGCACTTTGATAACAAAAAGTTTCCAGACCCTGACCAGACCTAATTATGTATATGGGAATCACTGGTAACACACTGCTACAATAGGCCGGTCGAAGTCACATAGGAGCACTTTGAAAACAAAAAGTTCCTAGGCGACGACCATACCTAATTATATGGGCGGCAATGGTTACATACTGCTACAATAGGCCGGTCGAAATCACATAGGAGCACTTTGAAAACAAAAAGTTCCCAGATCCCGACCAGACCTAATTAAATGGGCAGCACTAGTAACACACCGCTACAATATGCCGTTCGAAGTCACATAGGAGTTCTTTGAAAACAAAAAGTTTCCTGACCCCGACCAGACCTACTTATATGGGCAGCACTGCTAACACACTGCCAAATAGGCCGGTCGATGTCACATAGGAGCACTTTGAAAACAAAAAGTTTCCAGACCCCGACCAGACCTACTTATATGGGCAGCACTCGTAACACACCGCTACAAAATGCCGTTCGAAGTCACATAGGAGTTCTTTGAAAACAAAAAGTTTCCAGACCCCGACCAGACCTACTAATATGGGCAGCACTGCTAACACACTGCTAAATAGGCAGGTCGATGTCACATAGGAGCACTTTGAAAACAAAAAGTTTCCAGACCCCGACCAGACCTACTTATATGGGCAGCACTGCTAACACACTGCTAAATAGGCCGGTCGATGTCACTTTGAAAACAAAAAGTTTCCAGACCGCGACAAGACCTTCTTTTATGGTAAACACTGGTAACACACTGCTACAATAGGCCGGTCGAAGTCACACAGAAGCACTTTGAATACAAAAAGTTTCCAGACCCCGACCAGACCTAATTAAATTGGCAGCACTAGTAACATACTGCTACAAAAGGCCGGTCGAAGTCACATATGAGTACTTTGAAAACAAAAAGTTTCCAGACCGGGACCAGACCTACTTATATGGGCAGCAATGGTAACATACTGCTTAATATGCCGGTCGAAGTCACATAGGAGTACTTTGAAAACAAAAAGTTTCCAGACCCCGACCAGACCTTCTTATGTAAATCGTCAAGTTGTAGCACTCGTAAATTGATACAACTGGCCGGTCGAAGTCACATAGGATTACTTTGAAAACAAAAAGTTCCCAGACCCCGATTAGACCTACTTATGTATATGGGAAACACTGGTAACACATTGCTATAATAGGCCGGTCAAAGTCACATAGGAACACTTTGAAAACAGTTTAATAGTTTGAATAGTTTAAAGACCCCGACCATACCTTTTTATATCGGCAGCACCGGTAACACACAGCAACAATAGACAAGTCGAAGTCACATAGAAACACTTTGAAAACAAAAAGTTCCCAGACGCCGACCATACCTAATTATATGGGCGGCAATGGTTACATACTACTACAATAGGCCGGTCGAAATCACATAGGAGCACTTTGAAAACAAAATCTTTTCAGACCCCGACCAGACCTTCTTATATCGGCAGCACCGGTAACATACTGCATCAATAGACAGGTCGAAGTCACATAGAAACACTTTGAAAACAAAAAGTTCCCAGACGCCGACCATACCTAATTATATGGGCGGCAATGGTTACATACTACTACAATAGGCCGGTCGAAGTCACATATGAGCACTTTGAAAACAAAAAGTTTCCATACCCCGACCAGACCTCCTTATTTATATGGGAAACACTGGTAACACCATGCTACAATAGACCGGTCGAAGTCACATAGGAGCACTTTGAAAACAAAATGTTTTCAGACCCCGACCAGACCTTCTTTTATCGGCAGCACCGGTAACACACTGCAACAATAGACAGGTCGAAGTCACATAGAAACACTTTGAAAACAAAAAGTTCCCAGACGCCGACCATACCTAATTATATGGGCGGCAATGGTTACATACTACTACAATGGGCCGGTCGAAATCACATAGGAGCACTTTGAAAACAAAAAGTTCCCAGACCCCGACCAGACCTACTTATATGGGCAGTACTGCTAACACACTGCTAAATAGGCCGGTCGATGTCACTTTGAAAACAAAAAGTTTCCAGACCGCGACAAGACCTACTTATTTGGTAAACACTGGTTACACACTGCTACAATAGACCGGTCGAAGTCACATAGAAGCACTTTGAAAACAAAAAGTTTCCAGACCACTACCATACCTACTTATGAATATGGGAAATACTGGTAACACACTGCTATAATAGGCCGGTCGAAGTCACATAGGAGCACATTGAAAACAAAAAGTTTCCAGACCCCGACCAGACCTACTTATATATATAGGAAACACTGCTAAATAGGCAGGTCGATGTCACATAGGAGCACTTTGAAAACAAAAAGTTTCCAGAACCCCGACCAGACCTACTTATATGGGCAGCACTGCTAACACACTGCTAAATAGGCCGGTCGATGTCTATTTGAAAACAAAAAGTTTCCAGACCGCGACAAGACCTTCTTTTATGGTAAACACTGGTAACACACTGCTACAATAGGCCGGTCGAAGTCACACAGAAGCACTTTGAATACAAAAAGTTTCCAGACCCCGACCAGACCTAATTAAATTGGCAGCACTAGTAACATACTGCTACAATAGGCCGGTCGAAGTCACATATGAGTACTTTGAAAACAAAAAGTTTCCAGACCGGGACCAGACCTACTTATATGGGCAGCAATGGTAACATACTGCTTAATATGCCGGTCGAAGTCACATAGGAGTACTTTGAAAACAAAAAGTTTCCAGACCCCGACCAGACCTTCTTATGTAAATCGTCAAGTTGTAGCACTCGTAAATTGATACAACTGGCCGGTCGAAGTCACATAGGATTACTTTGAAAACAAAAAGTTCCCAGACCCCGATTAGACCTACTTATGTATATGGGAAACACTGGTAACACATTGCTATAATAGGCCGGTCAAAGTCACATAGGAACACTTTGAAAACAGTTTAATTGTTTGAATAGTTTAAAGACCCCGACCATACCTTTTTATATCGGCAGCACCGGTAACACACAGCAACAATAGACAAGTCGAAGTCACATAGAAACACTTTGAAAACAAAAAGTTCCCAGACGCCGACCATACCTAATTATATGGGCGGCAATGGTTACATACTACTACAATAGGCCGGTCGAAATCACATAGGAGCACTTTGAAAACAAAATGTTTTCAGACCCCGACCAGACCTTCTTATATCGGCAGCACCGGTAACATACTGCAACAATAGACAGGTCGAAGTCACATAGAAACACTTTGAAAACAAAAAGTTCCCAGACGCCGACCATACCTAATTATATGGGCGGCAATGGTTACATACTACTACAATAGGCCGGGCGAAGTCACATATGAGCACTTTGAAAACAAAAAGTTTCCATACCCCGACCAGACCTCCTTATTTATATGGGAAACACTGGTAACACCATGCTACAATAGACCGGTCGAAGTCACATAGGAGCACTTTGAAAACAAAATGTTTTCAGACCCCGACCAGACCTTCTTTTATCGGCAGCACCGGTAACACACTGCAACAATAGACAGGTCGAAGTCACATAGAAACACTTTGAAAACAAAAAGTTCCCAGACGCCGACCATACCTAATTATATGGGCGGCAATGGTTACATACTACTACAATGGGCCGGTCGAAATCACATAGGAGCACTTTGAAAACAAAAAGTTCCCAGACCCCGACCAGACCTACTTATATGGGCAGTACTGCTAACACACTGCTAAATAGGCCGGTCGATGTCACTTTGAAAACAAAAAGTTTCCAGACCGCGACAAGACCTACTTATTTGGTAAACACTGGTTACACACTGCTACAATAGACCGGTCGAAGTCACATAGAAGCACTTTGAAAACAAAAAGTTTCCAGACCACTACCATACCTACTTATGAATATGGGAAATACTGGTAACACACTGCTATAATAGGCCGGTCGAAGTCACATAGGAGCACATTGAAAACAAAAAGTTTCCAGACCCCGACCAGACCTACTTATATATATAGGAAACACTGGTAACACACTGCTATAATAGGCCGGTCGAAGTCACATAGGAACACTTTGAAAACAAAAAGTTTCCAGACCCCGACCAGACCTACTTATATGGGCAGCACTGCTAACACACTGCTTAATAGGCCGGTCGAAGTCCCATAGAGCACTTTGAAAACAAAAAGTTTCCAGACCCTGACCAGACCTACTTATGTATATGGGAAACACTGGTCGGTCGAAGACACATAGGAACACTTTGAAAACAAAAAGTTTCCAGACCCCGACCAGACCTACTTATATGGGTTGCAATGGTAATACACTGCTACAGTAGGCCGATCGAAGTCACTTAGGAGCACTTTGAAAACAAAAAGTTTCCAGACCCCGACCAGACCTACTTATATGGGCAGCACTGCTAACACACTGCTAAATAGGCCGGTCGATGTCACTTTGAAAACAAAAAGATTCCAGACCGCGACAAGACCTACTTATATGGTAAACACTGGTAACACACTGCTACAATAGGCCGGTCGAAGTCACATATGAGCACTTTGAAAACAAAACGTTTCCAGACCCCGACCAGACCTCCTTATGTATATGGGAAATACTGGTAACACACTGCTATAATAGGCCGATCGAAGTCACATATTAGCACTTTGAAAACAAAAAGTTTCCAGGCCGGGACCAGACCTACTTATATGGGCAGCACTAACACAATGCTAAATAGGCCGGCCGATGTCCCATAGTAGCACTTTGAAAACAAAAATTTTCCAGACCCCGACCAGACCTACTTATGTATATGGGAAACACTGGTAACACTGCTATAATAGGCCGGTCGAAGTCCCATAGGAACACTTTGAAAACAGACCCCGACCAGACCTACTTATATGGGAAACACTGGTAACACACTGCTACAATAGGCCGGTCGAAGTCACATAGGAGCACTTTGAAAACAAAACGTTTCCAGACCCCGACCAGACCTACATAGGAGCACTTTGAAAACAAAAAGTTTCCAGACCCCGACCAGACCTACTTATGTATATGGGAAATACTGGTAACACACTGCTATAATAGGCCGGTCGAAGTCACATAGGAGCACATTGAAAACAAAAAGTTTCCTGACCCCGACCAGACCTACTTATGTATATGGGAAACACTGGTAACACACTGCTATAATAGGCCGGTCGAAGTCCCATAGAGCACTTTGAAAACAAAAAGTTTCCAGACCCCGACCAGACCTCCTTATGTATGTGGGAAACTCTGGTAACACACTGCTACAATAGGCCGGTCGAAGTCACATATGAGCACTTTGAAAACAAAAAGTTTCCAGACCCCGACCAGACCTCCTTATTTATATGGGAAACACTGGTAACACCATGCTACAATAGACCGGTCGAAGTCACATAGGAGCACTTTGAAAACAAAATGTTTTCAGACCCCGACCAGACCTTCTTATATCGGCAGCACCGGTAACACACTGCAACAATAGACAGGTCGACGTCACATAGAAACACTTTGAAAACAAAAAGTTCCCAGACGCCGACCATACCTAATTATATGGGCGGCAATGGTTACATACTACTACAATGGGCCGGTCGAAATCACATAGGAGCACTTTGAAAACAAAAAGTTCCCAGACCCCGACCAGACCTACTTATATGGGCAGTACTGCTAACACACTGCTAAATAGGCCGGTCGATGTCACTTTGAAAACAAAAAGTTTCCAGACCGCGACAAAACCTACTTATTTGGTAAACACTGGTTACACACTGCTACAATAGACCGGTCGAAGTCACATAGAAGCACTTTGAAAACAAAAAGTTTCCAGACCACTACCATACCTACTTATGAATATGGGAAATACTGGTAACACACTGCTATAATAGGCCGGTCGAAGTCACATAGAAGCACATTGAAAACAAAAAGTTTCCAGACCCCGACCAGACCTACTTATATATATAGGAAACACTGGTAACACACTGCTATAACAGGCCGGTCGAAGTCACATAGGAACACTTTGAAAACAAAAAGTTTCCAGACCCCGACCAGACCTACTTATATGGGCAGCACTGCTAACACACTGCTTAATAGGCCGGTCGAAGTCCCATAGAGCACTTTGAAAACAAAAAGTTTCCAGACCCCGACCAGACCTACTTATGTATATGGGAAACACTGGTCGGTCGAAGACACATAGGAACACTTTGAAAACAAAAAGTTTCCAGACCCCGACCAGACCTACTTATATGGGTTGCAATGGTAATACACTGCTACAGTAGGTCGATCGAAGTCACTTAGGAGCACTTTGAAAACAAAAAGTTTCCAGACCCCGACCAGACCTACTTATATGGGCAGGACTGCTAACACACTGCTAAATAGGCCGGTCGATGTCACTTTGAAAACAAAAAGATTCCAGACCGCGACAAGACCTACTTATATGGTAAACACTGGTAACACACTGCTACAATAGGCCGGTCGAAGTCACATAGGAGCACTTTGAAAACAAAACGTTTCCAGACCCCGACCAGACCTCCTTATGTATATGGGAAATACTGGTAACACACTGCTATAATAGGCCGATCGAAGTCACATATTAGCACTTTGAAAACAAAAAGTTTCCAGGCCGGGACCAGACCTACTTATATGGGCAGCACTAACACAATGCTAAATAGGCCGGTGTTACTGGTGCTGCCTCATATGGGCAGCATTTTGAAAACAAAAAGTTTCCAGACCCCGACCCGAACTACTCATATGGGCAGCACTAGCAACATACTGCTACAATACGCCGGTCGAAGTCACATAGGAGCACTTTGAAAACAAAAAGTTTCCAGACCCCGACCCGAACTACTCATATGGGCAGCGCTAGTAACATACTGCTAAAATACGCCGGTCGAAGTCACATAGGAGCACTTTGAAAACAAAAAGTTTCCAAGCCCCGACCAGACCTACTTATATGGGCAGCACTGGTAACACACTGCCACAATAGGCCGGTCGAAGTCACATAGGAGTACTTTGAAAACAAAAACACTGCTAAATAGGCCGGTCGACGTCACATAAGAACACCTTGAAAACAAAAATTTTGCAGACCCCGACCCGACCTACTCATATGCGCAGCACTAGTAACATACTGCTACAATAGGCCGGACGAAGTCACAAAGGAGCACTTTGAAAACAAAAAGTTTCCAGACCCCGACCCGAACTACTCATATGGGCAACGCTAGTAACATACTGCTACAATACGCCGGTCGAAGTCACATAGGAGAACTTTGAAAACAAAAAGTTTCCAAGCCCCGACCAGACCTACTTATATGGGCAGCACTGGTAACACACTGCTACAATAGGTCGGTCGAAGTCACATGGGAGCACTTTGAAAACAAAAAGTTTAAAGACCCCGACTAGACCTACTCATATGGGCAGCACTAGTAACAAACTGCTACAATAGACCGGTCGAAGTCACATAGAAGCACTTTGAAAACAAAAAGTTTCCAGACCCCGACCAGACCACCTTATGTATGTGGGAAACTCTGATAACACACTGCTACAATAGACCGGTCGAAGTCACATAGGAACACTTTGAAAAGAAAACGTTTCCAGACCTCCTTATGTATATGGGAAACACTGGTAACACACTGCTACAATATAAAGGTCGAAGTCACATAGGAGTACTTTGAAAGCAAAAAGTTTCCAGACCCCGACCCGACCTACTCATATGGGCAGCACTAGTAACAAACTACTACAATAGTGCTAACACACCGATAAATAGGCCGGTCGAAGTCACATAGGAGCACTTTGAAAACAAAAAGTTTCCAGACCCCAAACAGACCTACTTATGCATATGGGCAGAACTGGTAAACAGCTACAATAGGCTGGTCGAAGTCACAAAGGAGCACTTTGAAAACAAAAAGTTTCCAGACCCCGACCCGAACTACTTATATAGTAAACACTGGTAACACACTGCTAAATAGACCGGTCGAAGTCACATAGAAGCACTTTGAAAACAAAAAGTTTCCAGACCCCGACCAGACCTACTTATATGGGCAGCACTGCTAACACACTGCTAAATAGGTCGGTCGATGTCACATAGGAGCACTTTGAAAACAAAAAGTTTCCAAGCCCCGACAAGACCTACTTATATGGTAAACACTGGTAACACACTGCTACAATAGACCGGTCGACGTCACATGGGAACACCTTGAAAACAAAAATTTTCCAGACCCCGACCCGACCTACTCATATGCGCAGCACTAGTAACATACTGCTACAATAGGCCGGACGAAGTCACATATGAGCACTTTGAAAACAAAAAGTTTCAAGCCCCCGACCAGACCTACTCATATGGGCAGCACTAGTAACAAACTGCTACAATAGGCCGGTCGAAGTCATATATGAGCACTTTGAAAACAAAAAGTTTCCAGATCCCGACCCGAACTACTCATATGGGCAGCGCTAGTAACATACTGCTACAATACGCCGGTCGAAGTCACATAGGAGCACTTTGAAAACAAAAAGTTTCCAAGCCCCGACCAGACCTACTTATATGGGCAGCACTGGTAACACACTGCCACAATAGGCCGGTGGAAGTCACATAGGAGTACTTTGAAAACAAAAACACTGCTAAATAGGCCGGTCGACGTCACATGGGAACACCTTGAAAACAAAAATTTTGCAGACCCCGACCCGACCTACTCATATGCGCAGCACTAGTAACATACTGCTACAATAGGCCGGACGAAGTCACAAAGGAGCACTTTGAAAACAAAAAGTTTTCAGACCCCGACCCGAACTACTCATATGGGCAGCGCTAGTAACATGCTGCTACAATACGCCGGTCGAAGTCACATAGGAGCACTTTGAAAACAAAAAGTTTCCAAGCCCCGACCAGACCTACTTATATGGGCAGCACTGGTAACACACTGCTACAATAGGTCGGTCGAAGTCACATGGGAGCACTTTGAAAATAAAAAGTTTAAAGACCCCGACTAGACCTACTCATATGGGCAGCACTGGTAACAAACTGCTACAATAGACCGGTCGAAGTCACATAGAAGCACTTTGAAAACAAAAAGTTTCCAGACCCCGACCAGACCACCTTATGTATGTGGGAAACTCTGATAACTCACTGCTACAATAGACCGGCCGAAGTCACATAGGAACACTTTGAAATCAAAACGTTTCCAGACCTCCTTATGTATATGGGAAACACTGGTAACACACTGCTACAATATAAAGGTCGAAGTCACATGGGAGCACTTTGAAAGCAAAAAGTTTCCAGACCCCGACCCGACCTACTCATATGGGCAGCACTAGTAACAAACTACTACAATAGTGCTAACACACTGATAAATAGGCCGGTCGAAGTCACATAGGAGCACTTTGAAAACAAAAAGTTTCCAGACCCCAAACAGACCTACTTATGTATATGGGCAGTACTGGTAAACAGCTACAATAGGCTGGTCGAAGTCACAAAGGAGCACTTTGAAAACAAAAAGTTTCCAGACCGCGACCAGACCTACTTATATAGTAAACACTGGTAACACACTGCTAAATAGACCGGTCGAAGTCACATAGAAGCACTTTGAAAACAAATAGTTTCCAGACCCCGACCAGACCTACTTATATGGGCACTGCTAACACACTGCTAAATAGGCCGGTCGATGTCACATAGGAGCACTTTGAAAACAAAAAGTTTCCAAGCCCCGACAAGACCTACTTATATGGTAAACACTGGTAACACACTGCTACAATAGACCGGTTGACGTCACATAGGAACACATTGAAAACAAAAATTTTCCAGACCCCGACCCGACCTACTCATATGCGCAGCACTAGTAACATACTGCTACAATAGGCCGGACGAAGTCACATATGAGCACTTTGAAAACAAAAAGTTTCAAGCCCCCGACCAGACCTACTCATATGGGCAGCACTAGTAACAAACTGCTACAATAGGCCGGTCGAAGTCATATATGAGCACTTTGAAAACAAAAAGTTTCAAGACCCCGACCACACCACCTTATGTATGTGGGAAACTCTGATAACACACTGCTACAATAGACCGGTCGAAGTCACATAGGAACACTTTGAAAACAAAACGTTTCCAGACCTCCTTACGTATATGGGAAACACTGGTAACACACTGCTACAATATAATGGTCGATGTCACATAGGAGTACTTTGAAAGCAAAAAGTTTCCAGACCCCGACCCGACCTACTCATATGGGCAGCACTAGTAACAAACTACTACAATAGGCCGGTCGACGTCGCATAGGAGCACTTTGAAAACGAAAAGTTACCAGACCCCAAACAGACCTACTTATGTATATGGGAAACACTGGTAACACACTGCTACAATAGGCCGGTTGAAGTCACATAGGAGCACTTTGAAAACAAAACGTTTCCAGACCCCGACCAGACCTACTTATATGGGTTGCAATGGTAATACATCGATCGAAATCACAAAGGAGCACTTTGAAAACAAAAAGTTTCCAGACCCCGACCAGGCCTCCTTATGTATAGGGAAACACTGGTAACACACTGCTACAATAAAAAGGTCGAAGTCACACAGGAGTACTTTGAAAGCAAAAAGTTTCCAGACCCCGACCCGACTTACTCATATGGGCAGCACCAGTAACAAACTGCTACAATAGGCCGGTCGAAGTCGCATAGGAGCACTTTGAAAACGAAAAGTTTCCAGATCCCGACCATACCTACTTATGTATATGGGCAGTACTGGTAGACAGCTACAATAGGCTGGTCGAAGTCACAAAGGAGCACTTTGAAAACAAAAAGTTTCCAGACCCCGACCCGAACTACTCATATGGGCAGCGCTAGCAACATACTGCTACAATACGCCGGTCGAAGTCACATAGGAGCACTTTGAAAACAAAAAGTTTCCAGATCCCGACCCGAACTACTCATATGGGCAGCGCTAGTAACATACTGCTACAATACGCCGGTCGAAGTCACATAGGAGCACTTTGAAAACAAAAAGTTTCCAAGCCCCGACCAGACCTACTTATATGGGCAGCACTGGTAACACACTGCCACAATAGGCCGGTGGAAGTCACATAGGAGCACTTTGAAAACAAAAAGTTTCCAGACCGGGACCAGACCTACTTATATGGGCAGCAATGGTAACATACTGCTAGATTAGGCCGGTCGAAGTCACTTAGGAGCACTTTGAAAACAAAAAGTTTCCAGACCCCGACCAGACCTACTTATGTATATGGGCAGTACTGGAAAACAGCTACAATAAGCTGGTCGAAGTCACAAAGGAGCACTTTGAAAACAAAAAGTTTCCAGACCCCGACCCGAACTACTCATGTGGGCAGCGCTAGTAACATACTGCTACAATACGCCGGTCGAAGTCACATAGGAGCACTTTGAAAACAAAATGTTTCCAGACTCCGACCAGACCTACTTATATGGGCAGCACTTGTAACACACTGCCACAATAGGCCGATCGAAGTCACAAAGGAGCACTTTGAAAACAAAAAGTTTCCAGACCCCGACCAGACCTCCTTATGTATATGGGAAACACTGGTAACACACTACTACAATATAAAGGTCGAAGTCACATAGGAGTACTTTGAAAGCAAAAAGTTTCCAGACCCCGACCCGACTTACTCATATGGGCAGCACCAGTAACAAACTGCTACAATAGGCCGGTCGAAGTCGCATAGGAGCACTTTGAAAACGAAAAGTTTCCAGATCCCGACCATACCTACTTATGTATATGGGCAGAACTGGTAGACAGCTACAATAGGCTGGTCGAAGTCACAAAGGAGCACTTTGAAAACAAAAAGTTTCCAGACCCCGACCCGAACTACTCATATGCGCAGCACTAGTAACATACTGCTACAATAGGCCGGACGAAGTCACAAAGGAGCACTTTGAAAACAAAAAGTTTCCAGACCCCGACCCGAACTACTCATATGGGCAGCGCTAGTAACATGCTGCTACAATACGCCGGTCGAAGTCACATAGGAGCACTTTGAAAACAAAAAGTTTCCAAGCCCCGACCAGACCTACTTATATGGGCAGCACTGGTAACACACTGCTACAATAGACCGGTTGACGTCACATAGGAACACCTTGAAAACAAAAATTTTCCAGACCCCGACCCGACCTACTCATATGCGCAGCACTAGTAACATACTGCTACAATAGGCCGGTCGAAGTCGCATAGGAGCACTTTTAAAACAAAAAGTTTCCAGACCCCGAACAGAACTACTTATATGGGCAGCACTAGAAACATACTGCTACAATAGGCCGGTCGAAGTCACATAGGAGCACTTTGAAAACAAAAAGTTTCCAGATCGGGACCAGACCTACTTATATGGGCAGCAATGGTTACATACTGCTACATTAGGCCGGTCGAAGTCACTTAGGAGCACTTTGAAAACAAAAAGTTTTCAGACCCCGACCAGACCTACTTATATGGGCAGCACTGGTAACACACTGCAACAATAGTCCGGTCGAAGTCACATAGGAGCACTTTGAAAACAAAAAGTTTCCAGATCCCGACCATACCTACTTATGTATATGGGCAGTACTGGTAAACAGCTACAATAAGCTGGTCGAAGTCACAAAGGAGCACTTTGAAAACAAAAAGTTTCCAGACCCCGACCCGAACTACTCATGTAGGCAGCGCTAGTAACATACTGCTACAATAGGCCGGTCGAAGTCACATAGGAGCACTTTGAAAACAAAAAGTTTCCAGACCGGGACCAGACCTACTTATATGGGCAGCAATGGTAACATACTGCTAGATTAGGCCGGTCGAAGTCACTTAGGAGCACTTTGAAAACAAAAAGTTTCCAGACCCCGACCAGACCTACTTATGTATATGGGCAGTACTGGAAAACAGCTACAATAAGCTGGTCGAAGTAACAAAGGAGCACTTTGAAAACAAAAAGTTTCCAGACCCCGACCCGAACTACTCATGTGGGCAGCGCTAGTAACATACTGCTACAATACGCCGGTCGAAGTCACATAGGAGCACTTTGAAAACAAAATGTTTCCAGACTCCGACCAGACCTACTTATATGGGCAGCACTTGTAACACACTGCCACAATAGGCCGATCGAAGTCACAAAGGAGCACTTTGAAAACAAAAAGTTTCCAGACCCCGACCAGACCTCCTTATGTATATGGGAAACACTGGTAACACACTACTACAATATAAAGGTCGAAGTCACATAGGAGTACATTGAAAGCAAAAAGTTTCCAGACCCCGACCATACCTACTTATGTATATGGGCAGTACTGGTAGACAGCTACAATAGGCTGGTCGAAGTCACAAAGGACCCGAACTACTCATATGGGCAGCGCTAGCAACATACTGCTACAATACGCCGGTCGAAGTCACATAGGAGCACTTTGAAAACAAAAAGTTTCCAGATCCCGACCCGAACTACTCATATGGGCAGCGCTAGTAACATACTGCTACAATACGCCGGTCGAAGTCACATAGGAGCACTTTGAAAACAAAAAGTTTCCAAGCCTCGACCAGACCTACTTATATGGGCAGCACTGGTAACACAC
Organism: Drosophila immigrans; assembly: GCA_963583835.1. Taxonomy (NCBI): domain Eukaryota; kingdom Metazoa; phylum Arthropoda; class Insecta; order Diptera; family Drosophilidae; genus Drosophila; species Drosophila immigrans. The sequence continues at coordinate 33,346,271 of OY757142.1, forward strand.
TGCCACAATAGGCCGGTGGAAGTCACATAGGAGTACTTTGAAAACAAAAACACTGCTAAATAGGCCGGTCGACGTCACATGGGAACACCTTGAAAACAAAAATTTTGCAGACCCCGACCCGACCTACTCATATGCGCAGCACTAGTAACATACTGCTACAATAGGCCGGACGAAGTCACAAAGGAGCACTTTGAAAACAAAAAGTTTCCAGACCCCGACCAGACCTCCTTATGTATATGGGAAACACTGGTAACACACTACTACAATATAAAGGTCGAAGTCACATAGGAACACTTTGAAAACAAAAAATTTAAAGACCCCGACCAGACCTACTCAATGGGTTGCAATGGTAATTTACTGCTACAGTGGGCCGATCGAAGTCACATAGAAGCACTTTGAAAACAAAAAGTTTCCTGACCTCGACCAGACCTTCGTGAGTATATGGGCAGCACTGGAAAATTGCTACAACAGGCCGGTCGAAGTCACATTGAAGCACATTGAAAACAAAAAGTTTCCAGACCCCGAACAGAACTACTTATATGGGCAGCACTGGAAACATACTGCTACAATAGGCCGGTCGAAGTCACATAGGAGCACTTTGAAAACAAAAAGTTTCCAGACCGGGACCAAACCTACTTATATGGGCAGCAATGGTAACATACTGCTACAATAGGCCGGTCGAAGTCACAAAGGAGCACTTTGAAAACAAAAAGTTTCCAGACCCCGACCCGAACTACTCATATGGGCAGCGCTAGTAACATGCTGCTACAATACGCCGGTCGAAGTCACATAGGAGCACTTTGAAAACAAAAAGTTTCCAAGCCCCGACCAGACCTACTTATATGGGCAGCACTGGTAACAAACTACTACAATAGGCCGGTCGAAGTCACAAAGGAGCACTTTGAAAACAAAAAGTTTCCAGACCCCGACCCGAACTACTCATATGGGCAGCGCTAGTAACATGCTGCTACAATACGCCGGTCGAAGTCACATAGGAGCACTTTGAAAACAAAAAGTTTCCAGACCCCGACCAGACCTCCTTATGTATATGGGAAACACTGGTAACACACTACTACAATATAAAGGTCGAAGTCACATAGGAACACTTTGAAAACAAAAAATTTAAAGACCCCGACCAGACCTACTCAATGGGTTGCAATGGTAATTTACTGCTACAGTGGGCCGATCGAAGTCACATAGAAGCACTTTGAAAACAAAAAGTTTCCTGACCTCGACCAGACCTTCGTGAGTATATGGGCAGCACTGGAAAATTGCTACAACAGGCCGGTCGAAGTCACATTGAAGCACATTGAAAGCAAAAAGTTTCCAGACCCCGACCCGACCTACTCATATGGGCAGCACTAGTAACAAACTACTACAATAGGCCGGTCTAAGTCACATAGGAGCACTTTGAAAACGAAAAGTTACCAGACCCCAAACAGACCTACTTATGTATATGGGAAACACTGGTAACACACTGCTACAATAGGCCGGTCGAAGTCACATAGGAGCACTTTGAAAACAAAAAGTTTCCAGAACCCGACCAGACCTACTTATATGGGCAGCACTGCTAACACACTGCTACAATAGACCGGTCGAAGTGACATAGAAGCACTTTGAAAAGAAAACGTTTCCAGACCCCGACCAGACCTACTTATGTATATGGGAAACACTGGTAACACACTACTACAATATAAAGGTCGAAGTCACATAGGAGTACTTTGAAAGCAAAAAGTTTCCAGACCCCGACCCGACTTACTCATATGGGCAGCACCAGTAACAAACTGCTACAATAGGCCGGTCGAAGTCGCATAGGAGCACTTTGAAAACGAAAAGTTTCCAGATCCCGACCATACCTACTTATGTATATGGGCAGAACTGGTAGACAGCTACAATAGGCTGGTCGAAGTCACAAAAGAGCACTTTGAAAACAAAAAGTTTCCAGACCCCGACCCGAACTACTCATATGCGCAGCACTAGTAACATACTGCTACAATAGGCCGGACGAAGTCACAAAGGAGCACTTTGAAAACAAAAAGTTTCCAGACCCCGACCCGAACTACTCATATGGGCAGCGCTAGTAACATGCTGCTACAATACGCCGGTCGAAGTCACATAGGAGCACTTTGAAAACAAAAAGTTTCCAAGCCCCGACCAGACCTACTTATATGGGCAGCACTGGTAACACACTGCTACAATAGACCGGTTGACGTCACATAGGAACACCTTGAAAACAAAAATTTTCCAGACCCCGACCCGACCTACTCATATGCGCAGCACTAGTAACATACTGCTACAATGGGCCGGTCGAAGTCGCATAGGAGCACTTTTAAAACAAAAAGTTTCCAGACCCCGAACAGAACTACTTATATGGGCAGCACTAGAAACATACTGCTACAATAGGCCGGTCGAAGTCACATAGGAGCGCTTTGAAAACAAAAAGTTTCCAGATCGGGACCAGACCTACTTATATGGGCAGCAATGGTTACATACTGCTACATTAGGCCGGTCGAAGTCACTTAGGAGCACTTTGAAAACAAAAAGTTTTCAGACCCCGACCAGACCTACTTATATGGGCAGCACTGGTAACACACTGCAACAATAGTCCGGTCGAAGTCACATAGGAGCACTTTGAAAACAAAAAGTTTCCAGATCCCGACCATACCTACTTATGTATATGGGCAGTACTGGTAAACAGCTACAATAAGCTGGTCGAAGTCACAAAGGAGCACTTTGAAAACAAAAAGTTTCCAGACCCCGACCCGAACTACTCATGTAGGCAGCGCTAATAACATACTGCTACAATAGGCCGGTCGAAGTCACATAGGAGCACTTTGAAAACAAAAAGTTTCCAGACCGGGACCAGACCTACTTATATGGGCAGCAATGGTAACATACTGCTAGATTAGGCCGGTCGAAGTCACTTAGGAGCACTTTGAAAACAAAAAGTTTCCAGACCCCGACCAGACCTACTTATGTATATGGGCAGTACTGGAAAACAGCTACAATAAGCTGGTCGAAGTAACAAAGGAGCACTTTGAAAACAAAAAGTTTCCAGACCCCGACCCGAACTACTCATGTGGGCAGCGCTAGTAACATACTGCTACAATACGCCGGTCTAAGTCACATAGGAGCACTTTGAAAACAAAATGTTTCCAGACTCCGACCAGACCTACTTATATGGGCAGCACTTGTAACACACTGCCACAATAGGCCGATCGAAGTCACAAAGGAGCACTTTGAAAACAAAAAGTTTCCAGACCCCGACCAGACCTCCTTATGTATATGGGAAACACTGGTAACACACTACTACAATATAAAGGTCGAAGTCACATAGGAGTACTTTGAAAGCAAAAAGTTTCCAGACCCCGACCATACCTACTTATGTATATGGGCAGTACTGGTAGACAGCTACAATAGGCTGGTCGAAGTCACAAAGGACCCGAACTACTCATATGGGCAGCGCTAGCAACATACTGCTACAATACGCCGGTCGAAGTCACATAGGAGCACTTTGAAAACAAAAAGTTTCCAGATCCCGACCCGAACTACTCATATGGGCAGCGCTAGTAACATACTGCTACAATACGCCGGTCGAAGTCACATAGGAGCACTTTGAAAACAAAAAGTTTCCAAGCCTCGACCAGACCTACTTATATGGGCAGCACTGGTAACACACTGCCACAATAGGCCGGTGGAAGTCACATAGGAGTACTTTGAAAACAAAAACACTGCTAAATAGGCCGGTCGACGTCACATGGGAACACCTTGAAAACAAAAATTTTGCAGACCCCGACCCGACCTACTCATATGCGCAGCACTAGTAACATACTGCTACAATAGGCCGGACGAAGTCACAAAGGAGCACTTTGAAAACAAAAAGTTTCCAGACCCCGACCAGACCTCCTTATGTATATGGGAAACACTGGTAACACACTACTACAATATAAAGGTCGAAGTCACATAGGAACACTTTGAAAACAAAAAATTTAAAGACCCCGACCAGACCTACTCAATGGGTTGCAATGGTAATTTACTGCTACAGTGGGCCGATCGAAGTCACATAGAAGCACTTTGAAAACAAAAAGTTTCCTGACCTCGACCAGACCTTCGTGAGTATATGGGCAGCACTGGAAAATTGCTACAACAGGCCGGTCGAAGTCACATTGAAGCACATTGAAAACAAAAAGTTTCCAGACCCCGAACAGAACTACTTATATGGGCAGCACTGGAAACATACTGCTACAATAGGCCGGTCGAAGTCACATAGGAGCACTTTGAAAACAAAAAGTTTCCAGACCGGGACCAAACCTACTTATATGGGCAGCAATGGTAACATACTGCTACATTAGGCCGGTCGAAGTCACTTAGGAGCACTTTGAAAACAAAAAGTTTCCAGACCCCGACCAGACCTACTTATATGGGCAGCACTGGCAACACACTGCAACAATAGTCCGGTCGAAGTCACATAGGAGCACTTTGAAAACAAAAAGTTTCCAGATCCCGACCATACCTACTTATGTATATGGGCAGTACTGGTAAACAGCTACAATAAGCTGGTCGAAGTCACAAAGGAGCACTTTGAAAACAAAAAGTTTCCAGACCCCGACCCGAACTACTCATGTGGGCAGCGCTAGTAACATACTGCTACAATAGGCCGGTCGAAGTCACATAGGAGCACTTTGAAAACAAAAAGTTTCCAGACCGGGACCAGACCTACTTATATGGGCAGCAATGGTAACATACTGCTAGATTAGGCCGGTCGAAGTCACTTAGGAGCACTTTGAAAACAAAAAGTTTCCAGACCCCGACTAGACCTACTTATGTATATGGGCAGTACTGGACAACAGCTACAATACGCTGGTCGAAGTCACAAAGGAGCACTTTGAAAACAAAAAGTTTCCAGACCCCGACCCGAACTACTCATGTGGGCAGCGCTAGTAACATACTGCTACAATACGCCGGTCGAAGTCACATAGGAGCACTTTGAAAACAAAAAGTTTCCAGACCCCGACCAGACCTACTTATATGGGCAGCACTTGTAACACACTGCCACAATAGGTCGGTCGAAGTCACATAGGAGCACTTTGAAAACAAAAACACTGCTAAAGTCGCATAGGAGCACTTTGAAAACAAAAAGTTTCGAAGCCCCGACCAGACCTACTTATATGCGCAGCACTGGTAACACACTGCTTCAATAGGCCGGTCGAAGTCACATGGGAGCTCATTGAAAACAACAAGTTTAAAGACCCCGACTAGACCTACTCATATGATAAACACTGGTAACACACTGCTACAATATAAAGGTCGAAGTCACATAGGAGTACTTTGAAAGCAAAAAGTTTCCAGACCCCGACCCGACCTACTCATATGGGCAGCACTAGTAACAAACTACTACAATAGGCCGGTCTAAGTCACATAGGAGCACTTTGAAAACGAAAAGTTACCAGACCCCAAACAGACCTACTTATGTATATGGGAAACACTGGTAACACACTGCTACAATAGGCCGGTCGAAGTCACATAGGAGCACTTTGAAAACAAAAAGTTTCCAGAACCCGACCAGACCTACTTATATGGGCAGCACTGCTAACACACTGCTACAATAGACCGGTCGAAGTGACATAGAAGCACTTTGAAAAGAAAACGTTTCCAGACCCCGACCAGACCTACTTATGTATATGGGAAACACTGGTAACGCACTGCTACAATAGGCCGGTCGGAGTCACATAGGAGCACTTTGAAAACAAAACGTTTCCAGACCCCGACCAGACCTACTTCTGTATATGGGAAATACTGGTAATACACTGCTATAATAGACCGGTCGAAGTCACATAGGAACACTTTGAAAACAAAAAGTTTCCAGACCCCGACCAGACCTATTTATATGGGAAACAGTGGTAACATACTGCTACAATAGGCCGGTCGAAGTCACATTGGAACACTTTGAAAACAAAAAGTTTAAAGACCCCGACCAGACCTACTTATGTGGGTTGCAATGGTAACACACTGCTACAGTAGGCCGATCGAAGTCACATAGGGGCACTTTGAAAACAAAAAGTTTCCAGACCCCGACCAGACCTCCTTATGAATATGGGAAACACTGGTAACACCATGCGACAATAGACTGGTCGAAGTCACATAGGAGTTCTTTGAAAACAAAAAGTTTCCTGACCCCGACCAGACCTACTTATATGGGCAGCACTGCTAACACACTGCCAAATAGGCCGGTCGATGTCACATAGGAGCACTTTGAAAACAAAAAGTTTCCAGACCCCGACCAGACCTACTTATATGGGCAGCACTGGTACCAAACTGCTTAATAGACCGGTCTTAGTCACACAGAAGCTATTTGAAAACAAAAAGTTTCCAGACCCCAACCAGACCACCTTATATGGGCAGCACTGGTAACACACTGCTACAATAGGCCGGTCGAAGTCACATATGAGCACTTTGAAAACAAAAAGTTTCCAGACCCCGACCAGACCTCCTTATTTATATGGTAAACACTGGTAACACACTGCTACAATAGGCCGGTCGAAGTCACATAGGAGCACTTTGAAAACAAAAAGTTTCCAGACCCCGACCAGACCTCCTTATGTATATGGGAAACACTGGTAAACACACTGCTACAATATAAAGGTCAAAGTCACATAGGAGTACTTTGAAAGCAAAAAGTTTCCAGACCCCGACCCGACCTACTCATATGGGCAGCACTAGTAACAAACTACTACAATAGGCCGGTCGAAGTCGCATAGGAGCACTTTGAAAATGAAAAGTTACCAGACCCCAAACAGACCTACTTATGTATATGGGAAACACTGGTAACACACTGCTACAATAGGCAGGTCGAAGTCACATAGGAGCACTTTGAAAAAAAAAAAGGTTCCAGACCCCGACCAGACCTACTTATATGGGCAGCACTGCTAACACACTGCTAAATAGGCCGGTCGATGTCACATAGGAGCACTTTGAAAACAAAAAGTTTCCAGACCGCGACAGGACCTACTTATATAGTAAACACTGGTAACACACTGCTACAATAGACCGGTCGAAGTCACATAGAAGTGCTTTGAAAACAAAAAGTTTCCAGACCCCGACCAGACCTATTTATGTATATGGGAAACACTGGTAACACACTGCTACAATAGGCCGGTCGAAGTCACATAGGAGCACTTTGAAAACAAAACGTTTCCAGACCCCGACCAGACCTACTTATGTATATGGGAAATACTGGTAACACACTGCTATAATAGGCCGGTCGAAGTCACATAGGAACACTTTGAAAACAAAAAGTTTCCAGACCCCGACCAGACCTACTTATATGGGCAGCACTGGTAACACACTGCTACAATAGGTCGGTCGAAGTCACATGGGAGCACTTTGAAAACAACAAGTTTAAAGACCCCGACTAGACCTACTCATATGGGCAGCACTAGTAACAAACTGCTACAATAGACCGGTCGAAGTCACATAGAAGCACTTTGAAAACAAAAAGTTTCCAGACCCCGACCAGACCACCTTATGTATGTGGGAAACTCTGATAACACACTGCTACAATAGACCGGTCGAAGTCACATAGGAACACTTTGAAAACAAAACGTTTCCAGACCTCCTTACGTATATGGGAAACACTGGTAACACACTGCTACAATATAATGGTCGAAGTCACATAGGAGTACTTTGAAAGCAAAAAGTTTCCAGGCCCCGACCCGACCTACTCATATGGGCAGCACTTGTAACAAGCTACTACAATAGGCCGGTCGAAGTCGCATAGGAGCACTTTGAAAACGAAAAGTTACCAGACCCCAAACACACTGCTACAATAGGCCGGTTGAAGTCACATAGGAGCACTTTGAAAACAAAACGTTTCCAGACCCCGACCAGACCTACTTATATGGGAAGCAATGATAACACACTGCTATAATAGTCCGGTCGAAGTCACATAGGAACACTTTGAAAACAAAAAGTTTCCAGACCCCGACCAGACCTACATATATGGGAAGCAATGGTAACACACTGCAATAGTAGGCCGATCGAAGTCACAAAGGAGCACTTTGAAAACAAAAAGTTTCCAGACCCCGACCAGGCCTCCTTATGTATAGGGAAACACTGGTAACACACTGCTACAATAAAAAGGTCGAAGTCACACAGGAGTACTTTGAAAGCAAAAAGTTTCCAGACCCCGACCCGACTTACTCATATGGGCAGCACCAGTAACACACTGCTACAATATAAAGGTCGAAGTCACATGGGAGCACTTTGAAAGCAAAAAGTTTCCAGACCCCGACCCGACCTACTCATATGGGCAGCACTAGTAACAAACTACTACAATAGTGCTAACACACTGATAAATAGGCCGGTCGAAGTCACATAGGAGCACTTTGAAAACAAAAAGTTTCTAGACCCCAAACAGACCTACTTATGTATATGGGCAGTACTGGTAAACAGCTACAATAGGCTGGTCGAAGTCACAAAGGAGCACTTTGAAAACAAAAAGTTTCCAGACCGCGACCAGAAATACTTATATAGTAAACACTGGTAACACACTGCTAAATAGACCGGTCGAAGTCACATAGAAGCACTTTGAAAACAAATAGTTTCCAGACCCCGACCAGACCTACTTATATGGGCAGCACTGCTAACACACTGCTAAATAGGCCGGTCGATGTCACATAGGAGCACTTTGAAAACAAAAAGTTTCCAAGCCCCGACCAGACCTACTTATATGGTAAACACTGGTAACACACTGCTACAATAGACCGGTCGACGTCACATAGGAACACCTTGAAAACAAAAATTTTCCAGATCCCGACCAGACCTACATATATGGGAAGCAATGGTAACACACTGCTAAATAGGCCGGTCGATGTCACATAGGAGCACTTTGAAAACAAATAGTTTCCAGACCCCGACCAGACCTACTTATATGGGAAGCAATGATAACACACTGCTATAATAGTCCGGTCGAAGTCACATAGGAACACTTTGAAAACAAAAAGTTTCCAGACCCCGACCAGACCTACATATATGGGAAGCAATGGTAACACACTGCAATAGTAGGCCGATCGAAGTCACAAAGGAGCACTTTGAAAACAAAAAGTTTCCAGACCCCGACCAGGCCTCCTTATGTATAGGGAAACACTGGTAACACACTGCTACAATAAAAAGGTCGAAGTCACACAGGAGTACTTTGAAAGCAAAAAGTTTCCAGACCCCGACCCGACTTACTTATATGGGCAGCACCAGTAACAAACTGCTACAATAGGCTGGTCGAAGTCGCATAGGAGCACTTTGAAAACAAAAAGTTTCCAGACCCCGACCAGGCCTCCTTATGTATAGGGAAACACTGGTAACACACTGCTACAATAAAAAGGTCGAAGTCACACAGGAGTACTTTGAAAGCAAAAAGTTTCCAGACCCCGACCCGACTTACTCATATGGGCAGCACCAGTAACACACTTTTACAATAGGCCGGTCGAAGTCTCATAAGAGCACTTTAAAAACAAAAAATTTAAAGACCCCGACCAGACCTACTCAATGGGTTGCAATGGTAATTTACTGCTACAGTGGGCCGATCGAAGTCACATAGAAGCACTTTGAAAACAAAAAGTTTCCTGACCTCGACCAGACCTTCGTGAGTATATGGGCAGCACTGGAAAATTGCTACAACAGGCCGGTCGAAGTCACATTAAAGCACATTGAAAACAAAAAGTTTCCAGACCCCGAACAGAACTACTTATATGGGCAGCAATGGTAACATACTACTACATTAGGCCGGTCGAAGTCACTTAGGAGCACTTTGAAAACAAAAAGTTTCCAGACCCCGACCAGACCTACCTTTATGGGCAGCACTGGTAACACACTGCAACAATAGTCCGATCGAAGTCACATAGGAGCACTTTGAAAACAAAAAGTTTCCAGATCCCGACCATACCTACTTATGTATATGGGCAGTACTGGTAAATAGCTACAATAAGCTGGTCGAAGTCACAAAGGAGCACTTTGAAAACAAAAAGTTTCCAGACCCCGACCCGAACTACTCATGTGGGCAGCGCTAGTAACATACTGCTACAATAGGCCGGTCGAAGTCACATAGGAGCACTTTGAAAACAAAAAGTTTCCAGACCGGGACCAGACCTACTTATATGGGCAGCAATGGTAACATACTGCTAGATTAGGCCGGTCGTAGTCACTTAGGAGCACTTTGAAAACAAAAAGTTTCCAGACCCCGACCAGACCTACTTATGTATATGGGCAGTACTGGACAACAGCTACAATAAGCTGGTCGAAGTCACAAAGTAGCACTTTGAAAACAAAAAGTTTCCAGACCCCGACCCGAACTACTCATGTGGGCAGCGCTAGTAACATACTGCTACAATACGCCGGTCTAAGTCACATAGGAGCACTTTGAAAACAAAAAGTTTCCAGACCCCGACCAGACCTACTTATATGGGCAGCACTTGTAACACACTGCCACAATAGGCCGGTCGAAGTCACATAGGAGTACTTTGAAAACAAAAACACTGCTAAAGTCGCATAGGAGCACTTTGAAAACAAAACGTTTCCAGACCCCGACCAGACCTACTTATATGGGAAACAGTGGTAACATACTGCTACAATAGGCCGGTCGAAGTCGCATTGGAACACTTTGAAAACAAAAAGTTTAAAGACCCCGACCAGACCTACTTATATGGGAAACAGTGGTAACATACTGCTACAATAGGCCGGTCGAAGTCGCATTGGAACACTTTGAAAACAAAAAGTTTAAAGACCCCGACCAGACCTACTTATGTGGGTTGCAATGGTAACACACTGCTACAGTAGGCCGATCGAAGTCACATAGGGGCACTTTGAAAACAAAAAGTTTCCAGACCCCGACCAGACCTCCTTATGAATATGGGAAACACTGGTAACACCATGCGACAATAGACTGGTCGAAGTCACATAGGAGTTCTTTGAAAACAAAAAGTTTCCTGACCCCGACCAGACCTACTTATATGGGCAGCACTGCTAACACACTGCCAAATAGGCCGGTCGATGTCACATAGGAGCACTTTGAAAACAAAAAGTTTCCAGACCCCGACCAGACCTATTTATATGGGCAGCACTGGTACCACACTGCTTAATAGACCGGTCTTAGTCACACAGAAGCAATTTGAAAACAAAAAGTTTCCAGACCCCAACCAGACCACCTTATATGGGCAGCACTGGTAACACACTGCTACAATAGGCCGGTCGAAGTCACATAGGAGCACTTTGAAAACAAAAAGTTTCCAGACCCCGACCAGTCCTCCTTATGTATATGGGAAACACTGGTAACACACTGCTACAATATAAAGGTCAAAGTCACATAGGAGTACTTTGAAAGCAAAAAGTTTCCAGACCCCGACCCGACCTACTCATATGGGCAGCACTAGTAACAAACTACTACAATAGGCCGGTCGAAGTCGCATAGGAGCACTTTGAAAACGAAAAGTTACCAGACCCCAAACAGACCTACTTATGTATATGGGAAACACTGGTAACACACTGCTACAATAGGCCGGTCGAAGTCACATAGGAGCACTTTGAAAACAAAAATGTTCCAGACCCCGACCAGACCTACTTATATGGGCAGCACTGCTAACACACTGCTAAATAGGCCGGTCGATGTCACATAGAAGCACTTTGAAAACAAAAAGTTTCCAGACCGCGACAGGACCTACTTATGTAGTAAACACTGGTAACACACTGCTACAACAGGCCGGTCGAAGTCACATAGGAGCACTTTGAAAACAAAAAGTTTCCAGACCCCGACCAGACCTACTTATATGGGCAGCACTGGTACCACACTGCTTAATAGACAGGTCGAAGTCACACAGAAGCACTTTGAATACAAAAAGTTTCCAGACCCCGACCAGACCTAATTAAATTGGCAGCACTAGTTACATACTGCTACAATAGGCCGGTCGAAGTCACATATGAGTACTTTGAAAACAAAAAGTTTCCAGACCGGGACCAGACCTACTTATATGGGCAGCAATGGTAACATACTGCTTAATATGCCGGTCGAAGTCAGATAGGAGTACTTTGAAAACAAAACGTTTCCAGACCCCGACCAGACCTTCTTATGTAAATCGTCAAGTTGTATCACTCGTAAATTGATACAACTGGCCGGTCGAAGTCACATAGGATTACTTTGAAAACAAAAAGTTCCCAGACCCCGATTAGACCTACTTATGTATATGGGAAACACTGGTAACACATTGCTATAATAGGCCGGTCAAAGTCGCATAGGAACACTTTGAAAACAGTTTAATAGTTTGAATAGTTTAAAGACCCCGACCATACCTTTTTATATGGGAAACAGTGGTCACACACTGCTACAATAGTTCGGTCGAAGTCACATTGGAGCACTTTGAAAACAAAAAGTTTGCAGACCCCGACCAGACCTTCTTATGTATATGGGAAACACTGGTAACACACTGCTATAATTGACAGGTCGAAGTCACATAGGAGCACATTGGAAACAAAAAGTTTCCAGATGTATATGTATATGGGAATCACTGGTAACACACTGCTACAATAGGCCGGTCGAAGTCACATAGGAGCACTTTGAAAACAAAAAGTTTAAAGACCCCGACCAAACCTACTTATATGGGTTGCAATGGTAATACACTGCTACGGTAGGCCGATCGAAGTCACCTTAGAGCACTTTGAAAACAAAAAGTTTCCAGACCCCGACCAGACCTCCTTATGAATATGGGAAACACTGGTAACAACATGCTACAATAGGCCGGTCGAAGTCACATATGAGTACTTTGAAAAAAAAAAGTTTCCAGACCGGGACCAGACCTACTTATATGGGCAGCAATGGTAACATACTGCTTAATATGCCGGTCGAAGTCAGATAGGAGTACTTTGAAAACAAAACGTTTCCAGACCCCGACCAGACCTTCTTATGTAAATCGTCAAGTTGTAGCACTCGTAAATTGATACAACTGGCCGGTCGAAGTCACATAGGATTACTTTGAAAACAAAAAGTTCCCAGACCCCGATTAGACCTACTTATGTATATGGGAAACACTGGTAACACATTGCTATAATAGGCCGGTCAAAGTCACATAGGAACACTTTGAAAACAGTTTAATAGTTTGAATAGTTTAAAGACCCCGACCATACCTTTTTATATGGGAAACAGTGGTCACACACTGCTAAAATAGTTCGGTCGAAGTCACATTGGAGCACTTTGAAAACAAAAAGTTTCCAGACCCCGACCAGACCTTCTTATGTATATGGGAAACACTGGTAACACACTGCTATAATTGCAGGTCGAAGTCACATAGGAGCACATTGGAAACAAAAAGTTTCCAGAGCCCGACCAGACCTTATTATGTATATGGGAATCACTGGTAACACACTGCTACAATAGGCCGGTCGAAGTCACATAGGAACACTTTGAAAACAAAAAGTTTAAAGACCCCGACCAAACCTACTTATATGGGTTGCAATGGTAATACACTGCTACGGTAGGCCGATCGAAGTCACTTAGGAGCACTTTGAAAACAAAAAGTTTCCAGACCCCGACCAGACCTCCTTATGAATATGGGAAACACTGGTAACACCATGCTACAATAGACCCGTCGAAGTCACATAGGAGCACTTTGAAAACAAAAAGTTTCCAGACCCCGACCAGACCTACTTATATGGGCAGCACTGGTAACCCACCGCTACAATATGCCGTTCGAAGTCACATAGGAGTTCTTTGAAAACAAAAAGTTTCCAGACCCCGACCAGACCTACTTATATGGGCAGCACTGCTAACACACTGCTAAATAGGCCGGTCGATGTCACATAGGAGCACTTTGAAAGAAAAAGTTTCCAGACCCCGACCAGACCTACTTATATGGGCAGTACTGCTAACACACTGCTAAATAGGCCGGTCGATGTCACTTTGAAAACAAAAAGTTTCCAGACCCCGACAAGACCTTCTTATATGGTAAACACTGGTTACACACTGCTACAATAGACCGGTCGAATTCACATAGGATTACTTTGAAAACAAAAAGTTTCCAGAGCCCTACCTGAGCTACTTATGTATATGGGAAATACTGGTAACACACTGCTATAATAGGCCGGTCGAAGTCACATAGGAGCACATTGAAAACAAAAAGTTTCCAGACCCCGACCAGACCTAATTATATGGGAAACTGTGGTAACATACTGCTACAATAGGCCGGTCGAAGTCACATTGGAACACTTTGAAAACAAAAAGTTTAAAGAACCCGACCAGACCTACTTATATGGGTTGCAATGGTAACACACTGCTACAGTAGGCCGATCGAAGTCACATAGGAGCACTTTGAAAACGAAAAGTTACCAGACCCCGACCAGACCTACTTATATGGGCAGCACTGCTAACACACTGCCAAATAGGCCGGTCGATGTCACATAGGAGCACTTTGAAAACAAAAAGTTTCCAGACCCCGACCAGACCTACTTATATGGGCAGCACTGGTACCAAACTGCTTAATAGACCGGTCTTAGTCACACAGAAGCTATTTGAAAACAAAAAGTTTCCAGACCCCAACCAGACCACCTTATATGGGCAGCACTGGTAACACACTGCTACAATAGGCCGGTCGAAGTCACATATGAGCACTTTGAAAACAAAAAGTTTCCAGACCCCGACCAGACCTCCTTATGTATATGGGAAACACTGGTAACACACTGCTACAATAGGCCGGTCGAAGTCACATAGGAGCACTTTGAAAACAAAAAGTTTCCAGACCCCGACCAGACCTCCTTATGTATATGGGAAACACTGGTAACACACTGCTACAATATAAAGGTCAAAGTCACATAGGAGTACTTTGAAAGCAAAAAGTTTCCAGACCCCGACCCGACCTACTCATATGGGCAGCACTAGTAACAAACTACTACAATAGGCCGGTCGAAGTCGCATAGGAGCACTTTGAAAACGAAAAGTTACCAGACCCCAAACAGACCTACTTATGAATATGGGAAACACTGGTAACACACTGCTACAATAGGCAGGTCGAAGTCACATAGGAGCACTTTGAAAACAAAAAGGTTCCAGACCCCGACCAGACCTACTTATATGGGCAGCACTGCTAACACACTGCTAAATAGGCCGGTCGATGTCACATAGGAGCACTTTGAAAACAAAAAGTTTCCAGACCGCGACAGGACCTACTTATATAGTAAACACTGGTAACACACTGCTACAATAGACCGGTCGAAGTCACATAGAAGTGCTTTGAAAACAAAAAGTTTCCAGACCCCGACCAGACCTATTTATGTATATGGGAAACACTGGTAACACACTGCTACAATAGGCCGGTCGAAGTCACATAGGAGCACTTTGAAAACAAAACGTTTCCAGACCCCGACCAGACCTACTTATGTATATGGGAAATACTGGTAACACACTGCTATAATAGGCCGGTCGAAGTCACATAGGAACACTTTGAAAACAAAAAGTTTCCAGACCCCGACCAGACCTACTTATATGGGCAGCACTGGTAACACACTGCTACAATAGGTCGGTCGAAGTCACATGGGAGCACTTTGAAAACAAAAAGTTTAAAGACCCCGACTAGACCTACTCATATGGGCAGCACTAGTAACAAACTGCTACAATAGACCGGTCGAAGTCACATAGAAGCACTTTGAAAACAAAAAGTTTCCAGACCCCGACCAGACCACCTTATGTATGTGGGAAACTCTGATAACACACTGCTACAATAGACCGGTCGAAGTCACATAGGAACACTTTGAAAACAAAACGTTTCCAGACCTCCTTACGTATATGGGAAACACTGGTAACACACTGCTACAATATAATGGTCGAAGTCACATAGGAGTACTTTGAAAGCAAAAAGTTTCCAGGCCCCGACCCGACCTACTCATATGGGCAGCACTTGTAACAAGCTACTACAATAGGCCGGTCGAAGTCGCATAGGAGCACTTTGAAAACGAAAAGTTACCAGACCCCAAACACACTGCTACAATAGGCCGGTTGAAGTCACATAGGAGCACTTTGAAAACAAAACGTTTCCAGACCCCGACCAGACCTACTTATATGGGAAGCAATGATAACACACTGCTATAATAGTCCGGTCGAAGTCACATAGGAACACTTTGAAAACAAAAAGTTTCCAGACCCCGACCAGACCTACATATATGGGAAGCAATGGTAACACACTGCAATAGTAGGCCGATCGAAGTCACAAAGGAGCACTTTGAAAACAAAAAGTTTCCAGACCCCGACCAGGCCTCCTTATGTATAGGGAAACACTGGTAACACACTGCTACAATAAAAAGGTCGAAGTCACACAGGAGTACTTTGAAAGCAAAAAGTTTCCAGACCCCGACCCGACTTACTCATACGGGCAGCACCAGTAACACACTGCTACAATATAAAGGTCGAAGTCACATGGGAGCACTTTGAAAGCAAAAAGTTTCCAGACCCCGACCCGACCTACTCATATGGGCAGCACTAGTAACAAACTACTACAATAGTGCTAACACACTGATAAATAGGCCGGTCGAAGTCACATAGGAGCACTTTGAAAACAAAAAGTTTCTAGACCCCAAACAGACCTACTTATGTATATGGGCAGTACTGGTAAACAGCTACAATAGGGTGGTCGAAGTCACAAAGGAGCACTTTGAAAACAAAAAGTTTCCAGACCGCGACCAGAAATACTTATATAGTAAACACTGGTAACACACTGCTAAATAGATCGGTCGAAGTCACATAGAAGCACTTTGAAAACAAATAGTGTTCAGACCCCGACCAGACCTACTTATATGGGCAGCACTGCTAACACACTGCTAAATAGGCCGGTCGATGTCACATAGGAGCACTTTGAAAACAAAAAGTTTCCAAGCCCCGACCAGACCTACTTATATGGTAAACACTGGTAACACACTGCTACAATAGACCGGTCGACGTCACATAGGAACACCTTGAAAACAAAAATTTTCCAGATCCCGACCAGACCTACATATATGGGAAGCAATGGTAACACACTGCTAAATAGGCCGGTCGATGTCACATAGGAGCACTTTGAAAACAAATAGTTTCCAGACCCCGACCAGACCTACTTATATGGGAAGCAATGATAACACACTGCTATAATAGTCCGGTCGAAGTCACATAGGAACACTTTGAAAACAAAAAGTTTCCAGACCCCGACCAGACCTACATATATGGGAAGCAATGGTAACACACTGCAATAGTAGGCCGATCGAAGTCACAAAGGAGCACTTTGAAAACAAAAAGTTTCCAGACCCCGACCAGGCCTCCTTATGTATAGGGAAACACTGGTAACACACTGCTACAATAAAAAGGTCGAAGTCACACAGGAGTACTTTGAAAGCAAAAAGTTTCCAGACCCCGACCCGACTTACTTATATGGGCAGCACCAGTAACAAACTGCTACAATAGGCTGGTCGAAGTCGCATAGGAGCACTTTGAAAACAAAAAGTTTCCAGACCCCGACCAGGCCTCCTTATGTATAGGGAAACACTGGTAACACACTGCTACAATAAAAAGGTCGAAGTCACACAGGAGTACTTTGAAAGCAAAAAGTTTCCAGACCCCGACCCGACTTACTCATATGGGCAGCACCAGTAACACACTTTTACAATAGGCCGGTCGAAGTCTCATAAGAGCACTTTAAAAACAAAAAATTTAAAGACCCCGACCAGACCTACTCAATGGGTTGCAATGGTAATTTACTGCTACAGTGGGCCGATCGAAGTCACATAGAAGCACTTTGAAAACAAAAAGTTTCCTGACCTCGACCAGACCTTCGTGAGTATATGGGCAGCACTGGAAAATTGCTACAACAGGCCGGTCGAAGTCACATTAAAGCACATTGAAAACAAAAAGTTTCCAGACCCCGAACAGAACTACTTATATGGGCAGCAATGGTAACATACTACTACATTAGGCCGGTCGAAGTCACTTAGGAGCACTTTGAAAACAAAAAGTTTCCAGACCCCGACCAGACCTACCTTTATGGGCAGCACTGGTAACACACTGCAACAATAGTCCGATCGAAGTCACATAGGAGCACTTTGAAAACAAAAAGTTTCCAGATCCCGACCATACCTACTTATGTATATGGGCAGTACTGGTAAATAGCTACAATAAGCTGGTCGAAGTCACAAAGGAGCACTTTGAAAACAAAAAGTTTCCAGACCCCGACCCGAACTACTCATGTGGGCAGCGCTAGTAACATACTGCTACAATAGGCCGGTCGAAGTCACATAGGAGCACTTTGAAAACAAAAAGTTTCCAGACCGGGACCAGACCTACTTATATGGGCAGCAATGGTAACATACTGCTAGATTAGGCCGGTCGTAGTCACTTAGGAGCACTTTGAAAACAAAAAGTTTCCAGACCCCGACCAGACCTACTTATGTATATGGGCAGTACTGGACAACAGCTACAATAAGCTGGTCGAAGTCACAAAGTAGCACTTTGAAAACAAAAAGTTTCCAGACCCCGACCCGAACTACTCATGTGGGCAGCGCTAGTAACATACTGCTACAATACGCCGGTCTAAGTCACATAGGAGCACTTTGAAAACAAAAAGTTTCCAGACCCCGACCAGACCTACTTATATGGGCAGCACTTGTAACACACTGCCACAATAGGCCGGTCGAAGTCACATAGGAGTACTTTGAAAACAAAAACACTGCTAAAGTCGCATAGGAGCACTTTGAAAACAAAACGTTTCCAGACCCCGACCAGACCTACTTATATGGGAAACAGTGGTAACATACTGCTACAATAGGCCGGTCGAAGTCGCATTGGAACACTTTGAAAACAAAAAGTTTAAAGACCCCGACCAGACCTACTTATATGGGAAACAGTGGTAACATACTGCTACAATAGGCCGGTCGAAGTCGCATTGGAACACTTTGAAAACAAAAAGTTTAAAGACCCCGACCAGACCTACTTATGTGGGTTGCAATGGTAACACACTGCTACAGTAGGCCGATCGAAGTCACATAGGGGCACTTTGAAAACAAAAAGTTTCCAGACCCCGACCAGACCTCCTTATGAATATGGGAAACACTGGTAACACCATGCGACAATAGACTGGTCGAAGTCACATAGGAGTTCTTTGAAAACAAAAAGTTTCCTGACCCCGACCAGACCTACTTATATGGGCAGCACTGCTAACACACTGCCAAATAGGCCGGTCGATGTCACATAGGAGCACTTTGAAAACAAAAAGTTTCCAGACCCCGACCAGACCTACTTATATGGGCAGCACTGGTACCACACTGCTTAATAGACCGGTCTTAGTCACACAGAAGCAATTTGAAAACAAAAAGTTTCCAGACCCCAACCAGACCACCTTATATGGGCAGCACTGGTAACACACTGCTACAATAGGCCGGTCGAAGTCACATAGGAGCACTTTGAAAACAAAAAGTTTCCAGACCCCGACCAGTCCTCCTTATGTATATGGGAAACACTGGTAACACACTGCTACAATATAAAGGTCAAAGTCACATAGGAGTACTTTGAAAGCAAAAAGTTTCCAGACCCCGACCCGACCTACTCATATGGGCAGCACTAGTAACAAACTACAACAATAGGCCGGTCGAAGTCGCATAGGAGCACTTTGAAAACGAAAAGTTACCAGACCCCAAACAGACCTACTTATGTATATGGGAAACACTGGTAACACACTGCTACAATAGGCCGGTCGAAGTCACATAGGAGCACTTTGAAAACAAAAATGTTCCAGACCCCGACCAGACCTACTTATATGGGCAGCACTGCTAACACACTGCTAAATAGGCCGGTCGATGTCACATAGAAGCACTTTGAAAACAAAAAGTTTCCAGACCGCGACAGGACCTACTTATGTAGTAAACACTGGTAACACACTGCTACAACAGGCCGGTCGAAGTCACATAGGAGCACTTTGAAAACAAAAAGTTTCCAGACCCCGACCAGACCTACTTATATGGGCAGCACTGGTACCACACTGCTTAATAGGCCGGTCGAAGTCACACAGAAGCACTCTGAATACAAAAAGTTTCCAGACCCCGACCAGACCTAATTAAATTGGCAGCACTAGTTACATACTGCTACAATAGGCCGGTCGAAGTCACATATGAGTACTTTGAAAACAAAAAGTTTCCATACCGGGACCAGACCTACTTATATGGGCAGCAATGGTAACATACTGCTTAATATGCCGGTCGAAGTCAGATAGGAATACTTTGAAAACAAAACGTTTCCAGACCCCGACCAGACCTTCTTATGTAAATCGTCAAGTTGTATCGCTCGTAAATTGATACAACTGGCCGGTCGAAGTCACATAGGATTACTTTGAAAACAAAAAGTTCCCAGACCCCGATTAGACCTACTTATGTATATGGGAAACACTGGTAACACATTGCTATAATAGGCCGGTCAAAGTCGCATAGGAACACTTTGAAAACAGTTTAATAGTTTGAATAGTTTAAAGACCCCGACCATACCTTTTTATATGGGAAACAGTGGTCACACACTGCTACAATAGTTCGGTCGAATTCACATTGGAGCACTTTGAAAACAAAAAGTTTGCAGACCCCGACCAGACCTTCTTATGTATATGGGAAACACTGGTAACACACTGCTATAATTGACAGGTCGAAGTCACATAGGAGCACATTGGAAACAAAAAGTTTCCAGATGTATATGTATATGGGAATCACTGGTAACACACTGCTACAATAGGCCGGTCGAAGTCACATAGGAACAATTTGAAAACAAAAAGTTTAAAGACCCCGACCAAACCTACTTATATGGGTTGAAATGGTAATACACTGCTACGGTAGGCCGATCGAAGTCACCTTAGAGCACTTTGAAAACAAAAAGTTTCCAGACCCCGACCAGACCTCCTTATGAATATGGGAAACACTGGTAACAACATGCTACAATAGGCCGGTCGAAGTCACATATGAGTACTTTGAAAACAAAAAGTTTCCAGACCGGGACCAGACCTACTTATATGGGCAGCAATGGTAACATACTGCTTAATATGCCGGTCGAAGTCAGATAGGAGTACTTTGAAAACAAAACGTTTCCAGACCCCGACCAGACCTTCTTATGTAAATCGTCAAGTTGTAGCACTCGTAAATTGATACAACTGGCCGGTCGAAGTCACATAGGATTACTTTGAAAACAAAAAGTTCCCAGACCCCGATTAGACCTACTTATGTATATGGGAAACACTGGTAACACATTGCTATAATAGGCCGGTCAAAGTCACATAGGAACACTTTGAAAACAGTTTAATAGTTTGAATAGTTTAAAGACCCCGACCATACCTTTTTATATGGGAAACAGTGGTCACACACTGCTAAAATAGTTCGGTCGAAGTCACATTGGAGCACTTTGAAAACAAAAAGTTTCCAGACCCCGACCAGACCTTCTTATGTATATGGGAAACACTGGTAACACACTGCTATAATTGCAGGTCGAAGTCACATAGGAGCACATTGGAAACAAAAAGTTTCCGGACCCCGACCAGACCTTATTATGTATATGGGAATCACTGGTAACACACTGCTACAATAGGCCGGTCGAAGTCACATAGGAACACTTTGAAAACAAAAAGTTTAAAGACCCCGACCAAACCTACTTATATGGGTTGCAATGGTAATACACTGCTACGGTAGGCCGATCGAAGTCACTTAGGAGCACTTTGAAAACAAAAAGTTTCCAGACCCCGACCAGACCTCCTTATGAATATGGGAAACACTGGTAACACCATGCTACAATAGACCCGTCGAAGTCACATAGGAGCACTTTGAAAACAAAAAGTTTCCAGACCCCGACCAGACCTACTTATATGGGCAGCACTGGTAACCCACCGCTACAATATGCCGTTCGAAGTCACATAGGAGTTCTTTGAAAACAAAAAGTTTCCAGACCCCGACCAGACCTACTTATATGGGCAGCACTGCTAACACACTGCTAAATAGGCCGGTCGATGTCACATAGGAGCACTTTGAAAGAAAAAGTTTCCAGACCCCGACCAGACCTACTTATATGGGCAGTACTGCTAACACACTGCTAAATAGGCCGGTCGATGTCACTTTGAAAACAAAAAGTTTCCAGACCCCGACAAGACCTTCTTATATGGTAAACACTGGTTACACACTGCTACAATAGACCGGTCGAATTCACATAGGATTACTTTGAAAACAAAAAGTTTCCAGAGCCCTACCAGAGCTACTTATGTATATGGGAAATACTGGTAACACACTGCTATAATAGGCCGGTCGAAGTCACATAGGAGCACATTGAAAACAAAAAGTTTCCAGACCCCGACCAGACCTAATTATATGGGAAACAGTGGTAACATACTGCTACAATAGGCCGGTCGAAGTCACATTGGAACACTTTGAAAACAAAAAGTTTAAAGAACCCGACCAGACCTACTTATATGGGTTGCAATGGTAACACACTGCTACAGTAGGCCGATCGAAGTCACATAGGAGCACTTTGAAAACATAAAGTTTCCAGACCCCGACTAGACCTACTTATATGGGAAGCAATGGTAACACACTGCAATAGTAGGCCGATCGAAGTCACAAAGGAGCACTTTGAAAACAAAAAGTTTCCAGACCCCGACCAGGCCTCCTTATGTATATGGGAAACACTGGTAACACACTGCTACAATAAAAAGGTCGAAGTCACACAGGAGTACTTTAAAAGCAAAAAGTTTCCAGACCCCGACCCGACTTACTCAATGGGTTGCAATGGTAATTTACTGCTACAGTGGGCCGATCGAAGTCACATAGAAGCACTTTGAAAACAAAAAGTTTCCTGACCTCGACCAGACCTTCGTGAGTATATGGGCAGCACTGGAAAATTGCTACAACAGGCCGGTCGAAGTCACATTGAAGCACATTGAAAACAAAAAGTTTCCAGACCCCGAACAGAACTACTTATATGGGCAGCACTGGAAACAAACTGCTACAATAGGCCGGTCGAAGTCACATAGGAGCACTTTGAAAACAAAAAGTTTCCAGATCCCGACCATACCTACTTATGTATATGGGCAGTACTGGTAAACAGCTACAATAGGCTGGTCGATGTCACAAAGGAGCACTTTGAAAAGAAAAAGTTTCCAGACCCCGACCCGAACTACTTATATGGGCAGCACTGGAAACATACTGCTACAATAGGCCGGTCGAAGTCACATAGGAGCACTTTGAAAACAAAAAGTTTCCAGACCGGGACCAGACCTACTTATATGGGCAGCAATGGTAACATACTGCTACATTAGGCCGGTCGAAGTCACTTAGGAGCACTTTGAAAACAAAAAGTTTCCTGACCTCGACCAGACCTTCGTGAGTATATGGGCAGCACTGGAAAATTGCTACAACAGGCCGGTCGAAGTCACATTGAAGCACATTGAAAACAAAAAGTTTCCAGACCCCGAACAGAACTACTTATATGGGCAGCAATGGTAACATACTGCTACATTAGGCCGGTCGAAGTCACTTAGGAGCACTTTGAAAACAAAAAGTTTCCAGACTCCGACCAGACTTACTTATATGGGCAGCTCTGGTAACACACTGCAACAATAGTCCGGTCGAAGTCACATAGGAGCACTTTGAAAACAAAAAGTTTCCAGATCCCGACCATACCTACTTATGTATATGGGCAGTACTGGTAAACAGCTACAATAAGCTGGTCGAAGTCACAAAGGAGCACTTTGAAAACAAAAAGTTTCCAGACCCCGACCAGACCTACTTATATGGGCAGCAATGGTAACATACTGCTACATTAGGCCGGTCGAAGTCACTTAGGAGCACTTTGAAAACAAAAAGTTTCCAGACTCCGACCAGACTTACTTATATGGGCAGCTCTGGTAACACACTGCAACAATAGTCCGGTCGAAGTCACATAGGAGCACTTTGAAAACAAAAAGTTTCCAGATCCCGACCATACCTACTTATGTATATGGGCAGTACTGGTAAACAGCTACAATAAGCTGGTCGAAGTCACAAAGGAGCACTTTGAAAACAAAAAGTTTCCAGACCCCGACCCGAACTACTCATGTGGGCAATTCTAGTAACATACTGCTACAATAGGCCGGTCGAAGTTACATAGGAGCACTTTGAAAACAAACAGTTTCCAGACCCCGACCAGACCTACTTATGTATATGGGCAGTACTGGTAAACAGCTACAATAAGCTGGTCGAAGTCACAAAGGAGCACTTTGAAAACAAAAAGTTTCCAGACCCCGACCAGACCTACTTATATGGGCAGCAATGGTAACATACTGCTACATTAGGCCGGTCGAAGTCACTTAGGAGCACTTTGAAAACAAAAAGTTTCCAGACTCCGACCAGACTTACTTATATGGGCAGCTCTGGTAACACACTGCAACAATAGTCCGGTCGAAGTCACATAGGAGCACTTTGAAAACAAAAAGTTTCCAGATCCCGACCATACCTACTTATGTATATGGGCAGTACTGGTAAACAGCTACAATAAGCTGGTCGAAGTCACAAAGGAGCACTTTGAAAACAAAAAGTTTCCAGACCCCGACCCGAACTACTCATGTGGGCAATTCTAGTAACATACTGCTACAATAGGCCGGTCGAAGTTACATAGGAGCACTTTGAAAACAAACAGTTTCCAGACCCCGACCAGACCTACTCAATGGGTTGCAATGGTAATTTACTGCTACAGTGGGCCGATCGAAGTCACATAGAAGCACTTTGAAAACAAAAAGTTTCCTGACCTCGACCAGACCTTCGTGAGTATATGGGCAGCACTGGAAAATTGCTACAACAGGCCGGTCGAAGTCACATTGAAGCACATTGAAAACAAAAAGTTTCCAGACCCCGAACAGAACTACTTATATGGCCAGCACTGGAAACATACTGCTACAATAGGCCGGTCGAAGTCACATAGGAGCACTTTGAAAACAAAAAGTTTCCAGACCGGGACCAGACCTACTTATATGGGCCGCAATGGTAACATACTGCTACATTAGGCCGGTCGAAGTCACTTAGGAGCACTTTGAAAACAAAAAGTTTCCAGACCCCGACCAGACCTACTTATATGGGCAGCACTGGTAACACACTGCAACAATAGTCCGGTCGAAGTCACATAGGAGCACTTTGAAAACAAAAAGTTTCCAGATCCCGACAATACCTACTTATGTATGTGGGCAGTACTGGTAAACAGCTACAATAAGCTGGTCGAAGTCACAAAGGAGCACTTTGAAAACAAAAAGTTTCCAGACCCCGACCCGAACTACTCATGTGGGCAGCGCTAGTAACATACTGCTACAATAGGCCGGTCGAAGTCACATAGGAGCACTTTGAAAACAAAAAGTTTCCAGACCGGGACCAGACCTACTTATATGGGCAGCAATGGTAACATACTACTAGATTAGGCCGGTCGAAGTCACTTAGGAGCACTTTGAAAACAAAAAGTTTCGAAGCCCCGACCAGACCTACTTATATGCGCAGCACTGGTAACACACTGCTACAATAGGCCGGTCGAAGTCACATGGGAGCTCATTGAAAACAAAAAGTTTAAAGACCCCGACTAGACCTACTCATATGGGCAGCACTAGTAACAAACTGTTACAATAGGCCGGTCGAAGTCACATATGAGCACTTTGAAAACAAAAAGTTTCAAGACCCCGACCAGACCACCTTATGTATGTGGGAAACTCTGATAACACACTGCTACAATAGACCGGTCGAAGTCACATATTAACACTTTGAAAACAAAACGTTTCCAGACCTCCTTATGTATATGGGAAACACTGGTAACACACTGCTACAATATAAAGGTCGAAGTCACATAGGAGTACTTTGAAAGCAAAAAGTTTCCAGACCCCGACCCGACCTACTCATATGGGCAGCACTAGTAACAAACTACTACAATAGGCCGGTCTAAGTCACATAGGAGCACTTTGAAAACGAAAAGTTACCAGACCCCAAACAGACCTACTTATGTATATGGGAAACACTGGTAACACACTGCTACAATAGGCCGGTCGAAGTCACATAGAAGCACTTTGAAAACAAAAAGTTTCCAGAACCCGACCAGACCTACTTATATGGGCAGCACTGATAACACACTGCTACAATAGACCGGTCGAAGTCACATAGAAGCACTTTGAAAAGAAAACGCTTCCAGACCCCGACCAGACCTACTTATGGGAAACACTGGTAACGCACTGCTACAATAGGCCGGTCGGAGTCACATAGGAGCACTTTGAAAACAAAAAGTTTCCAGACCCCGACCAGACCTACTTATATGGGCAGCACTGCTAACACGCTGCTTAATAGACCGGTCTTAGTCACACAGAAGCAATTTGAAAACAAAAAGTTTCCAGACCCCAACCAGACCACCTTATATGGGCAGCACTGGAAACAAACTGCTACAATAGGCCGGTCGAAGTCACATAGGAGCACTTTGAAAACAAAAAGTTTCCAGATCCCGACCATACCTACTTATGTATATGGGCAGTACTGGTAAACAGCTACAATAGGCTGGTCGATGTCACAAAGGAGCACTTTGAAAACAAAAAGTTTCCAGACCCCGACCCGAACTACTTATATGGGCAGCACTGGAAACATACTGCTACAATAGGCCGGTCGAAGTCACATAGGAGCACTTTGAAAACAAAAAGTTTCCAGACCGGGACCAGACCTACTTATGTGGGCAGCAATGGTAACACACTGCAATAGTAGGCCGGTCGAAGTCACATTGGAGCACTTTAAAAACAAAACGTTTCCAAACCCCGACTTGACCTTTTTATGTATGTGGCAAACTCTGGTAACACACTGCTACAATAGACCGGTCGAAGTCACGTAGTCACACTTTGAAAACAAAACGTTTCCAGACCCCGACCAGACCTACTTATATGGGAAGCAATGGTAACACACTGCTATAATAGTCCGGTCGAAGTCACATAGGAACAAAAAGTTTCCAGACCCCGACCAGACCTACTAATATGGGAAGCAATGGTAACACACTGCAATAGTAGGCCGGTCGAAGTCACAAAGGAGCACTTTGAAAACAAAAAGTTTCCAGACCCCGACCAGGCCTCCTTATGTATAGGGAAACACTGGTAACACTGCTACAATAAAAAGGTCGAAGTCACACAGGAGTACTTTGAAAGCAAAAAGTTTCCAGACCCCGACCCGACTTACTCATATGGGCAGTACCAGTAACAAACTGCTACAATAGGCCGGTCGAAGTCGCAAAGGAGCACTTTGAAAACGAAAAGTTTCCAGACCCCGACCAGACCTCCTTATGTATATGGGAAGCACTGGTAACACACTTTTACAATAGGCCGGTCGAAGTCTCATAAGAGCACTTTAAAAACAAAAAATTTAAAGACCCCGACCAGACCTACTCAATGGGTTGCAATGGTAATTTACTGCTACAGTGGGCCGATCGAAGTCACATAGAAGCACTTTGAAAACAAAAAGTTTCCTGACCTCGACCAGACCTTCGTGAGTATATGGGCAGCACTGGAAAATTGCTACAACAGGCCGGTCGAAGTCACATTGAAGCACATTGAAAACAAAAAGTTTCCAGACCCCGAACAGAACTACTTATATGGGCAGCACTGGAAACATACTGCTACAATAGGCCGGTCGAAGTCACATATCAGCACTTTGAAAACAAAAAGTTTCCAGACCCCGACCAGACCTCCTTATGTATATGGGAAACACTGGTAACACACTGCTACAATAGGCCGGTAGAAGTTACATAACAGCACTTTAAAAACAAAGACCCCGACCAGACCTACTTATATGGGTTGCAATGGTAATTTACTGCTACAGTAGGCCGATCGAAGTCACATAGGAGCACTTTGAAAACAAAAAGTTTCCAGACCCCGACCAGACCTCCTTATGTATATGGGAAACACTGGTAACACACTGCTACAATAGACCGGTCGAAGTCACATTGGAGCACTTTAAAAACAAAACGTTTCCAAACCCCGACTAGACCTTTTTATGTATATGGGAAATACTGGTAGCAAACTGCTATAATAGGCCGGTCGAAGTCACATAGGAACAATTTGAAAACAAAAAGTTTCCAGACCCCGACCAGACCTACTTATATGGGCAGCACTAGTAACATACTTCTACAATAGGTCGGTGGAAGTCACATAGGAAAACAAAAAGTTTCCAGACCCCGACAAGACCTACTTATATGGGCAGCACAGGTAACACACTGTAACACACTGTAATAATCGAAGTCACATAATAATCGAAGTCACATAATCGAACACACTGTAATAATCGAAGTCACATAGGAGCACTTTGAAAACAAAAAGTTTCCAGATCCCGACCATACCTAATTATGTATATGGGAAACACTGGTAACACACTGCTATAATAGGCCGGTCGAAGTCACATAGGAACACTTTAAAAACAAAAGGTTTAAAGACCCCGACTAGACCTACTCATATGGGCAGCACTAGTAAAAAACTGCTACAATAGGCCGGTCGAAGTCACATATGAGCACTTTGAAAACAAAAAGTTTCCAGACCCCGACCAGACCTCCTTATGTATGTGGCAAACTCTGGTAACACACTGCTACAATAGACCGGTCGAAGTCACGTAGTCACACTTTGAAAACAAAACGTTTCCAGACCCCGAGCAGACCTACTTATATGTGAAGCAATGGTAACACACTGCTATAATAGTCCGGTCGAAGTCACATAGGAACACTTTGAAAACAAAAAGTTTCCAGACCCCGACCAGACCTACTTATATGGGAAGCAATGGTAACACACTGCAATAGTAGGCCGATCGAAGTCACATAGGAGCACTTTGAAAACAAAAAGTTTCCAGACCCCGACCAGACCTACTTATGTATATGGGAAATACTGGTAACACACTGCTATAATAGGCCGGTCGAAGTCACATAGGAGCACATTGAAAACAAAAAGTTTCCAGACCCCGACCAGGCCTCCTTATGTATAGGGAAACACTGGTAACACACTGCTACAATAAAAAGGTCGAAGTCACACAGGAGTACTTTGAAAGCAAAAAGTTTCCAGACCCCGACCCGACTTACTCATATGGGCAGTACCAGTAACAAACTGCTACAATAGGCCGGTCGAAGTCGCAAAGGAGCACTTTGAAAACGAAAAGTTTCCAGACCCCGACCAGACCTCCTTATGTATATGGGAAGCACTGGTAACACACTTTTACAATAGGCCGGTCGAAGTCTCATAAGAGCACTTTAAAAACAAAAAATTTAAAGACCCCGACCAGACCTACTCAATGGGTTGCAATGGTAATTTACTGCTACAGTGGGCCGATCGAAGTCACATAGAAGCACTTTGAAAACAAAAAGTTTCCTGACCTCGACCAGACCTTCGTGAGTATATGGGCAGCACTGGAAAATTGCTACAACAGGCCGGTCGAAGTCACATTGAAGCACATTGAAAACAAAAAGTTTCCAGACCCCGAACAGAACTACTTATATGGGCAGCACTGGAAACATACTGCTACAATAGGCCGGTCGAAGTCACATAGGAGTACTTTGAAAACAAAAACACTGCTAAATAGGCCGGTCGACGTCACATAGGAACACCTTGAAAACAAAAATTTTGCAGACCCCGACCCGAACTACTCATATGGGCAGCGCTAGTAACATACTGCTACAATACGCCGGTCGAAGTCACAAAGGAGCACTTTGAAAACAAAAAGTTTCCAGACCCCGACCCGAACTACTCATATGGGCAGCGCTAGTCACATAGGAGCACTTTGAAAACAAAAAGTTTCCAGACCCCGACCCGAACTACTCATATGGGCAGCGCTAGTAACATACTGCTACAATACGCCGGTCGAAGTCACAAAGGAGCACTTTGAAAACAAAAAGTTTCCAGACCCCGACCAGACCTACTCAATGGGTTGCAATGGTAATTTACTGCTACAGTGGGCCGATCGAAGTCACATAGAAGCACTTTGAAAACAAAAAGTTTCCTGACCTCGACCAGACCTTCGTGAGTATATGGGCAGCACTGGAAAATTGCTACAACAGGCCGGTCGAAGTCACATTGAAGCACATTGAAAACAAAAAGTTTCCAGACCCCGAACAGAACTACTTATATGGGCAGCACTGGTAACACACTGCCACAATAGGCCGGTCGAAGTCACATAGGAACACCTTGAAAACAAAAATTTTGCAGACCCCGACCCGACCTACTCATATGCGCAGCACTAGTAACATACTGCTACAATAGGCCGGACGAAGTCACAAAGGAGCACTTTGAAAACAAAAAGTTTCCAGACCCCGACCCGAACTACTCATATGGGCAGCGCTAGTAACATACTGCTACAATACGCCGGTCGAAGTCACATAGGAGCACTTTGAAAACAAAAAGTTTCCAAGCCCCGACCAGACCTACTTATATGGGCAGCACTGGTAACACACTGCTACAATAGGTCGGTCGAAGTCACATAGGAGTACTTTGAAAACAAAAACACTGCTAAATAGGCCGGTCGACGTCACATAGGAACACCTTGAAAACAAAAATTTTGCAGACCCCGACCCGACCTACTCATATGCGCAGCACTAGTAACATACTGCTACAATAGGCCGGACGAAGTCACAAAGGAGCACTTTGAAAACAAAAAGTTTCCAGACCCCGACCCGAACTACTCATATGGGCAGCGCTAGTAACATACTGCTACAATACGCCGGTCGAAGTCACATAGGAGCACTTTGAAAACAAAAAGTTTCCAAGCCCCGACCAGACCTACTTATATGGGCAGCACTGGTAACACACTGCTACAATAGGTCGGTCGAAGTCACTTGGGAGCACTTTGAAAACAAAAAGTTTAAAGTCCCCGACTAGACCTACTCATATGGGCAGCACTAGTAACAAACTGCTACAATAGACCGGTCGAAGTCACATTGAAGCACTTTGAAAACAAAAAGTTTCCAGACCCCGACCAGACCACCTTATGTATGTGGGAAAGTCTGATAACACACTGCTACAATAGACCGGTCGAAGTCACATAGGAACACTTTGAAAACAAAACGTTTCCAGACCTCCTTATGTATATTGGAAACACTAGTAACACACTGCTACAATATAAAGGTCGAAGTCACATAGGAGTACTTTGAAAGCAAAAAGTTTCCAGACCCCGACCCGACCTACTCATATGGGCAGCACTAGTAACAAACTACTAAAATAGTGCTAACACACTGATAAATAGGCAGGTCGAAGTCACATAGGAGCACTTTGAAAACAAAAAGTTTCCAGACCCCAAACAGACCTACTTATGTATATGGGCAGTACTGGTAAATAGCTACAATAGGCTGGTCGAAGTCACAAAGGAGCACTTTGAAAACAAAAAGTTTCCAGACCGCGACCAGACCTACTTATATAGTAAACACTGGTAACACACTGCTAAATAGACCGGTCGAAGTCACATAGAAGCACTTTGAAAACAAAAAGTTTCCAGACCCCGAACAGACCTACTTATATGGGCAGCACTGCTAACACACTGCTAAATAGGCCGGTCGATGTCACATAGGAGCACTTTGAAAACAAAAAGTTTCCAAGCCCCGACAAGACCTACTTGTATGGTAAACACTGGTAACACACTGCTACAATAGACCGGTCGACGTCACATAGGAACACCTTGAAAACAAAAATTTTCCAGACCCCGACCCGACCTAATTATATGGGCAGCACTAGTAACAAACTACTACAATAGGCCGGTCGAAGTCGCATAGGAGCACTTTGAAAACGAAAAGTTACCAGACCCCAAACAGACCTACTTATGTATATGGGAAACACTGGTAACATACTGCTACAATAGGCCGGTTGAAGTCACATAGGAGCACTTTGAAAACAAAAAGTATCCAGACCCCGACCAGACCTACTTATATGGGCAGCACTGCTAACACACTGCTAAATAGGCCTGTCGAAGTCACATAGGAGCACTTTGAAGACAAAAAGTTTCCAGACCGCGACAAGACCTACTTATATAGTAAACACTGGTAACACACTGCTACAATAGGCCGGTCGAAGTCACATATGAGCACTTTGAAAACAAAAAGTTTCCAGACCCCGACCAGACCTTCTTATGTATATGGGAAACACTGGTAACACACTGCTACAATAAGCCGGTAGAAGTTACATAAGAGCACTTTAAAAACGAAGACCCCGACCAGACCTACTTATATGGGTTGCAATGGTAATTTACTGCTACAGTAGGCCGATCGAAGTCACATAGGAGCACTTTGAAAACAAAAAGTTTCCAGACCCCGACCAGACCTCCTTATGTATATGGGAAACACAGGTAACACACTGCTACAATAGACCGGTCGAAGTCACATTGGAGCACTTTAAAAACAAAACGTTTCCAAACCCCGACTAGACCTTTTTATGTATATGGGAAATACTGGTAGCAAACTGCTATAATAGGCCGGTCGAAGTCACATAGGAGCACTTTGAAAACAAAAAGTATCCAGACCCCGACCAGACCTACTTATATGGGCAGCACTGCTAACACACTGCTAAATAGGCCTGTCGACGTCACATAGGAACACCTTGAAAACAAAAAGTTTCCAGACCCCGACCAGACCTACTTATATGGGCAGCACTAGTAACATACTTCTACAATAGGTCGGTCGAAGTCACATAGGAAAACAAAAAGTTTCCATACCCCGACAAGACCTACATATATAGGCAGCACATGTAACACACTGCAACAATAGTCCGATCGAAGTCACATAGGAGCGCTTTGAAAACAAAAAGTTTCCAGACCCCGACCAGACCTACTTATATGGGCAGCACAGGTAACACACTGTAATAATCGAAGTCACATAATAATCGAAATCACATAATCGAACACACTGTAATAATCGAAGTCACATAGGAGCACTTTGAAAACAAAAAGTTTCCAGACCCCAAACAGACCTACTTATGTATATGGGAAACACTGGTAACACACTGCTATAATAGGCCGGTCGAAGTCACATAGGAACACTTTAAAAACAAAAGGTTTAAAAACCCCGACTAGACCTACTCATATGGGCAGCACTAGTAAAAAACTGCTACAATAGGCCGGTCGAAGTCACATATGAGCACTTTGAAAACAAAAAGTTTCCAGACCCCGACCAGACCTCCTTATGTATGTGGGAAACTCTGGTAACACACTGCTACAATAGACCGGTCGAAGTCACGTAGTCACACTTTGAAAACAAAACGTTTCCAGACCCCGACCAGACCTACTTATATGGGAAGCAATGGTAACACACTGCTATAATAGTCCGGTCGAAGTCACATAGGAACACTTTGAAAACAAAAAGTTTCCAGACCCCGACCAGACCTACTTATATGGGAAGCAATGGTAACACACTGCAATAGTAGGCCGATCGAAGTCACAGAGGAGCACTTTGAAAACAAAAAGTTTCCAGACCCCGACCAGGCCTCCTTATGTATAGGGAAACACTGGTAACACACTTTTACAATAGGCCGGTCGAAGTCTCATAAGAGCACTTTAAAAACAAAAAGTTTCCAGACCCCGACCAGACCTACGTAGATGGGCAGCACTGGTAACACACTGCTACAGTAGGCCGATCAAAGTCACATATGAGCACTTTGAAAACAAAAAGTTTCCAGACCCCGACCAGACTTACTTATATGGGCAGCTCTGGTAACACACTGCAACAATAGTCCGGTCGAAGGCACATAGGAGCACTTTGAAAACAAAAAGTTTCCAGATCCCGACCATACCTACTTATGTATATGGGCAGTACTGGTAAACAGCTACAATAAGCTGGTCGAAGTCACAAAGGAGCACTTTGAAAACAAAAAGTTTCCAGACCCCGACCCGAACTACTCATGTGGGCAATTCTAGTAACATACTGCTACAATAGGCCGGTCGAAGTCACATAGGAGCACTTTGAAAACAAAAAGTTTCCAGACCCCGACCAGACCTACCCAATGGGTTGTAATGGTAATTTACTGCTACAGTGGGCCGATCGAAGTCACATAGAAGCACTTTGAAAACAAAAAGTTTCCTGACCTCGACCAGACCTTCGTGAGTATATGGGCAGCACTGGAAAATTGCTACAACAGGCCGGTCGAAGTCACATTGAAGCACATTGAAAACAAAAAGTTTTCAGACCCCGAACAGAACTACTTATATGGGCAGCACTGGAAACATACTGCTACAATAGGCCGGTCGAAGTCACATAGGAGCACTTTGAAAACAAAAAGTTTCCAGACCGGGACCAGACCTACTTATATGGGCAGCAATGGTAACATACTGCTACATTAGGCCGGTCGAAGTCACTTAGGAGCACTTTGAAAACAAAAGGTTTCCAGACCCCGACCAGACCTACTTATATGGGCAGCACTGGTAACACACTGCAACAATAGTCCGGTCGAAGTCACATAGGAGCACTTTGAAAACAAAAAGTTTCCAGATCCCGACCATACCTACTTATGTATGTGGGCAGTACTGGTAAACAGCTACAATAAGCTGGTCGAAGTCACAAAGGAGCACTTTGAAAACAAAAAGTTTCCAGACCCCGACCCGAACTACTCATGTGGGCAGCGCTAGTAACATACTGCTACAATAGGCCGGTCGAAGTCACATAGGAGCACTTTGAAAACAAAAAGTTTCCAGACCCCGACCAGACCTACTTATATGGGCAGCACTGCTAACACACTGCTTAATAGACCGGTCTTAGTCACACAGAAGCAATTTGAAAACAAAAAGTTTCCAGACCCCGACCAGACCTCCTTATTTATATGGGAAACACTGGTAACACACTGCTACAATAGACCGGTCGAAGTCACATATTAACACTTTGAAAACAAAACGTTTCCAGACCTCCTTATGTATATGGGAAACACTGGTAACACACTGCTACAATATAAAGGTCGAAGTCACATAGGAGTACTTTGAAAGCAAAAAGTTTCCAGACCCCGACCAGACCTACTTATATGGGCAGCACTGCTAACACACTGCTTAATAGACCGGTCTTAGTCACACAGAAGCAATTTGAAAACAAAAAGTTTCCAGACCCCAACCAGACCACCTTATATGGGCAGCACTGGTAACACACTGCTAGATTAGGCCGGTCGAAGTCACTTAGGAGCACTTTGAAAACAAAAAGTTTCGAAGCCCCGACCAGACCTACTTATATGCGCAGCACTGGTAACACACTGCTACAATAGGCCGGTCGAAGTCACATGGGAGCTCATTGAAAACAAAAAGTTTAAAGACCCCGACTAGACCTACTCATATGGGCAGCACTAGTAACAAACTGCTACAATAGGCCGGTCGAAGTCACATATGAGCACTTTGAAAACAAAAAGTTTCAAGACCCCGACCAGACCACCTTATGTATGTGGGAAACTCTGATAAGACACTGCTACAATAGACCGGTCGAAGTCACATATTAACACTTTGAAAACAAAACGTTTCCAGACCTCCTTATGTATATGGGAAACACTGGTAACACACTGCTACAATATAAAGGTCGAAGTCACATAGGAGTACTTTGAAAGCAAAAAGTTTCCAGACCCCGACCAGACCTACTTATATGGGCAGCACTGCTAACACACTGCTTAATAGACCGGTCTTAGTCACACAGAAGCAATTTGAAAACAAAAAGTTTCCAGACCCCAACCAGACCACCTTATATGGGCAGCACTGGTAACACACTGCTACAATAGGCCGGTCGAAGTCACATATGAGCACTTTGAAAACAAAAAGTTTCCAGACCCCGACCAGACCTCCTTATTTATATGGGAAACACTGGTAACACACTGCTACAATAGGCCGGTCGAAGTCAAATAGGAGGACTTTAAAAACAACAAGTTTCCAGACCTCCTTATGTATATGGGAAACACTGGTAACACACTGCTACAATATAAAGGTCGAAGTCACATAGGAGTACTTTGAAAGCAAAAAGTTTCCAGACCCCGACCCGACCTACTCATATGGGCAGCACTAGTAACAAACTACTACAATAGGCCGGTCTAAGTCACATAGGAGCACTTTGAAAACGAAAAGTTACCAGACCCCAAACAGACCTACTTATGTATATGGGAAACACTGGTAACACACTGCTACAATAGGCCGGTCGAAGTCACATAGGAGCACTTTGAAAACAAAAAGTTTCCAGAACCCGACCTGACCTACTTATATGGGCAGCACTGCTAACACACTGCTACAATAGACCGGTCGAAGTCACATAGAAGCACTTTGAAAAGAAAACGTTTCCAGACCCCGACCAGACCTACTTATGGGAAACACTGGTAACGCACTGCTACAATAGGCCGGTCGGAGTCACATAGGAGCACTTTGAAAACAAAAAGTTTCCAGACCCCGACCAGACCTACTTATATGGGAAACAGTGGTAACATACTGCTACAATAGGCCGGTCGAAGTCACATTGGAACACTTTGAAAACAAAAAGTTTAAAGACCCCGACCAGACCTACTTATGTGGGCAGCACTGCTAACACACTGCCAAATAGGCCGGTCGATGTCACATAGGAGCACTTTGAAAACAAAAAGTTTCCAGACCCCAACCAGACCTACTTATATGGGCAGCACTGGTACCACACTGCTTAATAGACCGGTCTTAGTCACACAGAAGCAATTTGAAAACAAAAAGTTTCCAGACCCCAACCAGACCACCTTATATGGGCAGCACCGGTAACACACTGCAACAATAGACAGGTCGAAGTCACATAGAAACACTTTGAAAACAAAAAGTTCCCAGACGCCGACCATACCTAATTATATGGGCGGCAATGGTTACATACTACTACAATGGGCCGGTCGAAATCACATAGGAGCACTTTGAAAACAAAAAGTTCCCAGACCCCGACCAGACCTACTTATATGGGCAGTACTGCTAACACACTGCTAAATAGGCCGGTCGATGTCACTTTGAAAACAAAAAGTTTCCAGACCGCGACAAGACCTACTTATTTGGTAAACACTGGTTACACACTGCTACAATAGACCGGTCGAAGTCACATAGAAGCACTTTGAAAACAAAAAGTTTCCAGACCCCAACCAGACCTACTTATATGGGCAGCACTGGTACCACACTGCTTAATAGACCGGTCTTAGTCACACAGAAGCAATTTGAAAACAAAAAGTTTCCAGACCCCAACCAGACCACCTTATATGGGCAGCACTGGTAACACACTGCTACAATAGGCCGGTCGAAGTCACATATGAGCACTTTGAAAACAAAAAGTTTACAGACCCCGACAAGACCTTCTTATTTATATGGGAAACACTGGTAACACACTGCTACAATAGGCCGGTCGAAGTCACATAGGAGCACTTTGAAAACAAAAAGTTTCCAGACCCCGACCAGACCTACTTATATGGGCAGCATTGCTAACACACTGCTACAATAGACCGGTCGAAGTCACATAGAAGCACTTTAAAAAGAAAACGTTTCCAGACCCCGACCAGACCTAATTATGGGAAACACTGGTAACGCACTGCTACAATAGGCCGGTCGGAGTCACATAGGAGCACTTTGAAAACAAAAAGTTTCCAGACCCCGACCAGACCTACTTATATGGGAAACAGTGGTAACATACTGCTACAATAGGCCGGTCGAAGTCACATTGGAACACTTTGAAAACAAAAAGTTTAAAGACCCCGACCAGACCTACTTATGTGGGCAGCACTGCTAACACACTGCCAAATAGGCCGGTCGATGTACCATAGGAGCACTTTAAAAACAAAAAGTTTCCAGACCCCAACCAGACCTACTTATATGGGCAGCACTGGTACCACACTGCTTAATAGACCGGTCTTAGTCACACAGAAGCAATTTGAAAACAAAAAGTTTCCAGACCCCAACCAGACCACCTTATATGGGCAGCACTGGTAACACACTGCTACAATAGGCCGGTCGAAGTCACATATGAGCACTTTGAAAACAAAAAGTTTCCAGACCGCGACCAGACCTACTTATATAGTAAACACTGGTAACACACTGCTAAATAGACCGGTCGAAGTCACATAGAAGCACTTTGAAAACAAAAAGTTTCCAGACCCCGAACAGACCTACTTATATGGGCAGCACTGCTAACACACTGCTAAATAGGCCGGTCGATGTCACATAGGAGCACTTTGAAAACAAAAAGTTTCCAAGCCCCGACAAGACCTACTTATATGGTAAACACTGGTAACACACTGCTACAATAGACCGGTCGACGTCACATAGGAACACCTTGAAAACAAAAATTTTCCAGACCCCGACCCGACCTACTCATATGGGCAGCACTAGTAACAAACTACTACAATAGGCCGGTCGAAGTCGCATAGGAGCACTTTGAAAACGAAAAGTTACCAGACCCCAAACAGACCACCTTATATGGGCAGCACTGGTAACACACTGCTACAATAGGCCGGTTGAAGTCACATAGGAGCACTTTGAAAACAAAAAGTATCCAGACCCCGACCAGACCTACTTATATGGGTAGCACTGCTAACTCACTGCTAAATAGGCGTGTCGATGTCACATAGGAGCACTTTGAAAACAAAAAGTTTCCAGACCGCGACAAGACCTACTTGTATGGTAAACACTGGTAACACACTGCTACAATAGGCCGGTCGAAGTCACATTTGAGCACTTTGAAAACAAAAAGTTTCCAGACCCCGACCAGACCTACTTATATAAGCAGCACTATTAACAAACTACTACAATAGGCCGGTCGAAGTCGCATAGGAGCACTTTGAAAACGAAAAGTTACCAGACCCCAAACAGACCTACTTATGTATATGGGAAACACTGGTAACATACTGCTACAATAGACCGGTCGACGTCACATAGGAACACCTTGAAAACAAAAATTTTCCAGACCCCGACCCGACCTACTCATATGGGCAGCACTAGTAACAAACTACTACAATAGGCCGGTCGAAGTCGCATAGGAGCACTTTGAAAACGAAAAGTTACCAGACCCCAAACAGACCTACTTATGTATATGGGAAACACTGGTAACACACTGCTACAATAAGCCGGTAGAAGTTACATAAGAGCACTTTAAAAACAAAGACCCCGACCAGACCTACTTATATGGGAAACACTGGAAACACACTGCTACAATAGGCCTGTCGATGTCACATAGGAGCACTTTGAAAACAAAAAGTTTCCAGAACCCGACCAGACCTACTTATATGGGCAGCAATGGTAACATACTGCTAGATTAGGCCGGTCGAAGTCACTTAGGAGCACTTTGAAAACAAAAAGTTTCCAGACCCCGACCAGACCTACTTATGTATATGGGCAGTACTGGAAAACAGCTACAATAAGCTGGTCGAAGTCACAAAGGAGCACTTTGAAAACAAAAAGTTTCCAGACCCCGACCCGAACTACTCATATGGGCAGCGCTAGCAACATACTGCTACAATACGCCGGTCGAAGTCACATAGGAGCACTTTGAAAACAAAAAGTTTCCAGACCCCGACCAGACCTCCTTATGTATACAGGAAACACAGGTAACACACTGCTACAATAGACCGGTCGAAGTCACATTGGAGCACTTTAAAAACAAAACGTTTCCAAACCCCGACTAGACCTTTTTATGTATATGGGAAATACTGGTAGCAAACTGCTATAATAGGCCGGTCGAAGTCACATAGGAACAATTTGAAAACAAAAAGTTTCCAGACCCCGACCAGACCTACTTATATGGGCAGCACTAGTAACATACTTCTACAATAGGTCGGTCGAAGTCACATAGGAAAACAAAAAGTTTCCATACCCCGACAAGACCTACATTTATAGGCAGCACAGGTAACACACTGCAACAATAGTCCGATCGAAGTCACATAGGAGCGCTTTGAAAACAAAAAGTTTCCAGAATCCGACCAGACCTACTTATATGGGCAGCACAGGTAACACACTGTAACACACTGTAATAATCGAAGTCACATAATAATAGAAGTCACATAATCGAACACACTGTAATAATCGAAGTCACATAGGAGCACTTTGAAAACAAAAAGTTTCCAGACCCCAAACAGACCTACTTATGTATATGGGAAACACTGGCAACACACTGCTATAATAGGCCGGTCGAAGTCACATAGGAACACTTTAAAAACAAAAGGTTTAAAGACCCCGACTAGACCTACTCATATGGGCAGCACTAGTAAAAAACTGCTACAATAGGCCGGTCGAAGTCACATATGAGCACTATGAAAACAAGAAGTTTCCAGACCCCGACCAGACCTCCTTATGTATGTGGGAAACTCTGGTAACACACTGCTACAATAGACCGGTCGAAGTCACGTAGTCACACTTTGAAAACAAAACGTTTCCAGACCCCGACCAGACCTACTTATATGGGAAGCAATGGTAACACACTGCTATAATAGTCCGGTCGAAGTCGCATAGGAACACTTTGAAAACAAAAAGTTTCCAGACCCCGACCAGACCTACTTATATGGGAAGCAATGGTAACACACTGCAATAGTAGGCCGATCGAAGTCACAGAGGAGCACTTTGAAAACAAAAAGTTTCCATACCCCGACCAGGCCTCCTTATGTATAGGGAAACACTGGTAACACACTGCTACAATAAAAAGGTCGAAGTCACACAGGAGTACTTTGAAAGCAAAAAGTTTCCAGACCCCGACCAGACCTACTTATATGGGAAACATTGGTAACATACTGCTACAATAGGCCGGTCGAAGTCACATTGGAACACATTGAAAACAAAAAGTTTAAAGACCTACTTATATGGGCAGCACTAGTAACATACTTCTACAATAGGTCGGTCGAAGTCACATAGGAAAACAAAAAGTTTCCATACCCCGACAAGACCTACATATATAGGCAGCACAGGTAACACACTGCAACAATAGTCCGATCGAAGTCACATAGGAGCGCTTTGAAAACAAAAAGTTTCCAGACCCCGACCAGACCTACTTATATGGGCAGCACAGGTAACACACTGTAACACACTGTAATAATCGAAGTCACATAATAATCGAAGTCACATAATCGAACACACTGTAATAATCGAAGTCACATAGGAGCACTTTGAAAACAAAAAGTTTCCAGACCCCAAACAGACCTACTTATGTATATGGGAAACTCTGGTAACACACTGCTACAATAGACCGGTCGAAGTCACGTAGTCACACTTTGAAAACAAAAAGTTTCCAGATCGGGACCAGACCTACTTATATGGGCAGCAACGGTAACACACTGCTACAATAGGCCGGTCGAAGTCACATATGAGCACTTTGAAAACAAAAAGTTTCCAGACCCCGACCAGACCTCCTTATTTATATGGGAAACACTGGTAACACACTGCTACAATAGGCCGGTCGAAGTCACATAGGAGCACTTTGAAAACAAAAAGTTTCCAGACCCCGACCAGACCTCCTTATGTATATGGGAAACACTGGTAACACACTGCTACAATATAAAGGTCAAAGTCACATAGGAGCACTTTGAAAACAAAAAGTTTCCAGACCCCGACCAGACCTCCTTATGTATATGGGAAACACTGGTAACACACTGCTACAATATAAAGGTCAAAGTCACATAGGAGTACTTTGAAAGCAAAAAGTTTCCAGACCCCGACCCGACCTACTCATATGGGCAGCACTGGTAACACACTGCTACAATAGGCCGGTCGAAGTCACATATGAGCACTTTGAAAACAAAAAGTTTCCAGACCCCGACCAGACCTCCTTATTTATATGGGAAACACTGGTAACACACTGCTACAATAGGCCGGTCGAAGTCACATAGGAGCACTTTGAAAACAAAAAGTTTCCTGACCCCGACCAGACCTACTTATATGGGCAGCACTGCTAACACACTGCCAAATGAGCCGGTCGATGTCACACAGAAGCAATTTGAAAACAAAAAGTTTCCAGACCCCAACCAGACCTACTTATATGGGAAACAGTGGTAACATACTGCTACAATAGGCCGGTCGAAGTCACATTGGAACACTTTGAAAACAAAAAGTTTAAAGACCCCGACCAGACCTACTTATGTGGGTTGCAATGGTAACACACTGCTACAGTAGGCCGATCGAAGTCACATAGGGGCACTTTGAAAACAAAAAGTTTCCAGACCCCGACCAGACCTCCCTATGTATATGGGAAACACTGGTAACACACTGCTACAATATAAAGGTCAAAGTCACATAGGAGTACTTTGAAAGCAAAAAGTTTCCAGACCCCGACCCGACCTACTCATATGGGCAGCACCAGTAACAAACTGCTACAATAGGCCGGTCGAAGTCGCATATGAGTACTTTGAAAACAAAAAGTTTCCAGACCCCGACCAGACCTACTTATATGGGAAACAGTGGTAACATACTGCTACAATAGGCCGGTCGAAGTCACATTGGAACACATTGAAAACAAAAAGTTTAAAGACCTACTTATATGGGCAGCACTAGTAACATACTTCTACAATAGGTCGGTCGAAGTCACATAGGAAAACAAAAAGTTTCCATACCCCGACAAGACCTACATATATAGGCAGCACAGGTAACACACTGCAACAATAGTCCGATCGAAGTCACATAGGAGCGCTTTGAAAACAAAAAGTTTCCAGACCCCGACCAGACCTACTTATATGGGCAGCACAGGTAACACACTGTAACACACTGTAATAATCGAAGTCACATAATAATGGAAGTCACATAATCGAACACACTGTAATAATCGAAGTCACATAGGAGCACTTTGAAAACAAAAAGTTTCCAGACCCCAAACAGACCTACTTATGTATATGGGAAACTCTGGTAACACACTGCTACAATAGACCGGTCGAAGTCACGTAGTCACACTTTGAAAACAAAAAGTTTCCAGATCGGGACCAGACCTACTTATATGGGCAGCAACGGTAACATACTGCTTAATATGCCGGTCGAAGTCAGATAGGAGTACTTTCAAAACAAAACGTTTCCAGACCCCGACCAGACCTTCTTAAGTAAATCGTCAAGTTGTAGCGCTCGTAAATTGATACAACTGGCCGGTCGAAGTCACATAGGATTACTTTGAAAACAAAAAGTTCCCAGACCCCGATTAGACCTACTTATGTATATGGGAAACACTGGTAACACATTGCTATAATAGGCCGGTCAAAGTCACATAGGAACACTTTGAAAACAGTTTAATAGTTTGAATAGTTTAAAGACCCCGACCATACCTTTTTATATGGGAAACAGTGGTCACACACTGCTACAATAGTTCGGTCGAAGTCACATTGGAGCACTTTGAAAACAAAAAGTTTGCAGACCCCGACCAGACCTTCTTATGTATATGGGAAACAC
Source organism: Drosophila immigrans (assembly GCA_963583835.1). Classification (NCBI taxonomy): domain Eukaryota; kingdom Metazoa; phylum Arthropoda; class Insecta; order Diptera; family Drosophilidae; genus Drosophila; species Drosophila immigrans. The sequence continues at coordinate 33,389,624 of OY757142.1, forward strand.
TGGTAACACACTGCTATAATTGACAGGTCGAAGTCACATAGGAGCACATTGGAAACAAAAAGTTTCCAGACCCCGACCAGACCTTATTATGTATATGAGAATCACTGGTAACACACTGCTACAATAGGCCGGTCGAAGTCACATAGGAACACTTTGAAAACAAAAAGTTTAAAGACCCCGACCAAACCTACTTATATGGGTTGCAATGGTAATACACTGCTACGGTAGGCCGATCGAAGTCACTTAGGAGCACTTTGAAAACAAAAAGTTTCCAGACCCCGACCAGACCTCCTTATGAATATGGGAAACACTGGTAACACCATGCTACAATAGGCCGGTCGAAGTCACATATGAGTACTTTGAAAACAAAAAGTTTCCAGACCAGGACCAGACCTACTTATATGGGCAGCAATGGTAACATACTGCTTAATATGCCGGTCGAAGTCGGATAGGAATACTTTGAAAACAAAAAGTTCCCAGACCCCGATTAGACCTACCTATGTATATGGGAAACACTGGTAACACATTGCTATAATAGGCCGGTCAAAGTCACATAGGAACACTTTGAAAACAGTTTAATAGTTTGAATAGTTTAAAGACCCCGACCATACCTTTTTATATGGGAAACAGTGGTCACACACTGCTAAAATAGTTCGGTCGAAGTCACATTGGAGCACTTTGAAAACAAAAAGTTTCCAGACCCCGACCAGACCTTCTTATGTATATGGGAAACACTGGTAACACACTGCTATAATTGACAGGTCGAAGTCACATAGGAGCACATTGGAAACAAAAAGTTTCCAGACCCCGACCAGACCTTATTATGTATATGGGAATCACTGGTAACACACTGCTACAATAGGCCGGTCGAAGTCACATAGGAGCACATTGAAAACAAAAAGTTTCCAGACCCCGACCAGACCTACTTATATATATAGGAAACACTGTTAACACACTGCTATAATAGGCCGGTCGAAGTCACATAGGAACACTTTGAAAACAAAAAGTTTCCAGACCCCGACCAGACCTACTTATATATATAGGAAACACTGGTAACACACTGCTATAATAGGCCGGTCGAAGTCACTTTGAAAACAAAAAGTTTCCAGACCCCGACCAGACCTACTTATATGGGAAACAGTGGTAACATTCTGCTACAATAGGCCGGTCGAAGTCACATTGGAACACATTGAAAACAAAAAGTTTAAAGAACCCAACCAGACCTACTTATATGGGTTGCAATGGTAACACACTGCTACAGTAGGCCGATCGAAGTCACATAGGAGCACTTTGAAAACATAAAGTTTCCAGACCCCGACCAGACCTACTTATATGGGAAGCAATGGTAACACACTGCAATAGTAGGCCGATCGAAGTCACAAAGGAGCACTTTGAAAACAAAAAGTTTACAGACCCCGACCAGGCCTCCTTATGTATATAGGAAACACTGGTAACACACTGCTACAATAAAAAGGTCGAAATCACACAGGAGTAATTTGAAAGCAAAAAGTTTCCAGACCCCGACCCGACTAACTCATATGGGCAGCACCAGGAACAAACTGCTACAATAGGCCGGTTGAAGTCGCATAGGAGCACTTTGAAAACGAAAAGTTTCCAGACCCCGACCAGACCTCCTTATGTATATGGGAAGCACTGGTAACACACTTTTACAATAGGCCGGTCGGAGCACTTTGAAAACAAAAAGTTTCCAGAACCCGACCAGACCTACTTATATGGGCAGCACTGCTACCACACTGCTACAATATAAAGGTCGAAGTCACATAGGAGTACTTTGAAAGCAAAAAGTTTCCAGACCCCGACCCGACCTACTCATATGGGCAGCACAAGTAACAAACTACTACAATAGGCCGGTCTAAGTCACATAGGAGCACTTTGAAAACGAAAAGTTACCAGACCCCAAACAGACCTACTTATGTATATAGGAAACACTGGTAACACACTGCTACAATAGGCCGGTCGAAGTCACATAGGAGCACTTTGAAAACAAAAAGTTTCCAGAACCCGACCAGACCTACTTATATGGGCAGCACTGCTAACACACTGCTACAATAGACCGGTCGAAGTCACATAGAAGCACTTTGAAAAGAAAACGTTTCCAGACCCCGACCAGACCTACTTATGTATATGGGAAACACTGGTAACGCACTGCTATAATAGGCCGGTCGGAGTCACATAGGAGCACTTTGAAAACAAAATGTTTCCAGACCCCGACCAGACCTACTTCTGTATATGGGAAATACTGGTAACACACTGCTATAATAGACCGGTCGAAGTCACATAGGAACACTTTGAAAACAAAAAGTTTCCAGACCCCGACCAGACCTACTTATATGGGAAACAGTGGTAACATACTGCTACAATAGGCCGGTCGAAGTCACATTGGAACACTTTGAAAACAAAAAGTTTAAAGACCCCGACCAGACCTACTTATGTGGGTTGCAATGGTAACACACTGCTACAGTAGGCCGATCGAAGTCACATAGGGGCACTTTGAAAACAAAAAGTTTCCAGACCCCGACCAGACCTCCTTATGAATATGGGAAACACTGGTAACACCATGCGACAATAGACTGTTCGAAGTCACATAGGAGTTCTTTGAAAACAAAAAGTTTCCTGACCCCGACCAGACCTACTTATATGGGCAGCACTGCTAACACACTGCCAAATAGGCCGGTCGATGTCACATAGGAGCACTTTGAAAACAAAAAGTTTCCAGACCCCGACCAGACCTCCTTATGTATATGGGAAGCACTGGTAACACACTTTTACAATAGGCCGGTCGGAGCACTTTGAAAACAAAAAGTTTCCAGAACCCGACCAGACCTACTTATATGGGCAGCACTGCTAACACACTGCTACAATATAAAGGTCGAAGTCACATAGGAGTACTTTGAAAGCAAAAAGTTTCCAGACCCCGACCCGACCTACTCATATGGGCAGCACTAGTAACAAACTACTACAATAGGCCGGTCTAAGTCACATAGGAGCACTTTGAAAACGAAAAGTTACCAGACCCCAAACAGACCTACTTATGTATATGGGAAACACTGGTAACACACTGCTACAATAGGCCGGTCGAAGTCACATAGGAGCACTTTGAAAACAAAAAGTTTCCAGAACCCGACCAGACCTACTTATATGGGCAGCACTGCTAACACACTGCTACAATAGACCGGTCGAAGTCACATAGAAGCACTTTGAAAAGAAAACGTTTCCAGACCCCGACCAGACCTACTTATGTATATGGGAAACACTGGTAACGCACTGCTACAATAGGCCGGTCGGAGTCACATAGGAGCACTTTGAAAACAAAATGTTTCCAGACCCCGACCAGACCTACTTCTGTATATGGGAAATACTGGTAACACACTGCTATAATAGACCGGTCGAAGTCACATAGGAACACTTTGAAAACAAAAAGTTTCCAGACCCCGACCAGACCTACTTATATGGGAAACAGTGGTAACATACTGCTACAATAGGCCGGTCGAAGTCACATTGGAACACTTTGAAAACAAAAAGTTTAAAGACCCCGACCAGACCTACTTATGTGGGTTGCAATGGTAACACACTGCTACAGTAGGCCGATCGAAGTCACATAGGGGCACTTTGAAAACAAAAAGTTTCCAGACCCCGACCAGACCTCCTTATGAATATGGGAAACACTGGTAACACCATGCGACAATAGACTGTTCGAAGTCACATAGGAGTTCTTTGAAAACAAAAAGTTTCCTGACCCCGACCAGACCTACTTATATGGGCAGCACTGCTAACACACTGCCAAATAGGCCGGTCGATGTCACATAGGAGCACTTTGAAAACAAAAAGTTTCCAGACCCCGACCAGACCTCCTTATGTATATGGGAAGCACTGGTAACACACTTTTACAATAGGCCGGTCGGAGCACTTTGAAAACAAAAAGTTTCCAGAACCCGACCAGACCTACTTATATGGGCAGCACTGCTAACACACTGCTACAATATAAAGGTCGAAGTCACATAGGAGTACTTTGAAAGCAAAAAGTTTCCAGACCCCGACCCGACCTACTCATATGGGCAGCACTAGTAACAAACTACTACAATAGGCCGGTCGATGTCACATAGGAGCACTTTGAAAACAAAAAGTTTCCAGAACCCGACCAGACCTACTTATATGGGCAGCACTGCTAACACACTGCTACAATAGACCGGTCAAAGTCACATAGAAGCACTTTGAAAAGAAAACGTTTCCAGACCCCGACCAGACCTACTTATGTATATGGGAAACACTGGTAACGCACTGCTACAATAGGCCGGTCGGAGTCACATAGGAGCACTTTGAAAACAAAACGTTTCCAGACCCCGTCCAGACCTACTTCTGTATATGGGAAATACTGGTAACACACTGCTATAATAGACCGGTCGAAGTCACATAGGAACACTTTGAAAACAAAAAGTTTCCAGACCCCGACCAGACCTACTTATATGGGAAACAGTGGTAACATACTGCTACAATAGGCCGGTCGAAGTCACATTGGAACACTTTGAAAACAAAAAGTTTAAAGACCCCGACCAGACCTACTTATGTGGGTTGCAATGGTAACACACTGCTACAGTAGGCCGATCGAAGTCACATAGGGGCACTTTGAAAACAAAAAGTTTCCAGACCCCGACCAGACCTCCTTATGAATATGGGAAACACTGGTAACACCATGCGACAATAGACTGGTCGAAGTCACATAGGAGTTCTTTGAAAACAAAAAGTTTCCTGACCCCGACCAGACCTACTTATATGGGCAGCACTGCTAACACACTGCCAAATAGGCCGGTCGATGTCACATTGGAGCACTTTGAAAACAAAAAGTTTCCAGACCCCGACCAGACCTCCTTATGAAAATGGGAAACACTGGTAACACCATGCGACAATAGACTGGTCGAAGTCACATAGGAGTTCTTTGAAAACAAAAAGTTTCCTGACCCCGACCAGACCTACTTATATGGGCAGCACTGCTAACACACTGCCAAATGAGCCGGTCGATGTCACACAGAAGCAATTTGAAAACAAAAAGTTTCCAGACCCCAACCAGACCACCTTATATGGGCAGCACTGGTAACACACTGCTACAATAGGCCGGTCGAAGTCACATATGAGCACTTTGAAAACAAAAAGTTTCCAGACCCCGACCAGACCTCCTTATTTATATGGGAAACATTGGTAACACACTGCTACAATAGGCCGGTCGAAGTCACATAGGAGCACTTTGAAAACAAAAAGTTTCCAGACCCCGACCAGACCTCCTTATGTATATGGGAAACACTGGTAACACACTGCTACAATATAAAGGTCAAAGTCACATAGGAGTACTTTGAAAGCAAAAAGTTTCCAGACCCCGACCCGACCTACTCATATGGGCAGCACTAGTAACAAACTACTACAATTGGCCGGTCGAAGTCGCATAGGAGCACTTTGAAAACGAAAAGTTACCAGACCCCAAACAGACCTACTTATGTATATGGGAAACACTGGTAACACACTGCTACAATAGGCCGGTCGAAGTCACATAGGAGCACTTTGAAAACAAAAAGTTTCCAGACCCCGACCAGACCTACTTATATGGGCAGCACTGCTAACACACTGCTAAATAGGCCGGTCGATGTCACATATGAGCACTTTGAAAACAAAAAGTTTCCAGACCGCGACAAGACCTACTTATATAGTAAACACTGGTAACACACGGCTACAATAGACCGGTCGAAGTCACATAGAAGTGCTTTGAAAACAAAAAGTTTCCAGACCCCGACCAGACCTACTTATGTATATGGGAAACACTGGTAACACACTGCTACAATAGGCCGGTCGAAGTCACATGGGAGTACTTTGAAAACAAAAAGTTTCCAGACCCCAAACAGACCACCTTATATAGGCAGCACTGGTAACACACTGCTACAATAGGCCGGTCGAAGTCACATATGAGCACTTTGAAAACAAAAAGTTTCCAGACCCCGACCAGACCTCCTTATTTATATGGGAAACACTGGTAACACACTGCTACAATAGGCCGGTCGAAGTCACATAGGAGCACTTTGAAAACAAAAAGTTTCCAGACCCCGACCAGACCTCCTTATGTATATGGGAAACACTGGTAACACACTGCTACAATATAAAGGTCAAAGTCACATAGGAGTACTTTGAAAGCAAAAAGTTTCCAGACCCCGAACCGACCTACTCATATGGGCAGCACTAGTAACAAACTACTACAATTGGCCGGTCGAAGTCACATAGGAGCACTTTGAAAACAAAAAGTTTCCAGACCGGGACCAGACCTACTTATATGGGCAGCAATGGTAACATACTGCTACATTAGGCCGGTCGAAGTCACTTAGGAGCACTTTGAAAACAAAAAGTTTCCAGACCCCGACCAGACCTACTTATATGGGAAACAGTGGTAACATTCTGCTACAATAGGCCGGTCGAAGTCACATTGGAAAACTTAGAAAACAAAAAGTTTCCAGACCCCGACCAGACCTACTTATATGGGCAGCACTCGTAACACACCGCTACAATATGCCGTTCGAAGTCACATAGGAATTCTTTGAAAACAAAAAGTTTCCAGACCCCGACCAGACCTACTTATATGGGCAGCACTGCTAACACACTGCTAAATAGGCCGGTCGATGTCACATAGGAGCACTTTGAAAACAAAAAGTTTCTAGACCCCGACCAGACCTACTTATATGGGCAGCACTGCTAACACACTGCTAAATAGGCCGGTCGATGTCACATAGGAGCACTTTGAAAACAAAAAGTTTCCAGACCCCGACCAGACCTACTTATATGGGCAGCACTCGTAACACACCGCTACAATATGCCGTTCGAAGTCACATAGGAATTCTTTGAAAACAAAAAGTTTCCAGACCCCGACCAGACCTACTTATATGGGCAGCACTGCTAACACACTGCCAAATGAGCCGGTCGATGTCACACAGAAGCAATTTGAAAACAAAAAGTTTCCAGACCCCGACCAGACCTACTTATATGGGCAGCACTGCTAACACACTGCTAAATAGGCCGGTCGATGTCACATATGAGCACTTTGAAAACAAAAAGTTTCCAGACCGCGACAAGACCTACTTATATAGTAAACACTGGTAACACACGGCTACAATAGACCGGTCGAAGTCACATAGAAGTGCTTTGAAAACAAAAAGTTTCCAGACCCCGACCAGACCTACTTATATGGGTTGCAATGGTAACACACTGCCACAGTAGGCCGATCGAAGTCACATAGGAGCACTTTGAAAACAAAAAGTTTCCAGACCCCGACCAGACCTCCTTATGAATATGGGAAACACTGGTAACACCATGCTACAATAGACTGGTCGAAGTCACATAGGAGTTCTTTGAAAACAAAAAGTTTCCTGACCCCGACCAGACCTACTTATATGGGCAGCACTGCTAACACACTGCCAAATAGGCCGGTCGATGTCACATAGGAGCACTTTGAAAACAAAAAGTTTCCAGACCCCGACCAGACCTACTTATATGGGCAGCACTAGTAACATACTGCTACAATAATCCGGTCGAAGTCACATAGGAGCACTTTGAAAACAAAAAGTTTAAAGACCCCGACCAGACCTACTTATATGGGAAACAGTGGTAACATACTGCTACAATAGGCCGGTCGAAGTCACATTGGAAAACTTTGAAAACAAAAAGTTTAAAGAACCCGACCAGACCTACTTATATGGGTTGCAATGGTAACACACTGCTACAGTAGACCGATCGAAGTCACATAGGAGCACTTTGAAAACATAAAGTTTCCAGACCCCGACCAGACCTATTTATATGGGAAACAGTGGTAACATACTGCTACAATAGGCCATGCGAAGTCCCATTGGAACACTTTGAAAACAAAAAGTTTCCAGACCCCGACCAGACCTACTTATATGGGCAGCACTGGTAACACACCGCTACTATATGCCGTTCGAAGTCACATATTCTTTGAAAACAAAAAGTTTCCAGACCCCGATCAGACCTACTTATATGGGCAGCACTGGTAACACACCGCTACTATATGCCGTTCGAAGTCACATATTCTTTGAAAACAAAAAGTTTAAAGAACCCGACCAGACCTACTTATATGGGTTGCAATGGTAACACACTGCTAAATAGGCCGGTCGATGTCACATAGGAGCACTTTGATAACAAAAAGTTTCCAGACCCTGACCAGACCTAATTATGTATATGGGAATCACTGGTAACACACTGCTACAATAGGCCGGTCGAAGTCACATAGGAGCACTTTGAAAACAAAATGTTTCCAGACCCCGACCAGACCTTCTTATATCGGCAGCACCGGTAACACACTGCAACAATAGACAGGTCGAAGTCACATAGAAACACTTTGAAAACAAAAAGTTCCTAGACGACGACCATACCTAAATATATGGGAAACAGTGGTAACACACTGCTATAATAGGCCGGTCGAAGTCACATAGGAGTTCTTTGAAAACAAAAAGTTCCCAGATCCCGACCAGACCTAATTAAATGGGCAGCACTAGTAACATACTGCTACAAAAGGCCGGTCGAAGTCACATAGGAGCACTTTGAAAAAAAAAACTTTAAAGACCCCGACCAGACCTACTTATATGGGTTGCAATGGTAATACACTGCTAAAGTAGGCCGATCGAAGTCACTGAGGAGCGCTTTGAAAACAAAAAGTTTCCAGAACCCGACCAGACCTCCTTATGAATATGGGAAACACTGGTAACAGCATGCTACAATAGACTGGTCGAAGTCACATAGGAGTTCTTTGAAAACAAAAAGTTTCCTGACCCCGACCAGACCTACTTATATGGGCAGCACTGCTAACACACTGCCAAATAGGCCGGTCGATGTCACATAGGAGCACTTTGAAAACAAAAAGTTTCCACACCCCGACCAGACCTACTTATATGGGCAGCACTCGTAACACACCGCTACAATATGCCGTTCGAAGTCACATAGGAATTCTTTGAAAACAAAAAGTTTCCAGACCCCGACCAGACCTACTTATATGGGCAGCACTGCTAACACACTGCTAAATAGGCCGGTCGATGTCACATAGGAGCACTTTGAAAACAAAAAGTTTCCAGACCCCGACCAGACCTACTTATATGGGCAGCACTGCTAACACACTGCTAAATAGGCCGGTCGATGTCACTTTGAAAACAAAAAGTTTCCAGACCGCGACAAGACCTTCTTATATGGTAAACACTGGTAACACACTGCTACAATAGGCCGGTCGAAGTCACATAGGAGCACTTTGAAAACAAAACGTTTCCAGACCCCGACCAGACCTACTTATTTGGGCAGCACTGGTACCACACTGCTTAATAGGCCGGTCGAAGTCACACAGAAGCACTTTGAATACAAAAAGTTTCCAGACCCCGACCAGACCTAATTAAAGTGGCAGCACTAGTAACATACTGCTACAATAGGCCGGTCGAAGTCACATATGAGTACTTTGAAAACAAAAAGTTTCCAGACCGGGACCAGACCTACTTATATGGGCAGCAATGGTAACATACTGCTTAATATGCCGGTCGAAGTCACATAGGAGTACTTTGACAACAAAAAGTTTCCAGACCACGACCAGACCTTCTTATGTAAATCGTCAAGTTGTAGCACTCGTAAATTGATACAACTGGCCGGTCGAAGTCACATAGGATTACTTTGAAAACAGTTTAATAGTTTGAATAGTTTAAAGACCCCGACCATACCTTTTTATATGGGAAACAGTGGTCACACACTGCTACAATAGCTCGGTCGAAGTCACATAGGAGCACTTTGAAAACAAAAAGTTTCCAGACCCCGACCAGACCTTCTTATGTATATGGGAAACACTGGTAACACACTGCTACAATAGCTCGGTCGAAGTCACATTGGAGCACTTTGAAAACAAAAAGTTTCCAGACCCCGACCAGACCTTATTATGTATATGGGAATCACTGGTAACACACTGCTAAATAGGCCGGTCGAAGTCACATAGGAACACTTTGAAAACAAAAAGTTTAAAGACCCCTACCAAACCTACTTATGTATATGGGAAATACTGGTAACACACTGCTATAATAGGCCGGTCGAAGTCACATAGGAGCACTTTGAAAACAAAATGTTTCCAGACCCCGACCAGACCTACTTATATATATAGGAAACACTGGTAACACACTCCTATAATAGGCCGGTCGAAGTCACATAGGAACACTTTGAAAACAAAAAGTTTCCAGACCCCGACCAGACCTTATTATGTATATGGGAATCACTGGTAACACACTGCTAAATAGGCCGGTCGAAGTCACATAGGAACACTTTGAAAACAAAAAGTTTAAAGACCCCGACCAAACCTACTTATATGGGTTGCAATGGTAATACACTGCTACGGTAGGCCAATCGAAGTCACTTAGGAGCACTTTGAAAACAAAAAGTTTCCAGACCCCGACCAGACCTCCTTATGAATATGGGAAACACTGGTAACACCATGCTACAATAGACCGGTCGAAGTCACATAGGAGCACTTTGAAAACAAAAAGTTTCCAGACCCCGACCAGACCTACTTATATGGGCAGCACTGGTAACACACCGCTACAATATGCCGTTCGAAGTCACATAGGAGTTCTTTGGAAACAAAAAGTTTCCAGACCCCGACCAGACCTACTTATATGGGCAGCACTGCTAACACACTGCTAAATAGGCCGGTCGATGTCACATAGGAGCACTTTGAAAACAAAAAGTTTTCAGACCCCGACCAGACCTACTTATATGGGCAGTACTGCTAACACACTGCTAAATAGGCCGGTCGATGTCACTTTGAAAACAAAAAGTTTCCAGACCGCGACAAGCCCTAATTATATGGTAAACACTGGTTACACACTGCTACAATAGACCGGTCGAAGTCACATAGAAGCAATTTGAAAACAAAAAGTTTCCTGACCCCGACCAGACCTACTTATGTATATGGGAAATACTGGTAACACACTGCTATAATAGGACGGTCGAAGTCACATAGGAGCACATTGAAAACAAAAAGTTTCCAGACCCCGACCAGACCTTCTTATATATATAGGAAACACTGGTAACACACTCCTATAATAGGCCGGTCGAAGTCACATAGGAACACTTTGAAAACAAAAAGTTTCCAGACCCCGACAAGACCTACTTATATGGGAAACAGTGGTAACATACTGCTACAATAGGCCGGTCGAAGTCACACTGGAACACTTTGAAAACAAAAAGTTTAAAGAACCCGACCAGACCTACTTATATGGGTTGCAATGGTAACACACTGCTACAGTAGGCCGATCGAAGTCACATAGGAGCACTTTGAAAACAAAAAGTTTCCAGACCCCGACCAGACCTACTTATATGGGAAACAGTGGTAACATACTGCTACAATAGGCCGTTCGAAGTCCCATTGGAACACTTTGAAAACAAAAAGTTTCCAGACCCCGACCAGACCTACTTATATGGGCAGCACTGGTAACACACCGCTACTATATGCCGTTCGAAGTCACATATTCTTTGAAAACAAAAAGTTTCAAGACCCCGAGAAGACCTACTTATATGGGCAGCACTGCTAACACACTGCTAAATAGGCCGGTCGATGTCACATAGGAGCACTTTGAAAACAAAAAGTTCCCAGATCCCGACCAGACCTAATTTAATGGGCAGCACTAGTAACATACTGCTACAAAAGGCCGGTCGAAGTCACATAGGATCACTTTGGAAACAAAAAGTTTCCAGACCCCGACCAGACCTACTTATATGGGTTGCAATGGTAATACACTGCTACAGTAGGCCGATCGAAGTCACTTAGGAGCGCTTTGAAAACAAAAAGTTTCCAGATCCCGACCTGACCTCCTTATGAATATGGGAAATACTGGTAACACACTGCTATAATAGGCCGGTGGAAGTCACATAGGAGCACATTGAAAACAAAACGTTTCCAGACCCCGACCAGAGCTACTTATGAATATGGGAAACAGTGGTAACACACTGCTATAATAGGCCGGTCGAAGTCACATAGGAGTTCTTTGAAAACAAAACGTTTCCAGACCCCGACCAGACCTACTTATGTATATGGGAAATACTGGTAACACACTGCTATAATAGGCCGGTGGAAGTCACATAGGAGCACATTGAAAACAAAACGTTTCCAGACCCCGACCAGAGCTACTTATGAATATGGGAAACAGTGGTAACACACTGCTATAATAGGCCGGTCGAAGTCACATATGAGTTCTTTGAAAACAAAAAGTTTCCAGACCCCGACCAGACCTACTTATATGGGCAGCACTACTAACACACTGCTAAATAGGCCGGTCGATGTCACATAGGAGCACTTTGAAAATAAAAAGTTTCCAGACCCCGACCAGACCTACTTATATGAGTTGCAATGGTAATACACTGCTACAGTAGACCGATCGAAGTCACTTAGGAGCGCTTTGAAAACAAAAAGTTTCCAGATCCCGACCAGACCTCCTTATGAATATGGGAAACACTGGTAACAGCATGCTACAATAGACTGGTCGAAGTCACATAGGAGTTCTTTGAAAACAAAACGTTTCCAGACCCCGACCAGACCTACTTATATGGGCAGCACTGCTAACACACTGCCAAATAGGCCGGTCGATGTCACATAGGAGCACTTTGAAAACAAAAAGTTTCCAGACCCCGACCAGACCTCCTCATGAATATGGGAAACACTGGTAACACCATGCTACAATAGACCGGTCGAAGTCACATAGGAGCACTTTGTAAACAAAAAGTTTCCAGACCCCGACCAGACCTACTTATATGGGCAGCACTGGTAACACACCGCTACAATATGCCGTTCGAAGTCACATAGGAGTTCTTTGAAAACAAAAAGTTTCCAGACGCCGACCAGACCTACTTATATGGGCAGCACTGCTAACACACTGCCAAATAGGCCGGTCGATGTCACATAGGAAAACTTTGAAAACAAAAAGTTTCCAGAACCCGACCAGACCTACTTATATGGGCAGTACTGCTAACACACTGCTAAATAGGCCGGTCGATGTCACTTTGAAAACAAAAAGTTTCCAGACCGCGACAAGACCTTCTTATATGGTAAACACTGGTTACACACTGCTACAATAGACCGGTCGAAGTCACATAGAAGCACTTTGAAAACAAAAATTTTCCAGACCCCGACCAGACCTATTTATATGGGAAACAGTGGTAACATACTGCTACAATAGGCCGTTCGAAGTCCCATTGGAACACTTTGAAAACAAAAAGTTTCCAGACCCCGACCAGACCTACTTATATGGGCAGCACTGGTAACACACCGCTACTATATGCCGTTCGAAGTCACATATTCTTTGAAAACAAAAAGTTTCAAGACCCCGAGAAGACCTACTTATATGGGCAGCACTACTAACACACTGCTAAATAGGCCGGTCGATGTCACATAGGAGCACTTTGAAAACAAAAAGTTTCCAGACCCTGACCAGACCTAATTATGTATATGGGAATCACTGCTAACACACTGCTACAATAGGCCGGTCGAAGTCACATAGGAGCACTTTGAAAACAAAAAGTTTCCAGACCCCGACCAGACCTACTTATGTATATGGGAAATACTGGTAACACACTGCTATAATAGGCCGGTGGAAGTCACATAGGAGCACATTGAAAACAAAACGTTTCCAGACCCCGACCAGACCTACTTATGAATATGGGAAACAGTGGTAACACACTGCTATAATAGGCCGGTCGAAGTCACATATGAGTTCTTTGAAAACAAAAAGTTTCCAGACCCCGACCAGACCTACTTATATGGGCAGCACTACTAACACACTGCTAAATAGGCCGGTCGATGTCACATAGGAGCACTTTGAAAATAAAAAGTTTCCAGACCCCGACCAGACCTACTTATATGAGTTGCAATGGTAATACACTGCTACAGTAGACCGATCGAAGTCACTTAGGAGCGCTTTGAAAACAAAAAGTTTCCAGATCCCGACCAGACCTCCTTATGAATATGGGAAACACTGGTAACAGCATGCTACAATAGACTGGTCGAAGTCACATAGGAGTTCTTTGAAAACAAAACGTTTCCAGACCCCGACCAGACCTACTTATATGGGCAGCACTGCTAACACACTGCCAAATAGGCCGGTCGATGTCACATAGGAGCACTTTGAAAACAAAAAGTTTCCAGACCCCGACCAGACCTCCTCATGAATATGGGAAACACTGGTAACACCATGCTACAATAGACCGGTCGAAGTCACATAGGAGCACTTTGTAAACAAAAAGTTTCCAGACCCCGACCAGACCTACTTATATGGGCAGCACTGGTAACACACCGCTACAATATGCCGTTCGAAGTCACATAGGAGTTCTTTGAAAACAAAAAGTTTCCAGACCCCGACCAGACCTACTTATATGGGCAGCACTGCTAACACACTGCTAAATAGGCCGGTCGATGTCACATAGGAGCACTTTGAAAACAAAAAGTTTCCAGACCCCGACCAGACCTACTTATATGGGCAGTACTGCTAACACACTGCTAAATAGGCCGGTCGATGTCACTTTGAAAACAAAAAGTTTCCAGACCGCGACAAGACCTACTTATATGGTAAACACTGGTTACACACTGCTACAATAGACCGGTCGAAGTCACATAGAAGCACTTTGAAAACAAAAATTTTCCAGACCCCGACCAGACCTATTTATATGGGAAACAGTGGTAACACACCGCTACTATATGCCGTTCGAAGTCACATATTCTTTGAAAACAAAAAGTTTCAAGACCCCGAGAAGACCTACTTATATGGGCAGCACTACTAACACACCGCTACTATATGCCGTTCGAAGTCACATATTCTTTGAAAACAAAAAGTTTCAAGACCCCGAGAAGACCTACTTATATGGGCAGCACTGCTAACACACTGCTAAATAGGCCGGTCGATGTCACATAGGAGCACTTTGAAAACATAAAGTTTCCAGACCCCGACCAGACCTACTTATATGGGCAGCACTGCTAACACACTGCTAAATAGGCCGGTCGATGTCACTTTAAAAACAAAAAGTTTCCAGACCGCGACAAGACCTTCTTATATGGTAAACACTGGTAACACACTGCTACAATAGGCCGGTCGAAGTCACATAGGAACACTTTGAAAACAAAACGTTTCCAGACCCCGACCAGACCTACTTATATGGGTTGCAATGGTAATACACTGCTACAGTAGACCGATCGAAGTCACTTAGGAGCGCTTTGAAAACAAAAAGTTTCCAGATCCCGATTAGACCTCCTTATGAATATGGGAAACACTGGTAACAGCATGCTACAATAGACCGGTCGAAGTCACATAGAAGCACTTTGAAAACAAAAAGTTTCCAGACCGCGACAAGACCTACTTATATGGTAAACACTGGTTACACACTGCTACAATAGGCCGTTCGAAGTCCCATTGGAACACTTTGAAAACAAAAAGTTTCCAGACCCCGACCAGACCTACTTATATGGGCAGCACTGGTAACACACCGCTACTATATGCCGTTCGAAGTCACATATTCTTTGAAAACAAAAAGTTTCAAGACCCCGAGAAGACCTACTTATATGGGCAGCACTACTAACACACTGCTAAATAGGCCGGTCGATGTCACATAGGAGCACTTTGAAAACAAAAAGTTTCCAGACCCTGACCAGACCTAATTATGTATATGGGAATCACTGCTAACACACTGCTACAATAGGCCGGTCGAAGTCACATAGGAGCACTTTGAAAACAAAAAGTTTCCAGACCCCGACCAGACCTTCTTATATCGGCAGCACCGGTAACACACTGCAACAATAGACAGGTCGAAGTCACATAGAAACAATTTGAAAACAAAAAGTTCCCAGACGCCAACCATACCTAATTATATGGGCGGCAATGGTTACATACTACTACAATAGGCCGGTCGAAATCACATAGGAGCACTTTGAAAACAAAAAGTTCCCAGATCCCGACCATACCTAATTAAATGGGCAGCACTAGTAACATACTGCTACAAAAGGCCGGTCGAAGTCACATAGGAGCACTTTGAAAACAAAAAGTTTCCAGACCCCGACCAGACCTACTTATATGGGTTGCAATGGTA
Organism: Drosophila immigrans; assembly: GCA_963583835.1. NCBI lineage: Eukaryota > Metazoa > Arthropoda > Insecta > Diptera > Drosophilidae > Drosophila > Drosophila immigrans. The sequence continues at coordinate 33,405,779 of OY757142.1, forward strand.
ATACACTGCTACAGTAGACCGATCGAAGTCACATAGGAGTTCTTTGAAAACAAAACGTTTCCAGACCCCGACCAGACCTACTTATATGGGCAGCACTACTAACACACTGCTAAATAGGCCGGTCGATGTCACATAGGAGCACTTTGAAAACAAAAAGTTTCCAGACCCCGACCAGACCTACTTATATGGGTTGCAATGGTAATACACTGCTACAGTAGACCGATCGAAGTCACTTAGGAGCGCTTTGAAAACAAAAAGTTTCCAGACCCCGACCAGACCTACTTATGAATATGGGAAACACTGGTAACACACTGCTATAATAGGCCGGTCGAAGTCACATAGGAGTTCTTTGAAAACAAAAAGTTTCCAGACCCCGACCAGACCTACTTATATGGGCAGCACTACTAACACACTGCTAAATAGGCCGGTCGATGTCACATAGGAGCACTTTGAAAACAAAAAGTTTCCACACCCCGACCAGACCTACTTATATGGGTTGCAATGGTAATACACTGCTACAGTAGACCGATCGAAGTCACTTAGGAGCGCTTTGAAAACAAAAAATTTCCAGACCCCGACCAGACCTACTTATGAATATGGGAAACACTGGTTACACACTGCTATAATAGGCCGGTCGAAGTCACATAGGAGCACTTTGAAAACAAAAAGTTTCCACACCCCGACCAGACCAACTTATATGGGAAACAGTGGTAACATACTGCTACAATAGGCCGGTCGATGTCACATAGGAGCACTTTGAAAATAAAAAGTTTCCAGACCCCGACCAGACCTACTTATATGGGTTGCAATGGTAATACACTGCTACAGTAGACCGATCGAAGTCACTTAGGAGCGCTTTGAAAACAAAAAGTTTCCAGATCCCGATTAGACCTCCTTATGAATATGGGAAACACTGGTAACAGCATGCTACAATAGACTGGTCGAAGTCACATAGGAGTTCTTTGAAAACAAAACGTTTCCAGACCCCGACCAGACCTACTTATATGGGCAGCACTGCTAACACACTGCTAAATAGGCCGGTCGATGTCACATAGGAGCACTTTGAAAACATAAAGTTTCCAGACCCCGACCAGACCTACTTATATGGGCAGCACTCGTAACACACCGCTACAATATGCCGTTCGAAGTCACATAGGAGTTCTTTGAAAACAAAAAGTTTCCAGACCCCGACCAGACCTACTTATATGGGCAGCACTGCTAACACACTGCTAAATAGGCCGGTCGATGTCACATAGGAGCACTTTGAAAACATAAAGTTTCCAGACCCCGACCAGACCTACTTATATGGGCAGCACTGCTAACACACTGCTAAATAGGCCGGTCGATGTCACTTTAAAAACAAAAAGTTTCCAGACCGCGACAAGACCTTCTTATATGGTAAACACTGGTAACACACTGCTACAATAGGCCGGTCGGAGTCACATAGGAACACTTTGAAAACAAAACGTTTCCAGACCCCGACCAGACCTACTTATGTATATGGGAAATACTGGTAACACACTGCTATAATAGGCCGGTCGAAGTCACATAGGAGCACATTGAAAACAAAAAGTTTCCAGACCCCGACCAGACCTACTTATGAATATGGGAAACATTGGTAACACACTGCTATAATAGGCCGGTCGAAGTCCCATAGGATCACTTTGAAAACAAAAAGTTTCCAGACCCCGACCAGACCTACTTATATGGGAAACAGTGGTAACATACTGCTACAATAGGCCGGTCGAAGTCACATTGGAACACTTTGAAAACAAAAAGTTTAAAGAACCCGACCAGACCTACTTATATAGGTTGCAATGGTAACACACTGCTACAGTAGGCCGATCGAAGTCACATAGGAGCACTTTGAAAGCAAAAAGTTTCCAGACCCCGACCATACCGAATTATATGGGCAGCAATGGTAACACACCGCTACAATATGCCGTTCGAAGTCACATAGGAGTTCTTTGAAAACAAAAAGTTTCCAGACCCCGACCAGACCTACTTATATGGGCAGCACTGGTAACACAATGCTAAATAGGCCGGTCGATGTCACATAGGAGCACTTTGAAAACAAAAAGGTTCCAGACCCCGTCCAGACCTACTTATATGGGCAGTACTGCTAACACACTGCTAAATAGGCCGGTCAATGTCACTTTGAAAACAAAAAGTTTCCAGACCGCGACAAGACCAACTTATATGGTAAACACTGGTTACACACTGCTACAATAGACCGGTTGAAGTCACATAGAAGCACTTTGAAAACAAAAAGTTTCCAGACCCTGACCAGACCTAATTATGTATATGGGAAACACTGGTAACACACTGCTACAATAGGCCGGTCGAAGTCACATAGGAGCACTTTGAAAACAAAACGTTTCCAGACCCCTACCAGACCTACTTATGTATATGGGAAATACTGGTAACACACTGCTATAATAGGCCGGTCGAAGTCACATAGGAGCACATTGAAAACAAAAAGTTTCCAGACTTCGACCAGACCTACTTATATATATAGGAAACACTGCTAACACACTGCTATAATAGGCCGGTCGAAGTCACATAGGAACACTTTGAAAACAAAAAGTTTAAAGAACCCGACCAGACCTACTTATATGGGAAACAGTGGTAACATACTGCTACAATAGGCCGGTCGAAGTCACATTGGAACACTTTGAAAACAAAAAGTTTAAAGAACCCGACCAGACCTACTTATATGGGTTGCAATGGTAACACACTGCTACAGTAGGCCGATCGAAGTCACATAGGAGCACTTTGAAAACAAAAAGTTTCCAGACCCCGACTAGACCTCCTTATGAATATGGGAAACACTGGTAACACCATGCTACAATAGACTGGTCGAAGTCACATAGGAGTTCTTTGAAAACAAAAAGTTTCTTGACCCCGACCAGACCTACTTATATGGGCAGCAATGGTAACACACTGCTTAATAGGCCGGTCGAAGTCACACAGAAGCAATTTGAAAACAAAAAGTTTCCAGACCCCGACCAGACCTAATTAAATTGGCAGCACTAGTAATATACTGCTACAATAGGCCGGTCGAAGTCACATATGAGTACTTTGAAAACAAAAAGTTTCCAGACCGGGACCAGACCTACTTATATGGGCTGCAATGGTAACATACTGCTTAATAGGCCGGTCGATGTCACATGGGAGCACTTTGAAAACAAAAAGTTTCCAGACCCCGACCAGACCTACTTATATGGGCAGCACTGGTACCACACTGCTTAATAGGCCGGTCGAAGTCACACAGAAGCAATTTGAAAACAAAAAGTTTCCAGACCCCAACCAGACCACCTTATATGGGCAGCACTGGTAACACACTGCTAAATAGGCCGGTCCAAGTCACATAGGAGCACTTTGAAAACAAAAAGTTTCCAGACCCCGACCAGACCTACTTATATGGGTTGCAATGGAAATACACTGCTACAGTAGGCCGATCGAAGTCACTTAGGAGCGCTTTGAAAACAAAAAGTTTCCAGATCCCGACCAGACCTCCTTATGAATATGGGAAACACTGGTAACAGCATGCTACAATAGACTGGTCGAAGTCACATAGGAGTTCTTTGAAAACAAAAAGTTTCCTGACCCCGACCAGACCTACTTATATGGGCAGCACTGCTAACACACTGCCAAATAGGGCGGTCGATGTCACATAGGAGCACTTTGAAAACAAAAAGTTTCCAGACCCCGACCAGACCTACTTATATGGGCAGCACTGCTAACACACTGCTAAATAGGCCGGTCGATGTCACTTTGAAAACAAAAAGTTTCCAGACCGCGACAAGACCTTCTTATATGGTAAACACTGGTAACACACTGCTACAATAGGCCGGTCGAAGTCACATAGGAGCACTTTGAAAACAAAAAGTTTCCAGACCCCGACCAGACCTACTTATGTATATGGGAAACACTGGTAACACACTGCTATAATAGGCCGGTCGAAGTCACATAGGAACACTTTGAAAACAAAAAGTTTCCAGACCCCGACCAGACCTACTTATATGGGAAACAGTGGTAACATACTGCTACAATAGGCCGGTCGAAGTCACATAGGAACACTTTGAAAACAAAAAGTTTAAAGAACCCGACCAGACCTACTTATATGGGTTGCAATGGTAACACACTGCTACAGTGGGCCGACCGAAATCACATAGGAGCACGTTGAAAACAAAAAGTTTCCAGACCCCAACCATACCGAATTATATGGGCAGCAATGGTAACACACCGCTACAATATGCCGTTCGAAGTCACATAGGAGTTCTTTGAAAACAAAAAGTTTCCAGACCCCGACCAGACCTACTTATATGGGCAGCACTGCTAACACACTGCAACAATAGACAGGTCGAAGTCACAAAGGAGCACTTTGAAAACAAAAAATTTCCAGACCCCGACCAGACCTACTTATATGGGTTGTAATGGTAATATACTGCTACAGTAGGCCGATCGAAGTCACTTAGGAGCGCTTTGAAAACAAAAAGTTTCCAGACCCCGACCAGACCTCCTTATGAATATGGGAAACACAGGTAACACACTGCTACAATAGACCGGTCGAAGTCACATAGGAGCACTTTGAAAACAAAAAGTTTCCAGACCCCGACCAGACCTACTTATATGGGCAGCACTGGTAACACACCGCTACAATATGCCGTTCGAAGTCACATAGGAGTTCTTTGAAAACAAAAAGTTTCCTGACCCCGACCAGACCTATTTATATGGGCAGCACTGCTAACACACTGCTAAATAGGCCGGTCGATGTCACATAGGAGCACTTTGAAAACAAAAAGTTTCCAGACCCCGACCAGACCTACTTATTTGGGCAGCACTGCTAACACACTGCTATAATAGGCCGGTCGAAGTCACTTTGAAAACAAAAAGTTTCCAGACCGCGACAAGACCTACTTATATGGTAAACACTGGTAACACACTGCTACAATAGGCCGGTCGAAGTCACATAGGAGCACTTTGAAAACAAAACGTTTCCAGACCCCGACCAGACCTACTTATGTATATAGGAAATACTGGTAACACACTGCTATAATAGGCCGGTCGAAGTCACATAGGAACACTTTGAAAACAAAAAGTTTCCAGACCCCGACCAGACCTACTTATTTGGGCAGCACTGCTAACACACTGCTATAATAGGCCGGTCGAAGTCACTTTGAAAACAAAAAGTTTCCAGACCGCGACAAGACCTACTTATATGGTAAACACTGGTAACACACTGCTAAATATACCGGTCGATGTCACATAGGAGCACTTTGAAAACAAAAAGTTTCCAGACCCCGACCAGACCTACTTATTTGGGCAGCACTGCTAACACACTGCTATAATAGGCCGGTCGAAGTCACTTTGAAAACAAAAAGTTTCCAGACCGCGACAAGACCTACTTATATGGTAAACACTGGTAACACACTGCTACAATAGGCCGGTCGAAGTCACATAGGAGCACTTTGAAAACAAAAAGTTTCCAGGCCCCGACCAGACCTACTTATATGGGCAGCACTGGTAACACACCGCTACAATATGCCGGTCGAAGTCACATAGGAGTTCTTTGAAAACAAAAAGTTTCCAGACCCCGACCAGACCTACTTATATGGGCAGCACTGCTAACACACTGCTAAATAGGCCGGTCGATGTCACATAGGAGCACTTTGAAAACAAAAAGTTTCAAGACCACGACCAGACCTACTTATTTGGGCAGCACTGCTAACACACTGCTATAATAGGCCGGTCGAAGTCACTTTGAAAACAAAAAGTTTCCAGACCGCGACAAGACCTACTTATATGGTAAACACTGGTAACACACTGCTACAATAGACTGGTCGAAGTCACATAGGAGTTCTTTGAAAACAAAAAGTTTCTTGACCCCGACCAGACCTACTTATATGGGCAGCAATGGTAACACACTGCTTAATAGGCCGGTCGAAGTCACACAGAAGCAATTTGAAAACAAAAAGTTTCCAGACCCCGACCAGACCTAATTAAATTGGCAGCACTAGTAACATACTGCTACAATAGGCCGGTCGAAGTCACATATGAGTACTTTGAAAACAAAAAGTTTCCAGACCGGGACCAGACCTACTTATATGGGCTGCAATGGTAACATACTGCTTAATAGGCCGGTCGATGTCACATGGGAGCACTTTGAAAACAAAAAGTTTCCAGACCCCGACCAGACCTACTTATATGGGCAGCACTGGTACCACACTGCTTAATAGGCCGGTCGAAGTCACACAGAAGCAATTTGAAAACAAAAAGTTTCCAGACCCCAACCAGACCACCTTATATGGGCAGCAATGGTAACACACTGCTAAATAGGCCGGTCGAAGTCACATAGGAGCACTTTGAAAACAAAAAGTTTCCAGACCCCGACCAGACCTACTTATATGGGTTGCAATGGAAATACACTGCTACAGTAGGCCGATCGAAGTCACTTAGGAGCGCTTTGAAAACAAAAAGTTTCCAGATCCCGACCAGACCTCCTTATGAATATGGGAAACAATGGTAACAGCATGCTACAATAGACTGGTCGAAGTCACATAGGAGTTCTTTGAAAACAAAAAGTTTCCTGACCCCGACCAGACCTACTTATATGGGCAGCACTGCTAACACACTGCCAAATAGGGCGGTCGATGTCACATAGGAGCACTTTGAAAACAAAAAGTTTCCAGACCCCGACCAGACCTACTTATATGGGCAGCACTGCTAACACACTGCTAAATAGGCCGGTCGATGTCACTTTGAAAACAAAAAGTTTCCAGACCGCGACAAGACCTACTTATATGGTAAACACTGGTAACACACTGCTACAATAGGCCGGTCGAAGTCACATAGGAGCACTTTGAAAACAAAAAGTTTCCAGACCCCGACCAGACCTACTTATGTATATGGGAAACACTGGTAACACACTGCTATAATAGGCCGGTCGAAGTCACATAGGAACACTTTGAAAACAAAAAGTTTAAAGAACCCGACCAGACCTACTTATATGGGTTGCAATGGTAACACACTGCTACAGTAGGCCGACCGAAGTCACATAGGAGCACGCTGAAAACAAAAAGTTTCCAGACCCCAACCATACCGAATTATATGGGCAGCAATGGTAACACACCGCTACAATATGCCGTTCGAAGTCACATAGGAGTTCTTTGAAAACAAAAAGTTTCCAGACCCCGACCAGACCTACTTATATGGGCAGCACTGCTAACACACTGCAACAATAGACAGGTCGAAGTCACAAAGGAGCACTTTGAAAACAAAAAATTTCCAGACCTCGACCAGACCTACTTATATGGGTTGTAATGGTAATATACTGCTACAGTAGGCCGATCGAAGTCACTTAGGAGCGCTTTGAAAACAAAAAGTTTCCAGACCCCGACCAGACCTCCTTATGAATATGGGAAACACAGGTAACACACTGCTACAATAGACCGGTCGAAGTCACATAGGAGCACTTTGAAAACAAAAAGTTTCCAGACCCCGACCAGACCTACTTATATGGGCAGCACTGGTAACACACCGCTACAATATGCCGTTCGAAGTCACATAGGAGTTCTTTGAAAACAAAAAGTTTCCAGACCCCGACCAGACCTACTTATATGGGCAGCACTGCTAACACACTGCTAAATAGGCCGGTCGATGTCACATAGGAGCACTTTGAAAACAAAAAGTTTCCAGACCCCGACCAGACCTACTTATTTGGGCAGCACTGCTAACACACTGCTATAATAGGCCGGTCGAAGTCACTTTGAAAACAAAAAGTTTCCAGACCGCGACAAGACCTACTTATATGGTAAACACTGGTAACACACTGCTACAATAGGCCGGTCGAAGTCACATAGGAGCACTTTGAAAACAAAACGTTTCCAGACCCCGACCAGACCTACTTATGTATATAGGAAATACTGGTAACACACTGCTATAATAGGCCGGTCGAAGTCATATAGGAGCACATTGAAAACAAAAAGTTTCCAGACCCCGACCAGACCTACTTATGTATAAAGGGAAACACTTGTAACACACTGCTATAATAGGCCGGTCGAAGACCCATAGGAACACTTTGAAAACAAAAAGTTTAAAGAACCCGACCAGACCTACTTATATGGGAAACAGTGGAAACATACTTCTACAATAAGCCGGTCGAAGTCACATTGGAACACTTTGAAAACAAAAAGTTTAAAGAACCCGACCAGACCTACTTATATGGGTTGCAATGGTAACACACTGCTACAGTAGGCCGATCGAAGTCACATAGGAGCACTTTGAAATCAAAAAGTTTCCAGACCCCGACTAGACCTCCTTATGAATATGGGAAACACTGGTAACACCATGCTACAATAGACTGGTCGAAGTCACATAGGAGTTCTTTGAAAACAAAAAGTTTCCTGACCCCGACCAGACCTACTTATATGGGCAGCACTGGTAACACACTGCTAAATAGGCCGGTCGAAGTCACATAGGAGCACTTTGAAAACAAAAAGTTTCCAGACCCCGACCAGACCTAATTAAATTGGCAGCACTAGTAACATACTGCTACAATATGCCGGTCGAAGTTACATATGAGTACTTTGAAAACAAAAAGTTTCCAGACCGGGACCAGACCTACTTATATGGGCAGCAATGGTAACATACTGCTTAATAGGCCGGTCGATGTCACATAGGAGCACTTTGAAAACAAAAAGTTTTCAGACCCCGACCAGACCTACTTATATGGGCAGCAATGGTACCACACTGCTTAATAGGCCGGTCGAAGTCACACAGAAGCAATTTGAAAACAAAAAGTTTCCAGACCCCGACCAGACCTAATTAAATTGGCAGCACTAGTAACATACTGCTACAATAGGCCGGTCGAAGTCACATATGAGTACTTTGAAAACAAAAAGTTTCCAGACCCCGACCAGACCAACTTATATGGGTTGCAATGGTAATACACTGCTACAGTAGGCCGATCGAAGTCACTTAGGAGCGCTTTGAAAACAAAAAGTTTCCAGATCCCGAACAGACCTCCTTATGAATATGGGAAACATTGGTAACAGCATGCTACAATAGACTGGTCGAAGTCACATAGGAGTTTTTTGAAAACAAAAAGTTTCCTGACCCCGACCAGACCTACTTATATGGGCAGCACTGCTAACACACTGCCAAATAGGGCGGTCGATGTCGCATAGGAGCACTTTGAAAACAAAAAGTTTCCAGACCCCGACCAGACCTACTTATATGGGTTGCAATGGAAATACACTGCTACAGTAGGCCGATCGAAGTCACTTAGGAGCGCTTTGAAAACAAAAAGTTTCCAGACCCCGACCAGACCTCCTTATGAATATGGGAAACACAGATAACACACTGCTACAATAGACCGGTCGAAGTCACATAGGAGCACTTTGAAAACAAAAAGTTTCCAGACCCCGACCAGACCTACTTATATGGGCAGCACTGGTAACACACCGCTACAATATGCCGTTCGAAGTCACATAGGAGTTCTTTGAAAACAAAAAGTTTCCAGACCCCGACCAGACCTACTTATATGGGCAGCACTGGTAACACAATGCTAAATAGGCCGGTCGATGTCACATAGGAGCACTTTGAAAACAAAAAGGTTCCAGACCCCGTCCAGACCTACTTATATGGGCAGTACTGCTAACACACTGCTAAATAGGCCGGTCAATGTCACTTTGAAAACAAAAAGTTTCCAGACCCCGACCAGACCTACTTATATGGGCAGCACTGCTAACACACTGCTAAATATGCCGGTCGATGTCACATAGGAGCACTTTGAAAACAAAAAGTTTCCAGACCCCGACCAGACCTACTTATTTGGGCAGCACTGCTAACACACTGCTATAATAGGCCGGTCGAAGTCACTTTGAAAACAAAAAGTTTCCAGACCGCGACAAGACCTACTTATATGGTAAACACTGGTAACACACTGCTACAATAGGCCGGTCGAAGTCACATAGGAGCACTTTGAAAACAAAACGTTTCCAGACCCCGACCAGACCTACTTATGTATATAGGAAATACTGGTAACACACTGCTATAATAGGCCGGTCGAAGTCACATAGGAACACTTTGAAAACAAAAAGTTTCCAGACCCCGACCAGACCTACTTATTTGGGCAGCACTGCTAACACACTGCTATAATAGGCCGGTCGAAGTCACTTTGAAAACAAAAAGTTTCCAGACCGCGACAAGACCTACTTATATGGTAAACACTGGTAACACACTGCTAAATAGGCCGGTCGATGTCACATAGGAGCACTTTGAAAACAAAAAGTTTCCAGACCCCGACCAGACCTACTTATTTGGGCAGCACTGCTAACACACTGCTATAATAGGCCGGTCGAAGTCACTTTGAAAACAAAAAGTTTCCAGACCGCGACAAGACCTACTTATATGGTAAACACTGGTAACACACTGCTACAATAGGCCGGTCGAAGTCACATAGGAGCACTTTGCAAACAAAAAGTTTCCAGACCCCGACCAGACCTACTTATATGGGCAGCACTGGTAACACACCGCTACAATATGCCGTTCGAAGTCACATAGGAGTTCTTTGAAAACATAAAGTTTCCAGACCCCGACCAGACCTACTTATATGGGCAGCACTGCTAACACACTGCTACATAGGCCGGTCGATGTCACATAGGAGCACTTTGAAAACAAAAAGTTTCCAGACCCCGACCAGACCTACTTATTTGGGCAGCACTGCTAACACACTGCTATAATAGGCCGGTCGAAGTCACTTTGAAAACAAAATGTTTCCAGACCGCGACAAGACCTACTTATATGGTAAACACTGGTAACACACTGCTACAATAGACTGGTCGAAGTCACATAGGAGTTCTTTGAAAACAAAAAGTTTCTTGACCCCGAGCAGACCTACTTATATGGGCAGCAATGGTAACACACTGCTTAATAGGCCGGTCGAAGTCACACAGAAGCAATTTGAAAACAAAAAGTTTCCAGACCCCGACCAGACCTAATTAAATTGGCAGCACTAGTAACATACTGCTACAATAGGCCGGTCGAAGTCACATATGAGTACTTTGAAAACAAAAAGTTTCCAGACCGGGACCAGACCTACTTATATGGGCTGCAATGGTAACATACTGCTTAATAGGCCGGTCGATGTCACATGGGAGCACTTTGAAAACAAAAAGTTTCCAGACCCCGACCAGACCTACTTATATGGGCAGCACTGGTACCACACTGCTTAATAGGCCGGTCGAAGTCACACAGAAGCAATTTGAAAACAAAAAGTTTCCAGACCCCAACCAGACCACCTTATATGGGCAGCACTGGTAACACACTGCTAAATAGGCCGGTCGAAGTCACATAGGAGCACTTTGAAAACAAAAAGTTTCCAGACCCCGACCAGACCTACTAATATGGGTTGCAATGGAAATACACTGCTACAGTAGGCCGATCGAAGTCACTTAGGAGCGCTTTGAAAACAAAAAGTTTCCAGATCCCGACCAGACCTCCTTATGAATATGGGAAACACTGGTAACAGCATGCTACAATAGACTGGTCGAAGTCACATAGGAGTTCTTTGAAAACAAAAAGTTTCCTGACCCCGACCAGACCTACTTATATGGGCAGCACTGCTAACACACTGCCAAATAGGGCGGTCGATGTCACATAGGAGCACTTTGAAAACAAAAAGTTTCCAGACCCCGACCAGACCTACTTATATGGGCAGCACTGCTAACACACTGCTAAATAGGCCGGTCGATGTCACTTTGAAAACAAAAAGTTTCCAGACCCCGACAAGACCTACTTATATGGTAAACACTGGTAACACACTGCTACAATAGGCCGGTCGAAGTCACATAGGAGCACTTTGAAAACAAAAAGTTTCCAGACCCCGACCAGACCTACTTATGTATATGGGAAACACTGGTAACACACTGCTATAATAGGCCGGTCGAAGTCACATAGGAACACTTTGAAAACAAAAAGTTTCCAGACCGCGACAAGACCTACTTATATGGGTTGCAATGGTAACACACTGCTACAGTAGGCCGACCGAAGTCACATAGGAGCACGCTGAAAACAAAAAGTTTCCAGACCCCAACCATACCGAATTATATGGGCAGCAATGGTAACACACCGCTACAATATGCCGTTCGAAGTCACATAGGAGTTCTTTGAAAACAAAAAGTTTCCAGACCCCGACCAGACCTACTTATATGGGCAGCACTGCTAACACACTGCAACAATAGACAGGTCGAAGTCACAAAGGAGCACTTTGAAAACAAAAAATTTCCAGACCTCGACCAGACCTACTTATATGGGTTGTAATGGTAATATACTGCTACAGTAGGCCGATCGAAGTCACTTAGGAGCGCTTTGAAAACAAAAAGTTTCCAGACCCCTACCAGACCTCCTTATGAATATGGGAAACACAGGTAACACACTGCTACAATAGACCGGTCGAAGTCACATAGGAGCACTTTGAAAACAAAAAGTTTCCAGACCCCGACCAGACCTACTTATATGGGCAGCACTGGTAACACACCGCTACAATATGCCGTTCGAAGTCACATAGGAGTTCTTTGAAAACAAAAAGTTTCCAGACCCCGACCAGACCTACTTATATGGGCAGCACTGCTAACACACTGCTAAATAGGCCGGTCGATGTCACATAGGAGCACTTTGAAAACAAAAAGTTTCCAGACCCCGACCAGACCTACTTATTTGGGCAGCACTGCTAACACACTGCTATAATAGGCCGGTCGAAGTCACTTTGAAAACAAAAAGTTTCCAGACCGCGACAAGACCTACTTATATGGTAAACACTGGTAACACACTGCTACAATAGGCCGGTCGAAGTCACATAGGAGCACTTTGAAAACAAAACGTTTCCAGACCCCGACCAGACCTACTTATGTATATAGGAAATACTGGTAACACACTGCTATAATAGGCCGGTCGAAGTCATATAGGAGCACATTGAAAACAAAAAGTTTCCAGACCCCGACCAGACCTACTTATGTATAAAGGGAAACACTTGTAACACACTGCTATAATAGGCCGGTCGAAGACCCATAGGAACACTTTGAAAACAAAAAGTTTAAAGAACCCGACCAGACCTACTTATATGGGAAACAGTGGAAACATACTGCTACAATAGGCCGGTCGAAGTCACATTGGAACACTTTGAAAACAAAAAGTTTAAAGAACCCGACCAGACCTACTTATATGGGTTGCAATGGTAACACACTGCTACAGTAGGCCGATCGAAGTCACATAGGAGCACTTTGAAATCAAAAAGTTTCCAGACCCCGACTAGACCTCCTTATGAATATGGGAAACACTGGTAACACCATGCTACAATAGACTGGTCGAAGTCACATAGGAGTTCTTTGAAAACAAAAAGTTTCCTGACCCCGACCAGACCTACTTATATGGGCAGCACTGGTAACACACTGCTAAATAGGCCGGTCGAAGTCACATAGGAGCACTTTGAAAACAAAAAGTTTCCAGACCCCGACCAGACCTAATTAAATTGGCAGCACTAGTAACATACTGCTACAATATGCCGGTCGAAGTTACATATGAGTACTTTGAAAACAAAAAGTTTCCAGACCGGGACCAGACCTACTTATATGGGCAGCAATGGTAACATACTGCTTAATAGGCCGGTCGATGTCACATAGGAGCACTTTGAAAACAAAAAGTTTTCAGACCCCGACCAGACCTACTTATATGGGCAGCAATGGTACCACACTGCTTAATAGGCCGGTCGAAGTCACACAGAAGCAATTTGAAAACAAAAAGTTTCCAGACCCCGACCAGACCTAATTAAATTGGCAGCACTAGTAACATACTGCTACAATAGGCCGGTCGAAGTCACATATGAGTACTTTGAAAACAAAAAGTTTCCAGACCCCGACCAGACCAACTTATATGGGTTGCAATGGTAATACACTGCTACAGTAGGCCGATCGAAGTCACTTAGGAGCGCTTTGAAAACAAAAAGTTTCCAGATCCCGACCAGACCTCCTTATGAATATGGGAAACACTGGTAACAGCATGCTACAATAGACTGGTCGAAGTCACATAGGAGTTCTTTGAAAACAAAAAGTTTCCTGACCCCGACCAGACCTACTTATATGGGCAGCACTGCTAACACACTGCCAAATAGGGCGGTCGATGTCGCATAGGAGCACTTTGAAAACAAAAAGTTTCCAGACCCCGACCAGACCTACTTATATGGGCAGCACTGCTAACACACTGCTAAATAGGCCGGTCGATGTCACTTTGAAAACAAAAAGTTTCCAGACCGCGACAAGACCTTCTTATATGGTAAACACTGGTAACACACTGCTACAATAGGCCGGTCGAAGTCACATAGGAGCACTTTGAAAACAAAACGTTTCCAGACCCCGACCAGACCTACTTATGTATATGGGAAATACTGGTAACACACTGCTATAATAGGCCGGTCGAAGTCACATAGGAGCACATTGAAAACAAAAAGTTTCCAGACCCCGACCAGACCTACTTATGTATATGGGAAACACTGGAAACACATTGCTATAATAGGCCGGTCGAAGTCCCATAGGAACACTTTGAAAACAAAAAGTTTAAAGAACCCGACCAGACCTACTTATATGGGAAACAGTGGTAACATACTGCTACAATAGGCCGGTCGAAGTCACATTGAAACACTTTGAAAACAAAAAGTTTAAAGAACCCGACCAGACCTACTTATATGGGTTGCAATGGTAACACACTGCTACAGTAGGCCGATCGAAGTCACATAGGAGCACTTTGAAATCAAAAAGTTTCCAGACCCCGACTAGACCTCCTTATGAATATGGGAAACACTGGTAACACCATGCTACAATAGACTGGTCGAAGTCACATAGGAGTTCTTTGAAAACAAAAAGTTTCCTGACCCCGACCAGACCTACTTATATGGGCAGCACTGGTAACACACTGCTAAATAGGCCGGTCGAAGTCACAAAGGAGCACTTTGAAAACAAAAAGTTTCCAGACCCCGACCAGACCTACTTATATGGGTTGTAATGGTAATATACTGCTACAGTAGGCCGATCGAAGTCACTTAGGAGCGCTTTGAAAACAAAAAGTTTCCAGACCCCGACCAGACCTCCTTATGAATATGGGAAACACAGGTAACACACTGCTACAATAGACCGGTCGAAGTCACATAGGAGCACTTTGAAAACAAAAAGTTTCCAGACCCCGACCAGACCTACTTATATGGGCAGCACTGGTAACACACCGCTACAATATGCCGTTCGAAGTCACATAGGAATTCTTTGAAAACAAAAAGTTTCCAGACCCCGACCAGACCTACTTATATGGGCAGCACTGCTAACACACTGCTAAATAGGCCGGTCGATGTCACATAGGAGCACTTTGAAAACAAAAAGTTTCCAGACCCCGACCAGACCTACTTATTTGGGCGGCACTGCTAACACACTGCTATAATAGGCCGGTCGAAGTCACTTTGAAAACAAAAAGTTTCCAGACCGCGACAAGACCTACTTATATGGTAAACACTGGTAACACACTGCTACAATAGGCCGGTCGAAGTCACATAGGAGCACTTTGAAAACAAAACGTTTCCAGACCCCGACCAGACCTACTTATGTATAGGAAATACTGGTAACACACTGCTATAATAGGCCGGTCGAAGTCATATAGGAGCACATTGAAAACAAAAAGTTTCCAGACCCCGACCAGACCTACTTATGTATAAAGGGAAACACTTGTAACACACTGCTATAATAGGCCGGTCGAAGACCCATAGGAATACTTTGAAAACAAAAAGTTTAAAGAACCCGACCAGACTTACTTATATGGGAAACAGTGGTAACATACTGCTACAATAGGCCGGTCGAAGTCACATTGGAACACTTTGAAAACAAAAAGTTTAAAGAACCCGACCAGACCTACTTATATGGGTTGCAATGGTAACACACTGCTACAGTAGGCCGATCGAAGTCACATAGGAGCACTTTGAAATTAAAAAGTTTCCAGACCCCGACTAGACCTCCTTATGAATATGGGAAACACTGGTAACACCATGCTACAATAGACTGGTCGAAGTCACATATGAGTACTTTGAAAACAAAAAGTTTCCAGACCGGGACCAGACCTACTTATATGGGCTGCAATGGTAACATACTGCTTAATAGGCCGGTCGAAGTCACATAGGAGCACTTTGAAAACAAAAAGTTTCCAGACCCCGACCAGACCTAATTAAATTGGCAGCACTGGTACCACACTGCTTAATAGGCCAGTCGAAGTCACACAGAAGCAATTTGAAAACAAAAAGTTTCCAGACCCCAACCAGACCACCTTATATGGGCAGCACTGGTAACACACTGCTAAATAGGCCGGTCGAAGTCACATAGGAGCACTTTGAAAACAAAAAGTTTCCAGACCCCGACCAGACCTACTTATATGGGTTGCAATGGAAATACACTGCTACAGTAGGCCGATCGAAGTCACTTAGGAGCGCTTTGAAAACAAAAAGTTTCCAGATCCCGACCAGACCTTCTTATGAATATGGGAAACACTGGTAACAGCATGCTACAATAGACTGGTCGAAGTCACATAGGAGTTCTTTGAAAACAAAAAGTTTCCAGACCGCGACCAGACCTACTTATATGGGCAGCACTGCTAACACACTGCCAAATAGGGCGGTCGATGTCGCATAGGAGCACTTTGAAAACAAAAGGTTTCCAGACCCCGACAAGACCTACTTATATGGGCAGCACTGCTAACACACTGCTAAATAGGCCGGTCGATGTCACTTTGAAAACAAAAAGTTTCCAGACCGCGACAAGACCTACTTATATGCCGTTCGAAGTCACATAGGAACACTTTGAAAACAAAAAGTTTCCAGACCCCGACCAGACCTACTTATATGGGAAACAGTGGTAACATACTGCTACAATAGGCCGGTCAAAGTCACATAGGAACACTTTGAAAACAAAAAGTTTAAAGAACCCGACCAGACCTACTTATATGGGTTGCAATGGTAACACACTGCTGCAGTGGGCCGACCGAAATCACATAGGAGCACGTTGAAAACAAAAAGTTTCCAGACCCCAACCATACCGAATTATATGGGCAGCAATGGTAACACACCGCTACAATATGCCGTTCGAAGTCACATACGAGTTCTTTGAAAACAAAAAGTTTCCAGACCCCGACCAGACCTACTTATATGGGCAGCACTGCTAACACACTGCAACAATAGACAGGTCGAAGTCACAAAGGAGCACTTTGAAAACAAAAAATTTCCAGACCCCGACCAGACCTACTTATATGGGTTGTAATGGTAATATACTGCTACAGTAGGCCGATCGAAGTCACTTAGGAGCGCTTTGAAAACAAAAAGTTTCCAGACCCCGACCAGACCTCCTTATGAATATGGGAAACACAGGTAACACACTGCTACAATAGACCGGTCGAAGTCACATAGGAGCACTTTGAAAACAAAAAGTTTCCAGACCCCGACCAGACCTACTTATATGGGCAGCACTGGTAACACACCGCTACAATATGCCGTTCGAAGTCACATAGGAGTTCTTTGAAAACAAAAAGTTTCCAGACCCCGACCAGACCTACTTATATGGGCAGCACTGCTAACACACTGCTAAATAGGCCGGTCGATGTCACATAGGAGCACTTTGAAAACAAAAAGTTTCCAGACCCCGACCAGACCTACTTATTTGGGCAGCACTGCTAACACACTGCTATAATAGGCCGGTCGAAGTCACTTTGAAAACAAAAAGTTTCCAGACCGCGACAAGACCTACTTATATGGTAAACACTGGTAACACACTGCTACAATAGGCCGGTCGAAGTCACATAGGAGCACTTTGAAAACAAAACGTTTCCAGACCCCGACCAGACCTACTTATGTATATAGGAAATACTGGTAACACACTGCTATAATAGGCCGGTCGAAAACACATAGGAACACTTTGAAAACAAAAAGTTTCCAGACCCCGACCAGACCTACTTATTTGGGCAGCACTGCTAACACACTGCTATAATAGGCCGGTCGAAGTCACTTTGAAAACAAAAAGTTTCCAGACCGCGACAAGACCTACTTATATGGGTTGCAATGGTAACACACTGCTACAATAGGCCGGTCGAAGTCACATAGGAGCACTTTGAAAACAAAACGTTTCCAGACCCCGACCAGACCTACTTATGTATAGGAAATACTGGTAACACACTGCTATAATAGGCCGGTCGAAGTCATATAGGAGCACATTGAAAACAAAAAGTTTCCAGACCCCCACCAGACCTACTTATGTATAAAGGGAAACACTTGTAACACACTGCTATAATAGGCCGGTCGAAGACCCATAGGAATACTTTGAAAACAAAAAGTTTAAAGAACCCGACCAGACCTACTTATATGGGAAACAGTGGTAACATACTGCTACAATAGGCCGGTCGAAGTCACATTGGAACACTTTGAAAACAAAAAGTTTAAAGAACCCGACCAGACCTACTTATATGGGTTGCAATGGTAACACACTGCTACAGTAGGCCGATCGAAGTCACATAGGAGAACTTTGAAATTAAAAAGTTTCCAGACCCCGACTAGACCTCCTTATGAATATGGGAAACACTGGTAACACCATGCTACAATAGACTGGTCGAAGTCACATATGAGTACTTTGAAAACAAAAAGTTTCCAGACCGGGACCAGACCTACTTATATGGGCTGCAATGGTAACATACTGCTTAATAGGCCGGTCGAAGTCACATAGGAGCACTTTGAAAACAAAAAGTTTCCAGACCCCGACCAGACCTAATTAAATTGGCAGCACTAGTAACATACTGCTACAATAGGCCGGTCGAAGTTACATATGAGTACTTTGAAAACAAAAAGTTTCCAGACCGGGACCAGACCTACTTATATGGGCTGCAATGGTAACATACTGCTTAATAGGCCGGTCGAAGTCACATAGAAGCACTTTGAAAACAAAAAGTTTCCAGACCCCGACCAGACCTAATTAAATTGGCAGCACTAGTAACATACTGCTACAATAGGCCGGTCGAAGTTACATATGAGTACTTTGAAAACAAAAAGTTTCCAGACCGGGACCAGACCTACTTATATGGGCTGCAATGGTAACATACTGCTTAATAGGCTGGTCGATGTCACATGGGAACACTTTGAAAACAAAAAGTTTCCAGACCCCGACCAGACCTACTTATATGGGCAGCACTGGTACCACACTGCTTAATAGGCCAGTCGAAGTCACACAGAAGCAATTTGAAAACAAAAAGTTTCCAGACCCCAACCAGACCACCTTATATGGGCAGCACTGGTAACACACTGCTAAATAGGCCGGTCGAAGTCACATAGGAGCACTTTGAAAACAAAAAGTTTCCAGACCCCGACCAGACCTACTTATATGGGTTGCAATGGTAATACACTGCTACAGTAGGCCGATCGAAGTCACTTAGGAGTGCTTTGAAAACAAAAAGTTTCCAGATCCCGACCAGACCTTCTTATGAATATGGGAAACACTGGTAACAGCATTCTACAATAGACTGGTCGAAGTCACATAGGAGTTCTTTGAAAACAAAAAGTTTCCAGACCCCGACCAGACCTACTTATATGGGCAGCACTGCTAACACACTGCCAAATAGGGCGGTCGATGTCGCATAGGAGCACTTTGAAAACAAAAGGTTTCCAGACCCCGACAAGACCTACTTATATGGGCAGCACTGCTAACACACTGCTAAATAGGCCGGTCGATGTCACTTTGAAAACAAAAAGTTTCCAGACCGCGACAAGACCTACTTATATGCCGTTCGAAGTCACATAGGAACACTTTGAAATCAAAAAGTTTCCAGACCCCGACCAGACCTACTTATATGGGAAACAGTGGTAACATACTGCTACAATAGGCCGGTCAAAGTCACATAGGAACACTTTGAAAACAAAAAGTTTAAAGAACCCGACCAGACCTACTTATATGGGTTGCAATGGTAACACACTGCTGCAGTGGGCCGACCGAAATCACATAGGAGCACGTTGAAAACAAAAAGTTTCCAGACCCCAACCATACCGAATTATATGGGCAGCAATGGTAACACACCGCTACAATATGCCGTTCGAAGTCACATACGAGTTCTTTGAAAACAAAAAGTTTCCAGACCCCGACCAGACCTACTTATATGGGCAGCACTGCTAACACACTGCAACAATAGACAGGTCGAAGTCACAAAGGAGCACTTTGAAAACAAAAAATTTCCAGACCCCGACCAGACCTACTTATATGGGTTGTAATGGTAATATACTGCTACAGTAGGCCGATCGAAGTCACTTAGGAGCGCTTTGAAAACAAAAAGTTTCCAGACCCCGACCAGACCTCCTTATGAATATGGGAAACACAGGTAACACACTGCTACAATAGACCGGTCGAAGTCACATAGGAGCACTTTGAAAACAAAAAGTTTCCAGACCCCGACCAGACCTACTTATATGGGCAGCACTGGTAACACACCGCTACAATATGCCGTTCGAAGTCACATAGGAGTTCTTTGAAAACAAAAAGTTTCCAGACCCCGACCAGACCTACTTATATGGGCAGCACTGCTAGCACACTGCTAAATAGGCCGGTCGATGTCACATAGGAGCACTTTGAAAACAAAAAGTTTGCAGACCCCGACCAGACCTACTTATTTGGGCAGCACTGCTAACACACTGCTATAATAGGCCGGTCGAAGTCACTTTGAAAACAAAAAGTTTCCAGACCGCGACAAGACCTACTTATATGGTAAACACTGGTAACACACTGCTACAATAGGCCGGTCGAAGTCACATAGGAGCACTTTGAAAACAAAACGTTTCCAGACCCCGACCAGACCTACTTATATATATAGGAAATACTGGTAACACACTGCTATAATAGGCCGGTCGAAGTCACATAGGAACACTTTGAAAACAAAAAGTTTCCAGACCCCGACCAGACCTACTTATTTGGGCAGCACTGCTAACACACTGCTATAATAGGCCGGTCGAAGTCACTTTGAAAACAAAAAGTTTCCAGACCGCGACAAGACCTACTTATATGGGCTGCAATGGTAACACACTGCTAAATAGGCCGGTCGATGTCACATAGGAGCACTTTGAAAACAAAAAGTTTCCAGACCCCGACCAGACCTACTTATTTGGGCAGCACTGCTAACACACTGCTATAATAGGCCGGTCGAAGTCACTTTGAAAACAAAAAGTTTCCAGACCGCGACAAGACCTACTTATATGGTAAACACTGGTAACACACTGCTACAATAGGCCGGTCGAAGTCACATAGGAGCACTTTGAAAACAAAAAGTTTCCAGACCCCGACCAGACCTACTTATATGGGCAGCACTGGTAACACACCGCTACAATATGCCGTTCGAAGTCACATAGGAGTTCTTTGAAAACAAAAAGTTTCCAGACCCCGACCAGACCTACTTATATGGGCAGCACTGCTAACACACTGCTAAATAGGCCGGTCGATGTCACATAGGAGCACTTTGAAAACAAAAAGTTTCCAGACCCCGACCAGACCTACTTATTTGGGCAGCACTGCTAACACACTGCTATAATAGGCCGGTCGAAGTCACTTTGAAAACAAAAAGTTTCCAGACCGCGACAAGACCTACTTATATGGTAAACACTGGTAACACACTGCTACAATAGACTGGTCGAAGTCACATAGGAGTTCTTTGAAAACAAAAAGTTTCTTGACCCCGACCAGACCTACTTATATGGGCAGCAATGGTAACACACTGCTTAATAGGCCGGTCGAAGTCACACAGAAGCAATTTGAAAACAAAAAGTTTCCAGACCCCGACCAGACCTAATTAAATTGGCAGCACTAGTAACATACTGCTACAATAGGCCGGTCGAAGTCACATATGAGTACTTTGAAAACAAAAAGTTTCCAGACCGGGACCAGACCTACTTATATGGGCTGAAATGGTAACATACTGCTTAATAGGCCGGTCGATGTCACATGGGAGCACTTTGAAAACAAAAAGTTTCCAGACCCCGACCAGACCTACTTATATGGGCAGCACTGGTACCACACTGCTTAATAGGCCGGTCGAAGTCACACAGAAGCAATTTGAAAACAAAAAGTTTCCAGACCCCAACCAGACCACCTTATATGGGCAGCACTGGTAACACACTGCTAAATAGGCCGGTCGAAGTCACATAGGAGCACTTTGAAAACAAAAAGTTTCCAGACCCCGACCAGACCTACTTATATGGGTTGCAATGGAAATACACTGCTACAGTAGGCCGATCGAAGTCACTTAGGAGCGCTTTGAAAACAAAAAGTTTCCAGATCCCGACCAGACCTCCTTATGAATATGGGAAACACTGGTAACAGCATGCTACAATAGACTGGTCGAAGTCACATAGGAGTTCTTTGAAAACAAAAAGTTTCCTGACCCCGACCAGACCTACTTATATGGGCAGCACTGCTAACACACTGCCAAATAGGGCGGTCGATGTCACATAGGAGCACTTTGAAAACAAAAAGTTTCCAGACCCCGACCGGACCTACTTATATGGGCAGCACTGCTAACACACTGCTAAATAGGCCGGTCGATGTCACTTTGAAAACAAAAAGTTTCCAGACCGCGACAAGACCTACTTATATGGTAAACACTGGTAACACACTGCTACAATAGGCCGGTCGAAGTCACATAGGAGCACTTTGAAAACAAAAAGTTTCCAGACCCCGACCAGACCTACTTATGTATATGGGAAACACTGGTAACACACTGCTATAATAGGCCGGTCGAAGTCACATAGGAACACTTTGAAAACAAAAAGTTTCCAGACCCCGACCAGACCTACTTATATGGGAAACAGTGGTAACATACTGCTACAATAGGCCGGTCGAAGTCACATAGGAACACTTTGAAAACAAAAAGTTTAAAGAACCTGACCAGACCTACTTATATGGGTTGCAATGGTAACACACTGCTACAGTAGGCCGACCGAAGTCACATAGGAGCACGCTGAAAACAAAAAGTTTCCAGACCCCAACCATACCGAATTATATGGGCAGCAATGGTAACACACCGCTACAATATGCGGTTCGAAGTCACATAGGAGTTCTTTGAAAACAAAAAGTTTCCAGACCCCGACCAGACCTACTTATATGGGCAGCACTGCTAACACACTGCAACAATAGACAGGTCGAAGTCACAAAGGAGCACTTTGAAAACAAAAAATTTCCAGACCTCTACCAGACCTACTTATGTGGGTTGTAATGGTAATATACTGCTACAATAGGCCGATCGAAGTCACTTAGGAGCGCTTTGAAAACAAAAAGTTTCCAGACCCCGACCAGACCTCCTTATGAATATGGGAAACACAGGTAACACACTGCTACAATAGACCGGTCGAAGTCACATAGGAGCACTTTGAAAACAAAAAGTTTCCAGACCCCGACCAGTCCTACTTATATGGGCAGCACTGGTAACACACCGCTACAATATGCCGTTCGAAGTCACATAGGAGTTCTTTGAAAACAAAAAGTTTCCAGACCCCGACCAGACCTACTTATATGGGCAGCACTGCTAACACACTGCTAAATAGGCCGGTCGATGTCACATAGGAGCACTTTGAAAACAAAAAGTTTCCAGACCCCGACCAGACCTACTTATTTGGGCAGCACTGCTAACAAACTGCTATAATAGGCCGGTCGAAGTCACTTTGAAAACAAAAAGTTGCCAGACCGCGACAAGACCTACTTATATGGTAAACACTGGTAACACACTGCTACAATAGGCCGGTCGAAGTCACATAGGAGCACTTTGAAAACAAAACGTTTCCAGACCCCGACCAGACCTACTTATGTATATAGGAAATACTGGTAACACACTGCTATAATAGGCCGGTCGAAGTCATATAGGAGCACATTGAAAACAAAAAGTTTCCAGACCCCGACCAGACCTACTTATATGGGCAGCACTGGTAACACACTGCTAAATAGGCCGGTCGAAGTCACATAGGAGCACTTTGAAAACAAAAAGTTTCCAGACCCCGACCAGACCTACTTATATGGGTTGTAATGGTAATATACTGCTACAGTAGGCCGATCGAAGTCACTTAGGAGCGCTTTGAAAACAAAAAGTTTCCAGACCCCGACCAGACCTCCTTATGAATATGGGAAACACAGGTAACACACTGCTACAATAGACCGGTCGAAGTCACATAGGAGCACTTTGAAAACAAAAATTTTCCAGACCCCGACCGGACCTCCTTATGAATATGGGAATCACTGGTAACAGCATGCTACAATAGACTGGTCGAAGTCACATAGGAGTTCTTTGAAAACAAAAAGTTTCCTGACCCCGACCAGACCTACTTATATGGGCAGCACTGCTAACACACTGCCAAATAGGGCGGTCGATGTCACATAGGAGCACTTTGAAAACAAAAAGTTTCCAGACCCCGACCGGACCTTCTTATATGGGCAGCACTGCTAACACACTGCTAAATAGGCCGGTCGATGTCACTTTGAAAACAAAAAGTTTCCAGACCGCGACAAGACCTACTTATATGGTAAACACTGGTAACACACTGCTACAATAGGCCGGTCGAAGTCACATAGGAGCACTTTGAAAACAAAAAGTTTCCAGACCCCGACCAGACCTACTTATGTATATGGGAAACACTGGTAACACACTGCTATAATAGGCCGGTCGAAGTCACATAGGAACACTTTGAAAACAAAAAGTTTCCAGACCCCGACCAGACCTACTTATATGGGAAACAGTGGTAACATACTGCTACAATAGGCCGGTCGAAGTCACATAGGAACACTTTGAAAACAAAAAGTTTAAAGAACCTGACCAGACCTACTTATATGGGTTGCAATGGTAACACACTGCTACAGTAGGCCGACCGAAGTCACATAGGAGCACGCTGAAAACAAAAAGTTTCCAGACCCCAACCATACCGAATTATATGGGCAGCAATGGTAACACACCGCTACAATATGCGGTTCGAAGTCACATAGGAGTTCTTTGAAAACAAAAAGTTTCCAGACCCCGACCAGACCTACTTATATGGGCAGCACTGCTAACACACTGCAACAATAGACAGGTCGAAGTCACAAAGGAGCACTTTGAAAACAAAAAATTTCCAGACCTCTACCAGACCTACTTATGTGGGTTATAATGGTAATATACTGCTACAATAGGCCGATCGAAGTCACTTAGGAGCGCTTTGAAAACAAAAAGTTTCCAGACCCCGACCAGACCTCCTTATGAATATGGGAAACACAGGTAACACACTGCTACAATAGATCGGTCGAAGTCACATAGGAGCACTTTGAAAACAAAAAGTTTCCAGACCCCGACCAGTCCTACTTATATGGGCAGCACTGGTAACACACCGCTACAATATGCCGTTCGAAGTCACATAGGAGTTCTTTGAAAACAATAAGTTTCCACACCCCGACCAGACCTACTTATATGGGCAGCACTGCTAACACACTGCTAAATAGGCCGGTCGATGTCACATAGGAGCACTTTGAAAACAAAAAGTTTCCAGACCCCGACCAGACCTACTTATTTGGGCAGCACTGCTAACACACTGCTATAATAGGCCGGTCGAAGTCACTTTGAAAACAAAAAGTTGCCAGACCGCGACAAGACCTACTTATATGGTAAACACTGGTAACACACTGCTACAATAGGCCGGTCGAAGTCACATAGGAGCACTTTGAAAACAAAACGTTTCCAGACCCCGACCAGACCTACTTATGTATATAGGAAATACTGGTAACACACTGCTATAATAGGCCGGTCGAAGTCATATAGGAGCACATTGAAAACAAAAAGTTTCCAGACCCCGACCAGACCTACTTATATGGGCAGCACTGGTAACACACTGCTAAATAGGCCGGTCGAAGTCACATAGGAGCACTTTGAAAACAAAAAGTTTCCAGACCCCGACCAGACCTACTTATATGGGTTGTAATGGTAATATACTGCTACAGTAGGCCGATCGAAGTCACTTAGGAGCGCTTTGAAAACAAAAAGTTTCCAGACCCCGACCAGACCTCCTTATGAATATGGGAAACACAGGTAACACACTGCTACAATAGACCGGTCGAAGTCACATAGGAGCACTTTGAAAACAAAAATTTTCCAGACCCCGACCAGACCTACTTATGTATATGGGAAACACTGGAAACACATTGCTATAATAGGCCGGTCGAAGTCCCATAGGAACACTTTGAAAACAAAAAGTTTCCAGACCCCGACCAGACCTACTTATATGGGAAACAGTGGTAACATACTGCTACAATAGGCCGGTCGAAGTCACATTGAAACACTTTGAAAACAAAAAGTTTAAAGAACCCGACCAGACCTACTTATATGGGTTGCAATGGTAACACACTGCTACAGTAGGCCGATCGAAGTCACATATTAGCACTTTGAAATCAAAAAGTTTCCAGACCCCGACTAGACCTCCTTATGAATATGGGAAACACTGGTAACACCATGCTACAATAGACTGGTCGAAGTCACATAGGAGTTCTTTGAAAACAAAAAGTTTCCTGACCCCGACCAGACCTACTTATATGGGCAGCACTGGTAACACACTGCTAAATAGGCCGGTCGAAGTCACATAGGAGCACTTTGAAAACAAAAAGTTTCCAGACCCCGACCAGACCTACTTATATGGGTTGTAATGGTAATATACTGCTACAGTAGGCCAATCGAAGTCACTTAGGAGCGCTTTGAAAACAAAAAGTTTCCAGACCCCGACCAGACCTCCTTATGAATATGGGAAACACAGGTAACACACTGCTACAATAGACCGGTCGAAGTCACATAGGAGCACTTTGAAAACAAAAAGTTTCCAGACCCCGACCAGACCTACTTATATGGGCAGCACTGGTAACACACCGCTACAATATGCCGTTCGAAGTCACATAGGAATTCTTTGAAAACAAAAAGTTTCCAGACCCCGACCAGACCTACTTATATGGGCAGCACTGCTAACACACTGCTAAATAGGCCGGTCGATGTCACATAGGAGCACTTTGAAAACAAAAAGTTTCCAGACCCCGACCAGACCTACTTATTTGGGCAGCACTGCTAACACACTGCTATAATAGGCCGGTCGAAGTCACTTTGAAAACAAAAAGTTTCCAGACCGCGACAAGACCTACTTATATGGTAAACACTGGTAACACACTGCTACAATAGGCCGGTCGAAGTCACATAGGAGCACTTTGAAAACAAAACGTTTCCAGACCCCGACCAGACCTACTTATGTATATAGGAAATACTGGTAACACACTGCTATAATAGGCCGGTCGAAGTCATATAGGAGCACATTGAAAACAAAAAGTTTCCAGACTCCGACCAGACCTACTTATGTATAAAGGGAAACACTTGTAACACACTGCTATAATACGCCGGTCGAAGACCCATAGGAACACTTTGAAAACAAAAAGTTTAAAGAACCCGACCAGACCTACTTATTTGGGAAACAGTGGTAACATACTGCTACAATAGGCCGGTCGAAGTCACATTGGAACACTTTGAAAACAAAAAGTTTAAAGAACCCGACCAGACCTACTTATATGGGTTGCAATGGTAATACACTGCTACAGTAGGCCGATCGAAGTCACTTAGGAGCGCTTTGAAAACAAAAAGTTTCCAGATCCCGACCAGACCTCCTTATGAATATGGGAAACACTGGTAACAGCATGCTACAATAGACTGGTCGAAGTCACATAGGAGTTCTTTGAAAACAAAAAGTTTCCTGACCCCGACCAGACCTACTTATATGGGCAGCACTGCTAACACACTGCCAAATAGGGCGGTCGATGTCGCATAGGAGCACTTTGAAAACAAAAAGTTTCCAGACCTTGACCAGACCTACTTATATGGGCAGCACTGCTAACACACTGCTAAATAGGCCGGTCGATGTCACTTTGAAAACAAAAAGTTTCCAGACCGCGACAAGACCTTCTTATATGGTAAACACTGGTAACACACTGCTACAATAGGCCGGTCGAAGTCACATAGGAGCACTTTGAAAGCAAAACGTTTCCAGACCCCGACCAGACCTACTTATGTATATGGGAAATACTGGTAACACACTGCTATAATAGGCCGGTCGAAGTCACATAGGAGCACATTGAAAACAAAAAGTTTCCAGACCCCGACCAGACCTACTTATGTATATGGGAAATACTGGTAACACACTGCTATAATAGGCCGGTCGAAGTCACACAGGAGCACATTGAAAACAAAAAGTTTCCTGACCCCGACCAGACCTACTTATATGGGCAGCACTGGTAACACACTGCTAAATAGGCCGGTCGAAGTCACATAGGAGCACTTTGAAAACAAAAAGTTTCCAGACCCCGTCCAGACCTACTTATATGGGTTGTAATGGTAATATACTGCTACAGTAGGCCGATCGAAGTCACTTAGGAGCGCTTTGAAAACAAAAAGTTTCCAGACCCCGACCAGACCTCCTTATGAATATGGGAAACACAGGTAACACACTGCTACAATAGACCGGTCGAAGTCACATAGGAGCACTTTGAAAACAAAAAGTTTCCAGACCCCGACCAGACCTACTTATATGGGCAGCACTGGTAACACACCGCTACAATATGCCGTTCGAAGTCACATAGGAATTCTTTGAAAACAAAAAGTTTCCAGACCCCGACCAGACCTACTTATGTATATAGGAAATACTGGTAACACACTGCTATAATAGGCCGGTCGAAGTCATATAGGAGCACATTGAAAACAAAAAGTTTCCAGACCCCGACCAGACCTACTTATGTATAAAGGGAAACACTTGTAACACACTGCTATAATAGGCCGGTCGAAGACCCATAGGAATACTTTGAAAACAAAAAGTTTAAAGAACCCGACCAGACCTACTTATATGGGAAACAGTGGTAACATACTGCTACAATAGGCCGGTCGAAGTCACATTGGAACACTTTGAAAACAAAAAGATTAAAGAACCCGACCAGACCTACTTATATGGGTTGCAATGGTAACACACTGCTACAGTAGGCCGATCGAAGTCACATAGGAGCACTTTGAAATCAAAAAGTTTCCAGACCCCGACTAGACCTCCTTATGAATATGGGAAACACTGGTAACACCATGCTACAATAGACTGGTCGAAGTCACATAGGAGTTCTTTGAAAACAAAAAGTTTCCTGACCCCGACCAGACCTACTTATATGGGCAGCACTGGTAACACACCGCTACAATATGCCGTTTGAAGTCACATGGGAGTTCTTTGAAAACAAAAAGTTTCCAGACCCCGACCAGACCTACTTATATGGGCAGCACTGCTAACACACTGCTAAATAGGCCGGTCGATGTCACATAGGAGCACTTTGAAAACAAAAAGTTTCCAGACCCCGACCAGACCTACTTATATGGGTTGCAATGGTAATACACTGCTACAGTAGGCCGATCGAAGTCACTTAGGAGCGCTTTGAAAACAAAAAGTTTCCAGATCCCGACCAGACCTTCTTATGAATATGGGAAACTCTGGTAACAGCATGCTACAATAGACTGGTCGAAGTCACATAGGAGTTCTTTGAAAACAAAAAGTTTCCAGACCCCGACCAGACCTACTTATATGGGCAGCACTGCTAACACACTGCCAAATAGGGCGGTCGATGTCGCATAGGAGCACTTTGAAAACAAAAGGTTTCCAGACCCCGACAAGACCTATTTATATGGGCAGCACTGCTAACACACTGCTAAATAGGCCGGTCGATGTCACTTTAAAAACAAAAAGTTTCCAGACCGCGACAAGACCTACTTATATGCCGTTCGAAGTCACATAGGAACACTTTGAAAACAAAAAGTTTCCAGACCCCGACCAGACCTACTTATATGGGAAACAGTGGTAACATACTGCTACAATAGGCCGGTCAAAGTCACATAGGAACACTTTGAAAACAAAAAGTTTAAAGAACCCGACCAGACCTACTTATATGGGTTGCAATGGTAACACACTGCTGCAGTGGGCCGACCGAAATCACATAGGAGCACGTTGAAAACAAAAAGTTTCCAGACCCCAACCATACCGAATTATATGGGCAGCAATGGTAACACACCGCTACAATATGCCGTTCGAAGTCACATACGAGTTCTTTGAAAACAAAAAGTTTCCAGACCCCGACCAAACCTACTTATATGGGCAGCACTGCTAACACACTGCAACAATAGACAGGTCGAAGTCACAAAGGAGCACTTTGAAAACAAAAAATTTCCAGACCCCGACCAGACCTAATTATATGGGTTGTAATGGTAATATACTGCTACAGTCGGCCGATCGAAGTCACTTAGGAGCGCTTTGAAAACAAAAAGTTTCCAGACCCCGACCAGACCTCCTTATGAATATGGGAAACACAGGTAACACACTGCTACAATAGACCGGTCGAAGTCACATAGGAGCAATTTGAAAACAAAAAGTTTCCAGACCCCGACCAGACCTACTTATATGGGCAGCACTGGGAACACACCGCTACAATATGCCGTTCGAAGTCACATAGGAGTTCTTTGAAAACAAAAAGTTTCCAGACCCCGACCAGACCTACTTATATGGGCAGCACTGCTAACACACTGCTAAATAGGCCGGTCGATGTCACATAGGAGCACTTTGAAAACAAAAAGTTTCCAGACCCGGCCCGACCTACTTATTTCGGCAGCACTGCTAACACACTGCTATAATAGGCCGGTCGAAGTCACTTTGAAAACAAAAAGTTTCCAGACCGCGACAAGACCTACTTATATGGTAAACACTGGTAACACACTGCTACAATAGGCCGGTCGAAGTCACATAGGAGCACTTTGAAAACAAAACGTTTCCAGACCCCGACCAGACCTACTTATGTATATAGGAAATACTGGTAACACACTGCTATAATAGGCCGGTCGAAGTCACATAGGAACACTTTGAAAACAAAAAGTTTCCAGACCCCGACCAGACCTACTTATTTGGGCAGCACTGCTAACACACTGCTATAATAGGCCGGTCGAAGTCACTTTGAAAACAAAAAGTTTCCAGACCGCGACAAGACCTACTTATATGGTAAACACTGGTAACACACTGCTACAATAGGCCGGTCGAAGTCACATAGGAGCACTTTGAAAACAAAACGTTTCCAGACCCCGACCAGACCTACTTATGTATAGGAAATACTGGTAACACACTGCTATAATAGGCCGGTCGAAGTCATATAGGAGCACATTGAAAACAAAAAGTTTCCAGACCCCGACCAGACCTACTTATGTATAAAGGGAAACACTTGTAACACACTGCTATAATAGGCAGGTCGAAGACCCATAGGAATACTTTGAAAACAAAAAGTTTAAAGAACCCGACCAGACCTACTTATATGGGAAACAGTGGTAACATACTGCTATAATAGGCCGGTCGAAGTCACATAGGAACACTTTGAAAACAAAAAGTTTCCAGACCCCGACCAGACCTCCTTATGAATATGGGAAACACTGGTAACACCATGCGACAATAGACTGTTCGAAGTCACATAGGAGTTCTTTGAAAACAAAAAGTTTCCTGACCCCGACCAGACCTACTTATATGGTAAACACTGGTAACATACTGCTACATTAGGCCGGTCGAAGTCACATTGGAACACTTTGAAAACAAAAAGTTTAAAGAACCCGACCAGACCTACTTATATGGGTTGCAATGGTAACACACTGCTACAGTAGGCCGATCGAAGTCACATAGGAGAACTTTGAAATTAAAAAGTTTCCAGACCCCGACTAGACCTCCTTATGAATATGGGAAACACTGGTAACACCATGCTACAATAGACTGGTCGAAGTCACAT
Source organism: Drosophila immigrans (assembly GCA_963583835.1). Taxonomy (NCBI): domain Eukaryota; kingdom Metazoa; phylum Arthropoda; class Insecta; order Diptera; family Drosophilidae; genus Drosophila; species Drosophila immigrans. Next base: position 33,437,701 of record OY757142.1, read on the forward strand.
ATGAGTACTTTGAAAACAAAAAGTTTCCAGACCGGGACCAGACCTACTTATATGGGCTGCAATGGTAACATACTGCTTAATAGGCCGGTCGAAGTCACATAGGAGCACTTTGAAAACAAAAAGTTTCCAGACCCCGACCAGACCTAATTAAATTGGCAGCACTAGTAACATACTGCTACAATAGGCCGGTCGAAGTTACATATGAGTACTTTGAAAACAAAAAGTTTCCAGACCGGGACCAGACCTACTTATATGGGCTGCAATGGTAACATACTGCTTAATAGGCTGGTCGATGTCACATGGGAACACTTTGAAAACAAAAAGTTTCCAGACCCCGACCAGACCTACTTATATGGGCAGCACTGGTACCACACTGCTTAATAGGCCAGTCGAAGTCACACAGAAGCAATTTGAAAACAAAAAGTTTCCAGACCCCAACCAGACCACCTTATATGGGCAGCACTGGTAACACACTGCTAAATAGGCCGGTCGAAGTCACATAGGAGCACTTTGAAAACAAAAAGTTTCCAGACCCCGACCAGACCTACTTATATGGGTTGCAATGGTAATACACTGCTACAGTAGGCCGATCGAAGTCACTTAGGAGCGCTTTGAAAACAAAAAGTTTCCAGATCCCGACCAGACCTTCTTATGAATATGGGAAACACTGGTAACAGCATTCTACAATAGACTGGTCGAAGTCACATAGGAGTTCTTTGAAAACAAAAAGTTTCCAGACCCCGACCAGACCTACTTATATGGGCAGCACTGCTAACACACTGCCAAATAGGGCGGTCGATGTCGCATAGGAGCACTTTGAAAACAAAAGGTTTCCAGACCCCGACAAGACCTACTTATATGGGCAGCACTGCTAACACACTGCTAAATAGGCCGGTCGATGTCACATAGGAGCACTTTGAAAACAAAAAGTTTCCAGACCCCGACCAGACCTACTTATATGCCGTTCGAAGTCACATAGGAACACTTTGAAAACAAAAAGTTTCCAGACCCCGACCAGACCTACTTATATGGGAAACAGTGGTAACATACTGCTATAATAGGCCGGTCGAAGTCACATAGGAACACTTTGAAAACAAAAAGTTTCCAGACCCCGACCAGACCTCCTTATGAATATGGGAAACACTGGTAACACAATGCGACAATAGACTGTTCGAAGTCACATAGGAGTTCTTTGAAAACAAAAAGTTTCCTGACCCCGACCAGACCTACTTATATGGTAAACACTGGTAACATACTGCTACATTAGGCCGGTCGAAGTCACATTGGAACACTTTGAAAACAAAAAGTTTAAAGAACCCGACCAGACCTACTTATATGGGTTGCAATGGTAACACACTGCTACAGTAGGCCGATCGAAGTCACATAGGAGAACTTTGAAATTAAAAAGTTTCCAGACCCCGACTAGACCTCCTTATGAATATGGGAAACACTGGTAACACCATGCTACAATAGACTGGTCGAAGTCACATATGAGTACTTTGAAAACAAAAAGTTTCCAGACCGGGACCAGACCTACTTATATGGGCTGCAATGGTAACATACTGCTTAATAGGCCGGTCGAAGTCACATAGGAGCACTTTGAAAACAAAAAGTTTCCAGACCCCGACCAGACCTAATTAAATTGGCAGCACTAGTAACATACTGCTACAATAGGCCGGTCGAAGTTACATATGAGTACTTTGAAAACAAAAAGTTTCCAGACCGGGACCAGACCTACTTATATGGGCTGCAATGGTAACATACTGCTTAATAGGCTGGTCGATGTCACATGGGAACACTTTGAAAACAAAAAGTTTCCAGACCCCGACCAGACCTACTTATATGGGCAGCACTGGTACCACACTGCTTAATAGGCCAGTCGAAGTCACACAGAAGCAATTTGAAAACAAAAAGTTTCCAGACCCCAACCAGACCACCTTATATGGGCAGCACTGGTAACACACTGCTAAATAGGCCGGTCGAAGTCACATAGGAGCACTTTGAAAACAAAAAGTTTCCAGACCCCGACCAGACCTACTTATATGGGTTGCAATGGTAATACACTGCTACAGTAGGCCGATCGAAGTCACTTAGGAGCGCTTTGAAAACAAAAAGTTTCCAGATCCCGACCAGACCTTCTTATGAATATGGGAAACACTGGTAACAGCATTCTACAATAGACTGGTCGAAGTCACATAGGAGTTCTTTGAAAACAAAAAGTTTCCAGACCCCGACCAGACCTACTTATATGGGCAGCACTGCTAACACACTGCCAAATAGGGCGGTCGATGTCGCATAGGAGCACTTTGAAAACAAAAGGTTTCCAGACCCCGACAAGACCTACTTATATGGGCAGCACTGCTAACACACTGCTAAATAGGCCGGTCGATGTCACTTTGAAAACAAAAAGTTTCCAGACCGCGACAAGACCTACTTATATGCCGTTCGAAGTCACATAGGAACACTTTTATTTATTTTTATTTATTTATTTAAAGTCGACTATGAACAGTCGACATTGAAGAAATTAATATAATTATGGCTAAAAGAGTAACATTATGATTAAAAATATTTTTATAGTTTAAAATAGAAAAAAATAATTCAGTTAAAATTAAAATTTGAAATCTCTGGGGGTGTTTAAGCAATATTAATCTAACCCAGCATTCGCTGCATGGATTGGGGAAAACCCAGAAAAAACCCAATCAGGTCAGATGGTAGGTTAGTTAGCTAGTATTAAATTTTTGTTTTAATTTCCAACACCATGTTAGTTATTAATTATTGTTAGCTAAGAATGATAGAATACAATTTTTAATATTTATAAGAGATGCATCGGCGTTGAAAACACAGTAGAGTCTGTTGTAGTCAGCACAGAGAACTCGAAAAGGTTCATGCTTAGAATAGTTAGTTGTACATAGGTTAAGCGATAAAGGTGTGAAGTTACGTGTATGTCTAACTGGGACAGAAAGGTTTATATGCCTAAGCAGGTAGGGAGAATCAATTTCACCCTTAAGTAGTTTGACTATAAACATAACCCCAAGCATGCTACGACGATTAGTTAATGAGGGAAGATTAAGTAAAAGAAGTCTACTATAATAAGAGGGTAAGTCAATACCTGGAACCCAGTTAAAGCCTCTCAACGCAAAAAGCAGAAATTTTTTTTGTACAGACTCGATAAGATTTATATGATTTGAGTATTGTGGTGACCAAATACAAGAACCGTATTCCAGAATGGGACGGACAAGCGAAACAAAAAGAAGCTTTGTCGTATAAGGGTCATCAAATTCCTTTGCCCATCGCTTGATGAACCCAAGAACTTGAGTCGCTTTGTTGACAGTAATTGAAATGTGTTTGTCAAACTTTAGCCTATGATCTAGAAGAACTCCTAAATCATTCACATCGTCTACTCTAATCAGAGGTACCATATTAAGAGTATAATTACAGATGTTAGCAGAGTTTCTGTAAAACGACATAACCTTACATTTCGAACAATTTAGTAGTAGATAATTACTTTCACACCAGGAATAAAAACGATCAAGATCAGCTTGCAATAGAGAGTTAGAAGCTATATTATTATAAGTTAGGCAAATCTTGACATCATCAGCATACATTAAGATATTAGACTTTAAAATAACATTGGGAAGATCGTTAATGAAAAGGTTAAAAAGAAGAGGACCGAGATGACTACCCTGAGGAACACCTGAGGTTACAAAGACAGGTTTAGAAGTTGCGGATTTAAATATTACTGTTTGAGTTCTATTATTAAGATAGTCAGATACCCATAACAGGAAATTGTATGGAAATCCAATCAAGTTTAATTTTTTAACTAAAAGGAAATGGTTAACAGAGTCAAAAGCTTTACTAAAGTCAGTATAAATAACATCAGTCTGCAACTTATTCTGAAAACCTTTGATCACTAGAGAAGAAAACTCTAATAGATTGGTAGTCGTAGATCTCTGTTTAACAAAACCATGCTGGAAGGGAGAGACAATAGATCTACAAAAATGACTAAGTTGAGATGTAATAATTTTCTCAAAAAGTTTCGGTATAGCGGACAATTTGGAAATACCTCTATAATTATTAACGTTATGTTTAGAACCATTTTTATGCAAGGGGATTATGAATGAATCCTTCCATATAGCCGGGAAAGAGGCAGACTCAACAGACATAATAAATAATTTATGTAAAAGTAAATGCAATGATTCCGCACAATACCTAAGGACACAGCCTGGAATACCATCTGGACCGGGTGAAAATACAGGTTTTATTTGATTGAGTTCGCTTAAAACGGAGCATTCAGTGATCACCGGCTCAGGAATAAAGTTAGACTTTTGCAAGTTATAGGGATAAGATATATGGGGTGAATAGCTGTCTATTGAGTAAGTAGATTGAAAGAAGTCTGCAAACAGATCGGCAGCGGCCTGATCACTGCATGCAGTCTTATTTTGAAATGAAATTGAGGAAGGTAGTGAAGAACATTTTCGTTTAGAGTTAACAAAACTATAGAACTGTCTAGGATTCTGAGCAAACTGTAACCGACACCGACGCAGATAAATATTGTAAAGTTGGGTGTTAAGTGAAACGAAATTCGATTTAGCAATAGCATATCGCGCGAAATCAGAAGAATTTCCTGTGCGTTGATATTTTTTGAAATATCGAGACTTTAGGTTTTTTAACCCACTTAATTCCCGAGAAAACCAAAGTGGCCTATTAGACTTCAATGGATATCTACGAGGAACACACTGGACAAAAAAATTTTGTAAAGTATTATAAAAAATAGTCAAAGCACATTCTAGATTTATGGAATCATGAAAAAGAGACCAATCATAATTTAAGATGAGGTCATTTAATTTATAAAAATTTGCCTTTTTAAAACACAGTGGTCTATTTACTGGCTTAGGTATGTCAATGAGCTCAGAAACCGGTAGTTCAATTGACAACTCTAAAGTTGGATGATAAGAATCTTCAGGAACTACAAGAGGGTCAATTCTACGTACGGAGGCATAGACAGGATCTGATACAAATACTAAGTCAAGAAGACGGTTATTGCAGTTAAAAATATGGTTAATTTGTGATAGAGAAAGATCAAGAAGGCCATTTAGAAATTCATGCGGAAAAGAAGGAACTAGAGTATTATTTTCAGCAGACCAAGATATATTTGGTAAATTAAAATCACCAAGCACAAACAAAGATTCGCTATCTAGTAGTTTGGAGGATATAGACTTTAAAATAGATAAGTGTTGAAAATAAACAGAAATATCAGATTGAGGTGGGATGTACGAACAAGTGATATAGGCTGAAGTTTGACCAAACGTTGTCTTAATGGCGACAAATTCAATGCCGGACTCCGAGCAGATTAATTCCGATTTAAGATCAGAATCAACAGCAATAAGAACACCACCACCAATTCTAGACAAACGGTCACATCTATAAGATGTAAATTTATTACTAAAGAGAGATAAGTTAGAAATTTCTGGCTTTAACCAAGTTTCAGTAAACACTAAGATACTATGTTCAAAGCAGAAACTATCTAGATAGACTTTAGATAGTTTAGATTTAATGCCCCTTACGTTTTGATACGCTATACGAATAGGGGAGGTAAGCTGAACAGGATAAGTATTTAGTTTTTTGAAGCATTAGTGTTAGTTTTATTAACAGTAGGAGCTTGAGCTAAGGTGATATTAGGTTGAAAATGTACTGGGATGATGTTACGTTTCTTTGGCCTGAACTCATGTACCACCATATGAGGTGGCCAGAAACTCGGGTCACACAATAACGAAAATGAGTCGGAAGGAACAGTTAATTTAAATGATGCAATTTCCCGAGGAGTTGAGAAATTGAATTTTTGTATGGTTACCGACGCCGTGGATTTTGTGGCGATATAAGCGGAGATGGACTCGCACGAAGTATCAGCAGATAATCGAGAAATGAATATCTGCTTTCTCGGAGCCACAACAGAAAATAAGGGGCTGTTAGTATTAACAATAATATTGGGAGCAGTAGGTGGTGAGGCAATAATCGGACAATAAGGAATAGAGGATCCGTCCGAGGCCTCAATACACACATTTGGAATCGGGGGTATTAAAGAAATTTTGGTTCGTTCCGCTGATGAACGATTGCCACCACTAATTAAAGTAGTTTTTTCAGACTGAATGGAGGGGGATGGCTCTACAGGAATGCAAGGAGACGAAGGCAGCGGTGAAAATACAAGAAGTGGAGGACCATCAGGTTTGGGAGCAGATTGCGGGTCCGAGCAGGGCTTTGTAGGCGTCTTAAATTCGTATTGACCAAGCAATTCCATACTAGTATCAAATTCACTTGAAAGAGACTTGGTCATTGAGCGAAGTTTAGCAAATTGGTTTTTCACGTAGTTATACATACGAGAAAAATCCAATTGCTTTTCAATGCATACCGGACATGACCACTTAATTCCACCGCTGCCCTTTTTCACAGCAGCGTTGATCTTATCATGATCGCGCCCGGTAATGCCTGCACATTTTATATGCATCAAACTATCACACAGCCAACAAGAAACAAACTTTGGCTGGTCTCCATCACGAGACGGCCCATAGGCACAATTTAATTTGCAGCACTGCATAATTATATAAATATATATATAACAGAAAATGAAAATAGATTAAAAATAAAATAATAATTAAAATGTTTGCAAAAATTTATGTATGGATTCCGATTGGGTGCTGTAAGTGAAAAGTCACTACCAGTCGGTTGCACAATTAAGCTTGAAATTCCCACTGGGTCGCGAAATAACGGACAAGCAGTGTAAGACGGCGAGCGAAAACAAAAACACCCAACAACAACTTGCCTATTAGGCGCAGCAAAAGAGAGCAAATATATATTCACCACACAAAACTGCACAGCGAACACACTGACAAACCTGGGTTGCAAACGACTACCGGAGAAAACCAAAACAAAGATTTTAAAGACACAAGCAATGAGCACAGCGACTTTAAATTTGTAATTTACAAATTATATTACTAGCAATATAATAAACTTTAACACAAATCATGCACCAAAAGGTTAATATAGATAAATAACTAAAAGTCACAAATTAATATGCTTTTAAGACACAGATAAACACAGAATTAGGCGGAGCAAGACAAAACACAACTGATGCTTACGAAGTACTCAGACAAATCTCTTTGAAAACAAAAAGTTTCCAGACCCCGACCAGACCTACTTATATGGGAAACAGTGGTAACATACTGCTACAATAGGCCGGTCAAAGTCACATAGGAACACTTTGAAAACAAAAAGTTTAAAGAACCCGACCAGACCTACTTATATGGGTTGCAATGGTAACACACTGCTGCAGTGGGCCGACCGAAATCACATAGGAGCACGTTGAAAACAAAAAGTTTCCAGACCCCAACCATACCGAATTATATGGGCAGCAATGGTAACACACCGCTACAATATGCCGTTCGAAGTCACATACGAGTTCTTTGAAAACAAAAAGTTTCCAGACCCCGACCAGACCTACTTATATGGGCAGCACTGCTAACACACTGCAACAATAGACAGGTCGAAGTCACAAAGGAGCACTTTGAAAACAAAAAATTTCCAGACCCCGACCAGACCTACTTATATGGGTTGTAATGGTAATATACTGCTACAGTAGGCCGATCGAAGTCACTTAGGAGCGCTTTGAAAACAAAAAGTTTCCAGACCCCGACCAGACCTCCTTATGAATATGGGAAACACAGGTAACACACTGCTACAATAGACCGGTCGAAGTCACATAGGAGCACTTTGAAAACAAAAAGTTTCCAGACCCCGACCAGACCTACTTATATGGGCAGCACTGGTAACACACCGCTACAATATGCCGTTCGAAGTCACATAGGAGTTCTTTGAAAACAAAAAGTTTCCAGACCCCGACCAGACCTACTTATATGGGCAGCACTGCTAACACACTGCTAAATAGGCCGGTCGATGTCACATAGGAGCACTTTGAAAACAAAAAGTTTCCAGACCCCGACCAGACCTACTTATTTGGGCAGCACTGCTAACACACTGCTATAATAGGCCGGTCGAAGTCACTTTGAAAACAAAAAGTTTCCAGACCGCGACAAGACCTACTTATATGGTAAACACTGGTAACACACTGCTACAATAGGCCGGTCGAAGTCACATAGGAGCACTTTGAAAACAAAACGTTTCCAGACCCCGACCAGACCTACTTATTTGGGCAGCACTGCTAACACACTGCTATAATAGGCCGGTCGATGTCACTTTGAAAACAAAAAGTTTCCAGACCGCGACCAGACCTACTTATATGCCGTTCGAAGTCACATAGGAACACTTTGAAAACAAAAAGTTTCCAGACCCCGACCAGACCTACTTATATGGGAAACAGTGGTAACATACTGCTACAATAGGCCGGTCAAAGTCACATAGGAACACTTTGAAAACAAAAAGTTTAAAGAACCCGACCAGACCTACTTATATGGGTTGCAATGGTAACACACTGCTGCAGTGGGCCGACCGAAATCACATAGGAACACTTTGAAAACAAAAAGTTTAAAGAACCCGACCAGACCTACTTATATGGGTTGCAATGGTAACACACTGCTACAGTAGGCCGATCGAAGTCACATAGGAGCACTTTGAAAACAAAAAGTTTCCAGACCCCAACCATACCAAATTATATGGGCAGCAATGGTAACACACCGCTACAATATGCCGTTCGAAGTCACATAGGAGTTCTTTGAAAACAAAAAGTTTCCAGACCCCGACCAGACCTACTTATATGGGCAGCACTGCTAACACACTGCAACAATAGACAGGTCGAAGTCACATAGGAGCACTTTGAAAACAAAAAATTTCCAGACCCCGACCAGACCTACTTATATGGGTTGCAATGGTAATACACTGCTACAGTAGGCCGATCGAAGTCACATGGGAGTTCTTTGAAAACAAAAAGTTTCCAGACCCCGACCAGACCTACTTATATGGGCAGCACTGCTAACACACTGCTAAATAGGCCGGTCGATGTCACATAGGAGCACTTTGAAAACAAAAAGTTTCCAGACCCCGACCAGACCTACTTATTTGGGCAGCAATGGTAACATACTGCTTAATAGGCCGGTCGATGTCACATAGGAGCACTTTGAAAACAAAAAGTTTCCAGACCCCGACCAGACCTACTTATATGGGCAGCACTGCTAACACACTGCTAAATAGGCCGGTCGATGTCACATAGGAGCACTTTGAAAACAAAAAGTTTCCAGACCCCGACCAGACCTACTTATTTGGGCAGCAATGGTAACATACTGCTTAATAGGCCGGTCGATGTCACATAGGAGCACTTTGAAAACAAAAAGTTTCCAGACCCCGACCAGACCTACTTATTTGGGCAGCAATGGTAACATACTGCTTAATAGGCCGGTCGATGTCACACAGAAGCAATTTGAAAACAAAAAGTTTCCAGACCCCGACCAGACCTACTTATGTATAAAGGGAAACACTTGTAACACACTGCTATAATAGGCCGGTCGAAGACCCATAGGAACACTTTGAAAACAAAAAGTTTAAAGAACCCGACCAGACCCACTTATATGGGAAACAGTGGTAACATACTGCTACAATAGGCCGGTCGAAGTCACATTGGAACACTTTGAAAACAAAAAGTTTAAAGAACCCGACCAGACCTACTTATATGGGTTGCAATGGTAACACACTGCTACAGTAGGCCGATCGAAGTCACATAGGAGCACTTTGAAAAAAAAAAGTTTCCAGACCCCGACTAGACCTCCTTATAAATATGGGAAACACTGGTAACACCATGCTACAATAGACTGGTCGAAGTCACATAGGAGTTCTTTGAAAACAAAAAGTTTCCTGACCCCGACCAGACCTACTTATATGGGCAGCACTGGTAACACACTGCTAAATAGGCCGGTCGAAGTCACATAGGAGCAATTTGAAAACAAAAAGTTTCCAGACCCCGACCAGACCTACTTATATGGGCAGCACTGCTAACACACTGCTAAATAGGCCGGTCGATGTCACTTTGAAAACAAAAAGTTTCCAGACCGCGACAAGACCTTCTTATATGGTAAACACTGGTAACACACTGCTACAATAGGCCGGTCGAAGTCACATAGGAGCACTTTGAAAGCAAAACGTTTCCAGACCCCGACCAGACCTACTTATGTATATGGGAAATACTGGTAACACACTGCTATAATAGGCCGGTCGAAGTCACATAGGAGCACATTGAAAACAAAAAGTTTCCAGACCCCGACCAGACCTACTTATGTATATGGGAAATACTGGTAACACACTGCTATAATAGGCCGGTCGAAGTCACACAGGAGCACATTGAAAACAAAAAGTTTCCTGACCCCGACCAGACCTACTTATATGGGCAGCACTGGTAACACACTGCTAAATAGGCCGGTCGAAGTCACATAGGAGCACTTTGAAAACAAAAAGTTTCCAGACCCCGTCCAGACCTACTTATATGGGTTGTAATGGTAATATACTGCTACAGTAGGCCGATCGAAGTCACTTAGGAGCGCTTTGAAAACAAAAAGTTTCCAGACCCCGACCAGACCTCCTTATGAATATGGGAAACACAGGTAACACACTGCTACAATAGACCGGTCGAAGTCACATAGGAGCACTTTGAAAACAAAAAGTTTCCAGACCCCGACCAGACCTACTTATATGGGCAGCACTGGTAACACACCGCTACAATATGCCGTTCGAAGTCACATAGGAATTCTTTGAAAACAAAAAGTTTCCAGACCCCGACCAGACCTACTTATGTATATAGGAAATACTGGTAACACACTGCTATAATAGGCCGGTCGAAGTCATATAGGAGCACATTGAAAACAAAAAGTTTCCAGACCCCGACCAGACCTACTTATGTATAAAGGGAAACACTTGTAACACACTGCTATAATAGGCCGGTCGAAGACCCATAGGAATACTTTGAAAACAAAAAGTTTAAAGAACCCGACCAGACCTACTTATATGGGAAACAGTGGTAACATACTGCTACAATAGGCCGGTCGAAGTCACATTGGAACACTTTGAAAACAAAAAGATTAAAGAACCCGACCAGACCTACTTATATGGGTTGCAATGGTAACACACTGCTACAGTAGGCCGATCGAAGTCACATAGGAGCACTTTGAAATCAAAAAGTTTCCAGACCCCGACTAGACCTCCTTATGAATATGGGAAACACTGGTAACACCATGCTACAATAGACTGGTCGAAGTCACATAGGAGTTCTTTGAAAACAAAAAGTTTCCTGACCCCGACCAGACCTACTTATATGGGCAGCACTGGTAACACACTGCTAAATAGGCCGGTCGAAGTCACATAGGAGCACTTTGAAAACAAAAAGTTTCCAGATCCCGACCAGACCTAATTAAATTCTCAGCACTAGTAACATACTGCTACAATAGGCCGGTCGAAGTTACATATGAGTACTTTGAAAACAAAAAGTTTCCAGACCGGGACCAGACCTACTTATATGGGCAGCAATGGTAACATACTGCTTAATAGGCCGGTCGATGTCACATAGGAGCATTTTGAAAACAAAAAGTTTTCAGACCCCGACCAGACCTACTTATATGGGCAGCAATGGTACCACTCTGCTTAATAGGCCGGTCGAAGTCACACAGAAGCAATTTGAAAACAAAAAGTTTCCAGACCCCGACCAGACCTAATTAAATTGGCAGCACTAGTAACATACTGCTACAATAGGCCGGTCGAAGTCACATATGAGTACTTTGAAAACAAAAAGTTTCCAGACCGGGACCAGACCTACTTATATGGGCTGCAATGGTAACATACTGCTTAATAGGCTGGTCGATGTCACATGGGAGCACTTTGAAAACAAAAAGTTTCCAGACCCCGACCAGACCTACTTATATGGGCAGCACTGGTACCACACTGCTTAATAGGCCAGTCGAAGTCACACAGAAGCAATTTGAAAACAAAAAGTTTCCAGACCCCAACCAGACCACCTTATATGGGCAGCACTTTGAAAACAAAAAGTTTCCTGACCCCGACCAGACCTACTTATATGGGCAGCACTGCTAATACACTGCTAAATAGGCCGGTCGATGTCACTTTGAAAACAAAAAGTTTCCAGACCCCGACCAGACCTACTTATATGGGCAGCACTGGTACCACACTGCTTAATAGGCCGGTCGAAGTCACACAGAAGCAATTTGAAAACAAAAAGTTTCCAGACCCCGACCAGACCTAATTAAATTGGCAGCACTAGTAACATACTGCTACAATAGGCCGGTCGAAGTCACATATGAGTACTTTGAAAACAAAAAGTTTCCAGACCGGGACCAGACCTACTTATATGGGCAGCACTGGTAACACACTGCTAAATAGGCCGGTCGATGTCGCATAGGAGCACTTTGAAAACAAAAAGTTTCCAGACCCCGACAAGACCTACTTATATGGGCAGCACTGCTAATACACTGCTAAATAGGCCGGTCGATGTCACTTTGAAAACAAAAAGTTTCCAGACCGCGACAAGACCTACTTATATGCCGTTCGAAGTCACATAGGAACACTTTGAAAACAAAAAGTTTCCAGACCCCGACCAGACCTACTTATATGGGAAACAGTGGTAACATACTGCTACAATAGGCCGGTCGAAGTCACATAGGAACACTTTGAAAACAAAAAGTTTAAAGAACCCGACCAGACCTACTTATATGGGTTGCAATGGTAACACACTGCTACAGTAGACCGATCGAAGTCACATAGGAGCACTTAGAAAACAAAAAGTTTCCAGACCCCAACCATACCAAATTATATGGGCAGCAATGGTAACACACCGCTACAATATGCCGTTCGAAGTCACATAGGAGTTCTTTGAAAACAAAAAGTTTCCAGACCCCGACCAGACCTACTTATATGGGCAGCACTGCTAACACACTGCAACAATAGACAGGTCGAAGTCACATAGGAGCACTTTGAAAACAAAAAATTTCCAGACCCCGACCAGACCTACTTATATGGGTTGCAATGGTAATACACTGCTACAGTAGGCCGATCGAAGTCACTTAGGAGCGCTTTGAAAACAAAAAATTTCCAGACCCCGACCAGACCTCCTTATGAATATGGGAAACACTGGTAACACACTGCTACAATAGACCGGTCGAAGTCACATAGGAGCACTTTGAAAACAAAAAGTTTCCAGACCCCGACCAGACCTACTTATATGGGCAGCACTGGTAACACACCGCTACAATATGCCGTTTGAAGTCACATGGGAGGTCTTTGAAAACAAAAAGTTTCCAGACCCCGACCAGACCTACTTATATGGGCAGCACTGCTAACACACTGCTAAATAGGCCGGTCGATGTCACATAGGAGCACTTTGAAAACAAAAAGTTTCCAGACCCCGACCAGACCTACTTATATGGGTTGCAATGGTAATACACTGCTACAGTAGGCCGATCGAAGTCACTTAGGAGCGCTTTGAAAACAAAAAGTTTCCAGATCCCGACCAGACCTTCTTATGAATATGGGAAACACTGGTAACAGCATGCTACAATAGACTGGTCGAAGTCACATAGGAGTTCTTTGAAAACAAAAAGTTTCCAGACCCCGACCAGACCTACTTATATGGGCAGCACTGCTAACACACTGCCAAATAGGGCGGTCGATGTCGCATAGGAGCACTTTGAAAACAAAAGGTTTCCAGACCCCGACAAGACCTATTTATATGGGCAGCACTGCTAACACACTGCTAAATAGGCCGGTCGATGTCACTTTGAAAACAAAAAGTTTCCAGACCGCGACAAGACCTACTTATATGCCGTTCGAAGTCACATAGGAACACTTTGAAAACAAAAAGTTTCCAGACCCCGACCAGACCTACTTATATGGGAAACAGTGGTAACATACTGCTACAATAGGCCGGTCAAAGTCACATAGGAACACTTTGAAAACAAAAAGTTTAAAGAACCCAACCAGACCTACTTATATGGGTTGCAATGGTAACACACTGCTGCAGTGGGCCGACCGAAATCACATAGGAGCACGTTGAAAACAAAAAGTTTCCAGACCCCAACCATACCGAATTATATGGGCAGCAATGGTAACACACCGCTACAATATGCCGTTCGAAGTCACATACGAGTTCTTTGAAAACAAAAAGTTTCCAGACCCCGACCAGACCTACTTATATGGGCAGCACTGCTAACACACTGCAACAATAGACAGGTCGAAGTCACAAAGGAGCACTTTGAAAACAAAAAATTTCCAGACCCCGACCAGACCTACTTATATGGGTTGTAATGGTAATATACTGCTACAGTAGGCCGATCGAAGTCACTTAGGAGCGCTTTGAAAACAAAAAGTTTCCAGACCCCGACCAGACCTCCTTATGAATATGGGAAACACAGGTAACACACTGCTACAATAGACCGGTCGAAGTCACATAGGAGCACTTTGAAAACAAAAAGTTTCCAGACCCCGACCAGACCTACTTATATGGGCAGCACTGGGAACACACCGCTACAATATGCCGTTCGAAGTCACATAGGAGTTCTTTGAAAACAAAAAGTTTCCAGACCCCGACCAGACCTACTTATATGGGCAGCACTGCTAACACACTGCTAAATAGGCCGGTCGATGTCACATAGGAGCACTTTGAAAACAAAAAGTTTCCAGACCCCGACCAGACCTACTTATTTCGGCAGCACTGCTAACACACTGCTATAATAGGCCGGTCGAAGTCACTTTGAAAACAAAAAGTTTCCAGACCGCGACAAGACCTACTTATATGGTAAACACTGGTAACACACTGCTACAATAGGCCGGTCGAAGTCACATAGGAGCACTTTGAAAACAAAACGTTTCCAGACCCCGACCAGACCTACTTATGTATATAGGAAATACTGGTAACACACTGCTATAATAGGCCGGTCGAAGTCACATAGGAACACTTTGAAAACAAAAAGTTTCCAGACCCCGACCAGACCTACTTATTTGGGCAGCACTGCTAACACACTGCTATAATAGGCCGGTCGAAGTCACTTTGAAAACAAAAAGTTTCCAGACCGCGACAAGACCTACTTATATGGTAAACACTGGTAACACACTGCTACAATAGGCCGGTCGAAGTCACATAGGAGCACTTTGAAAACAAAACGTTTCCAGACCCCGACCAGACCTACTTATGTATAGGAAATACTGGTAACACACTGCTATAATAGGCCGGTCGAAGTCATATAGGAGCACATTGAAAACAAAAAGTTTCCAGACCCCGACCAGACCTACTTATGTATAAAGGGAAACACTTGTAACACACTGCTATAATAGGCAGGTCGAAGACCCATAGGAATACTTTGAAAACAAAAAGTTTAAAGAACCCGACCAGACCTACTTATATGGGAAACAGTGGTAACATACTGCTATAATAGGCCGGTCGAAGTCACATAGGAACACTTTGAAAACAAAAAGTTTCCAGACCCCGACCAGACCTCCTTATGAATATGGGAAACACTGGTAACACCATGCGACAATAGACTGTTCGAAGTCACATAGGAGTTCTTTGAAAACAAAAAGTTTCCTGACCCCGACCAGACCTACTTATATGGTAAACACTGGTAACATACTGCTACATTAGGCCGGTCGAAGTCACATTGGAACACTTTGAAAACAAAAAGTTTAAAGAACCCGACCAGACCTACTTATATGGGTTGCAATAGTAACACACTGCTACAGTAGGCCGATCGAAGTCACATAGGAGAACTTTGAAATTAAAAAGTTTCCAGACCCCGACTAGACCTCCTTATGAATATGGGAAACACTGGTAACACCATGCTACAATAGACTGGTCGAAGTCACATATGAGTACTTTGAAAACAAAAAGTTTCCAGACCGGGACCAGACCTACTTATATGGGCTGCAATGGTAACATACTGCTTAATAGGCCGGTCGAAGTCACATAGGAGCACTTTGAAAACAAAAAGTTTCCAGACCCCGACCAGACCTAATTAAATTGGCAGCACTAGTAACATACTGCTACAATAGGCCGGTCGAAGTTACATATGAGTACTTTGAAAACAAAAAGTTTCCAGACCGGGACCAGACCTACTTATATGGGCTGCAATGGTAACATACTGCTTAATAGGCTGGTCGATGTCACATGGGAACACTTTGAAAACAAAAAGTTTCCAGACCCCGACCAGACCTACTTATATGGGCAGCACTGGTACCACACTGCTTAATAGGCCAGTCGAAGTCACACAGAAGCAATTTGAAAACAAAAAGTTTCCAGACCCCAACCAGACCACCTTATATGGGCAGCACTGGTAACACACTGCTAAATAGGCCGGTCGAAGTCACATAGGAGCACTTTGAAAACAAAAAGTTTCCAGACCCCGACCAGACCTACTTATATGGGTTGCAATGGTAATACACTGCTACAGTAGGCCGATCGAAGTCACTTAGGAGCGCTTTGAAAACAAAAAGTTTCCAGATCCCGACCAGACCTTCTTATGAATATGGGAAACACTGGTAACAGCATTCTACAATAGACTGGTCGAAGTCACATAGGAGTTCTTTGAAAACAAAAAGTTTCCAGACCCCGACCAGACCTACTTATATGGGCAGCACTGCTAACACACTGCCAAATAGGGCGGTCGATGTCGCAAAGGAGCACTTTGAAAACAAAAGGTTTCCAGACCCCGACAAGACCTACTTATATGGGCAGCACTGCTAACACACTGCTAAATAGGCCGGTCGATGTCACTTTGAAAACAAAAAGTTTCCAGACCGCGACAAGACCTACTTATATGCCGTTCGAAGTCACATAGGAACACTTTGAAAACAAAAAGTTTCCAGACCCCGACCAGACCTACTTATATGGGAAACAGTGGTAACATACTGCTACAATAGGCCGGTCAAAGTCACATAGGAACACTTTGAAAACAAAAAGTTTAAAGAACCCGACCAGACCTACTTATATGGGTTGCAATGGTAACACACTGCTGCAGTGGGCCGACCGAAATCACATAGGAGCACGTTGAAAACAAAAAGTTTCCAGACCCCAACCATACCGAATTATATGGGCAGCAATGGTAACACACCGCTACAATATGCCGTTCGAAGTCACATACGAGTTCTTTGAAAACAAAAAGTTTCCAGACCCCGACCAGACCTACTTATATGGGCAGCACTGCTAACCCACTGCAACAATAGACAGGTCGAAGTCACAAAGGAGCACTTTGAAAACAAAAAATTTCCAGACCCCGACCAGACCTACTTATATGGGTTGTAATGGTAATGTACTGCTACAGTAGGACGATCGAAGTCACTTAGGAGCGCTTTGAAAACAAAAAGTTTCCAGACCCCGACCAGACCTCCTTATGAATATGGGAAACACAGGTAACACACTGCTACAATAGACCGGTCGAAGTCACATAGGAGCACTTTGAAAACAAAAAGTTTCCAGACCCCGACCAGACCTACTTATATGGGCAGCACTGGTAACACACCGCTACAATATGCCGTTCGAAGTCACATAGGAGTTCTTTGAAAACAAAAAGTTTCCAGACCCCGACCAGACCTACTTATATGGGCAGCACTGCTAACACACTGCTAAATAGGCCGGTCGATGTCACATAGGAGCACTTTGAAAACAAAAAGTTTCCAGACCCCGACCAGACCTACTTATTTGGGCAGCACTGCTAACACACTGCTATAATAGGCCGGTCGAAGTCACTTTGAAAACAAAAAGTTTCCAGACCGCGACAAGACCTACTTATATGGTAAACACTGGTAACACACTGCTACAATAGGCCGGTCGAAGTCACATAGGAGCACTTTGAAAACAAAACGTTTCCAGACCCCGACCAGACCTACTTATTTGGGCAGCACTGCTAACACACTGCTATAATAGGCCGGTCGATGTCACTTTGAAAACAAAAAGTTTCCAGACCGCGACAAGACCTACTTATATGCCGTTCGAAGTCACATAGGAACACTTTGAAAACAAAAAGTTTCCAGACCCCGACCAGACCTACTTATATGGGAAACAGTGGTAACATACTGCTACAATAGGCCGGTCAAAGTCACATAGGAACACTTTGAAAACAAAAAGTTTAAAGAACCCGACCAGACCTACTTATATGGGTTGCAATGGTAACACACTGCTGCAGTGGGCCGACCGAAATCACATAGGAACACTTTGAAAACAAAAAGTTTAAAGAACCCGACCAGACCTACTTATATGGGTTGCAATGGTAACACACTGCTACAGTAGGCCGATCGAAGTCACATAGGAGCACTTTGAAAACAAAAAGTTTCCAGACCCCAACCATACCAAATTATATGGGCAGCAATGGTAACACACCGCTACAATATGCCGTTCGAAGTCACATAGGAGTTCTTTGAAAACAAAAAGTTTCCAGACCCCGACCAGACCTACTTATATGGGCAGCACTGCTAACACACTGCAACAATAGACAGGTCGAAGTCACATAGGAGCACTTTGAAAACAAAAAATTTCCAGACCCCGACCAGACCTACTTATATGGGTTGCAATGGTAATACACTGCTACAGTAGGCCGATCGAAGTCACATGGGAGTTCTTTGAAAACAAAAAGTTTCCAGACCCCGACCAGACCTACTTATATGGGCAGCACTGCTAACACACTGCTAAATAGGCCGGTCGATGTCACATAGGAGCACTTTGAAAACAAAAAGTTTCCAGACCCCGACCAGACCTACTTATTTGGGCAGCAATGGTAACATACTGCTTAATAGGCCGGTCGATGTCACATAGGAGCACTTTGAAAACAAAAAGTTTCCAGACCCCGACCAGACCTACTTATATGGGCAGCACTGGTACCACACTGCTTAATAGGCCGGTCGAAGTCACACAGAAGCAATTTGAAAACAAAAAGTTTCCAGACCCCGACCAGACCTACTTATGTATAAAGGGAAACACTTGTAACACACTGCTATAATAGGCCGGTCGAAGACCCATAGGAACACTTTGAAAACAAAAAGTTTAAAGAACCCGACCAGACCCACTTATATGGGAAACAGTGGTAACATACTGCTACAATAGGCCGGTCGAAGTCACATTGGAACACTTTGAAAACAAAAAGTTTAAAGAACCCGACCAGACCTACTTATATGGGTTGCAATGGTAACACACTGCTACAGTAGGCCGATCGAAGTCACATAGGAGCACTTTGAAAACAAAAAGTTTCCAGACCCCGACTAGACCTCCTTATAAATATGGGAAACACTGGTAACACCATGCTACAATAGACTGGTCGAAGTCACATAGGAGTTCTTTGAAAACAAAAAGTTTCCTGACCCCGACCAGACCTACTTATATGGGTTGCAATGGTAATACACTGCTACAGTAGGCCGATCGAAGTCACTTAGGAGCGCTTTGAAAACAAAAAATTTCCAGACCCCGACCAGACCTCCTTATGAATATGGGAAACACTGGTAACACACTGCTACAATAGACCGGTCGAAGTCACATAGGAGCACTTTGAAAACAAAAAGTTTCCAGACCCCGACCAGACCTACTTATATGGGCAGCACTGGTAACACACCGCTACAATATGCCGTTTGAAGTCACATGGGAGTTCTTTGAAAACAAAAAGTTTCCAGACCCCGACCAGACCTATTTATATGGGCAGCACTGCTAACACACTGCTAAATAGGCCGGTCGATGTCACATAGGAGCACTTTGAAAACAAAAAGTTTCCAGACCCCGACCAGACCTACTTATTTGGGCAGCAATGGTAACATACTGCTTAATAGGCCGGTCGATGTCACATAGGAGCACTTTGAAAACAAAAAGTTTCCAGACCCCGACCAGACCTACTTATTTGGGCAGCAATGGTAACATACTGCTTAATAGGCCGGTCGATGTCACACAGAAGCAATTTGAAAACAAAAAGTTTCCAGACCCCGACCAGACCTACTTATGTATAAAGGGAAACACTTGTAACACACTGCTATAATAGGCCGGTCGAAGACCCATAGGAACACTTTGAAAACAAAAAGTTTAAAGAACCCGACCAGACCCACTTATATGGGAAACAGTGGTAACATACTGCTACAATAGGCCGGTCGAAGTCACATTGGAACACTTTGAAAACAAAAAGTTTAAAGAACCCGACCAGACCTACTTATATGGGTTGCAATGGTAACACACTGCTACAGTAGGCCGATCGAAGTCACATAGGAGCACTTTGAAAAAAAAAAGTTTCCAGACCCCGACTAGACCTCCTTATAAATATGGGAAACACTGGTAACACCATGCTACAATAGACTGGTCGAAGTCACATAGGAGTTCTTTGAAAACAAAAAGTTTCCTGACCCCGACCAGACCTACTTATATGGGCAGCACTGGTAACACACTGCTAAATAGGCCGGTCGAAGTCACATAGGAGCAATTTGAAAACAAAAAGTTTCCAGACCCCGACCAGACCTAATTAAATTGGCAGCACTAGTAACATACTGCTACAATAGGCCGGTCGAAGTCACATTTGAGTACTTTGAAAACAAAAAGTTTCCAGACCGGGACTAGATCTACTTATATGGGCAGCAATGGTAACATACTGCTTAATAGGCCGGTCGATGTCACATGGGAGCACTTTGAAAACAAAAAGTTTCCAGACCCCGACCAGACCTACTTATATGGGCAGCACTGGTACCACACTGCTTAATAGACCGGTCGAAGTCACACAGAAGCAATTTGAAAACAAAAAGTTTCCAGACCCCAACCAGACCACCTTATATGGGCAGCACTGGTAACACACTGCTAAATAGGCCGGTCGAAGTCACATAGGAGCACTTTGAAAACAAAAAGTTTAAAGAACCCGACCAGACCTACTTATATGGGAAACAGTGGTAACATACTGCTACAATAGGCCGGTCGAAGTCACATTGGAACACTTTGAAAACAAAAAGTTTCCAGAACCCGACCAGACCTACTTATATGGTAAACACTGGTAACACACTGCTACAATAGACTGGTCGAAGTCACATAGGAGTTCTTTGAAAACAAAAAGTTTCTTGACCCCGACCAGACCTACTTATATGGGCAGCAATGGTAACATACTGCTTAATAGGCCGGTCGATGTCACATAGGAGCACTTTGAAAACAAAAAGTTTCCAGACCCCGACCAGACCTACTTATAAGGGCAGCAATGGTACCACACTGCTTAATAGGCCGGTCGAAGTCACACAGAAGCAATTTGAAAACAAAAAGTTTCCAGACCCCGACCAGACCTAATTAAATTGGCAGCACTAGTAACATACTGCTACAATAGGCCGGTCGAAGTCACATATGAGTACTTTGAAAACAAAAAGTTTCCAGACCGGGACCAGACCTACTTATATGGGCAGCAATGGTAACATACTGCTTAATAGGCCGGTCGATGTCACATGGGAGCACTTTGAAAACAAAAAGTTTCCAGACCCCGACCAGACCTACTTATATGGGCAGCACTGGTACCACACTGCTTAATAGGCCGGTCGAAGTCACACAGAAGCAATTTGAAAACAAAAAGTTTCCAGACCCCAACCAGACCACCTTATATGGGCAGCACTGGTAACACACTGCTAAATAGGCCGGTCGAAGTCACATAGAAGCACTTTGAAAACAAAAAGTTTCCAGACCCCGACCAGATCTACTTATATGGGTTGCAATGGTAATACACTGCTACAGTAGGCCGATCGAAGTCACTTAGGAGCGCTTTGAAAACAAAAAGTTTCCAGATCCCGACCAGACCTCCTTATGAATATGGGAAACACTGGTAACAGCATGCTACAATAGACTGGTCGAAGTCACATAGGAGTTCTTTGAAAACAAAAAGTTTCCTGACCCCGACCAGACCTACTTATATGGGCAGCACTGCTAACACACTGCCAAAAAGGGCGGTCGATGTCACATAGGAGCACTTTGAAAACAAAAAGTTTCCAGACCCCGATCAGACCCACTTATATGGGCAGCACTGCTAACACACTGCTAAATAGGCCGGTCGATGTCACTTTAAAAACAAAAAGTTTCCAGACCGCGACAAGACCTAATTAAATTGGCAGCACTAGTAACATACTGCTACAATAGGCCGGTCGAAGTCACATAGGAGCACTTTGAAAACAAAACGTTTCCAGACCCCGACCAGACCTACTTATGTATATAGGAAATACTGGTAACACACTGCTATAATAGGCCGGTCGAAGTCATATAGGAGCACATTGAAAACAAAAAGTTTCCAGACCCCGACTAGACCTACTTATGTATATGGGAAACACTGGTAACACACTGCTATAATAGGCCGGTCGAAGTCCCATAGGAACACTTTGAAAACAAAAAGTTTCCAGATCCCGACCAGACCTCCTTATGAATATGGGAAACACTGGTAACAGCATGCTACAATAGACTGGTCGAAGTCACATAGGAGTTCTTTGAAAACAAAAAGTTTCCTGACCCCGACCAGACCTTCTTATATGGTAAACACTGGTAACACACTGCTACAATAGGCCGGTCGAAGTCACATAGGAGCACTTTGAAAACAAAACGTTTCCAGACCCCGACCAGACCTACATATGTATATAGGAAATACTGGTAACACACTGCTATAATAGGCCGGTCGAAGTCATATAGGAGCACATTGAAAACAAAAAGTTTCCAGACCCCGACCAGACCTACTTATATGGGAAACAGTGGTAACATACTGCTACAATAGGCCGGTCGAAGTCACATAGGAACACTTTGAAAACAAAAAGTTTCCAGATCCCGACCAGACCTCCTTATGAATATGGGAAACACTGGTAACAGCATGCTACAATAGACTGGTCGAAGTCACATAGGAGTTCTTTGAAAACAAAAAGTTTCCTGACCCCGACCAGACCTTCTTATATGGTAAACACTGGTAACACACTGCTACAATAGGCCGGTCGAAGTCACATAAGAGCACATTGAAAACAAAACGTTTCCAGACCCCGACCAGACCTACTTATGTATATGGGAAATACTGGTAACACACTGCTATAATAGGCCGGTCGAAGTCACATAGGAGCACATTGAAAACAAAAAGTTTCCAGACCCCGACCAGACCTACTTATGTATATGGGAAACACTGGTAACACACTGCTATAATAGGCCGGTCGAAGTCCCATAGGAACACTTTGAAAACAAAAAGTTTCCAGACCCCGACCAGACCTACTTATATGGGAAACAGTGGTAACATACTGCTAAATAGGCCGGTCGAAGTCACATAGGAGCACTTTGA
Organism: Drosophila immigrans; assembly: GCA_963583835.1. Lineage (NCBI taxonomy): Eukaryota > Metazoa > Arthropoda > Insecta > Diptera > Drosophilidae > Drosophila > Drosophila immigrans. The sequence continues at coordinate 33,460,983 of OY757142.1, forward strand.
AAACAAAAAGTTTCCAGACCCCGACCAGACCTACTTATATGGGCAGCAATGGTAACATACTGCTTAATAGGCCGGTCGATGTCACATAGGAGCACTTTGAAAACAAAAAGTTTCCAGACCCCGACCAGACCTACTTATATGGGCAGCAATAGTACCACACTGCTTAATAGGCCGGTCGAAGTCACACAGAAGCAATTTGAAAACAAAAAGTTTCCAGAACCCGACCAGACCTAATTAAATTGGCAGCACTAGTAACATACTGCTACAATAGGCCGGTCAAAGTCACATATGAGTACTTTGAAAACAAAAAGTTTCCAGACCGGGACCAGACCTACTTATATGGGCTGCAATGGTAACATACTGCTTAATAGGCCGGTCGATGTCACTTAGGAGCGATTTGAAAACAAAAAGTTTCCAGATCCCGACCAGACCTCCTTATGAATATGGGAAACACTGGTAACAGCATGCTACAATAGACTGGTCGAAGTCACATAGGAGTTCTTTGAAAACAAAAAGTTTCCAGACCCCGACCAGACCTACTTATATGGGCAGCACTAGTAACACACTGCTAGGTCGATGTCAGGCCGGTCGATGTCACTTTGAAAACAAAAATTTTCCAGACCGCGACAAGACCTTCTTATATGGTAAACACTGGTAACACACTGCTACAATAGACCGGTCGAAGTCACATAGGAGCACTTTGAAAACAAAACGTTTCCAGACCCCGACCAGACCTACTTATATGGGCAGCACTGCTAACACACTGCTAAATAGGCCGGTCGATGTCACATAGGAGCACTTTGAAAACAAAAAGTTTCCAGACCCCGACCAGACCTACTTATGTATATGGGAAACACTGGTAACACATTGCTATAATAGGCCGGTCGAAGTCACATATGAGTACTTTGAAAACAAAAAGTTTCCAGACCGGGACCAGACCTACTTATATGGGCTGCAATGGTAATACACTGCTACAGTAGGCCGATCGAAGTCACTTAGGAGCGCTTTGAAAAAAAAAAAATTTCCAGACCCCGACCAGACCTCCTTATGAATATGGGAAACACTGGTAACACACTGCTACAATAGACCGGTCGAAGTCACATAGGAGCACTTTGAAAACAAAAAGTTTCCAGACCCCGACCAGACCTACTTATATGGGCAGCACTGGTAACACACCGCTACAATATGCCGTTCGAAGTCACATAGGAGTTCTTTGAAAACAAAAAGTTTCCTGACCCCGACCAGACCTACTTATATGGGCAGCACTGCTAACACACTGCTAAATAGGCCGGTCGATGTCACTTTGAAAACAAAAAGTTTCCTGACCGCGACAAGCACTTTGAAAACAAAACGTTTCCAGACCCCGACCAGACCTACTTATGTATATAGGAAATACTGGTAACACACTGCTATAATAGGCCGGTCGAAGTCATATAGGAGCACATTGAAAACAAATAGTTTCCAGACCCCGACCAGACCTACTTATGTATAAAGGGAAACACTTGTAACACACTGCTATAATAGGCCGGTCGAAGTCACATTGGAACACTTTGAAAACAAAAAGTTTAAAGAACCCGACCAGACCTACTTATATGGGTTGCAATGGTAACACACTGCTACAGTAGGCCGAGCGAAGTCACATAGGAGCACTTTGAAATCAAAAAGTTTCCAGACCCCGACTAGACCTCCTTATGAATATGGGAAACACTGGTAACACCATGCTACAATAGACTGGTCGAAGTCACATAGGAGTTCTTTGAAAACAAAAAGTTTCCTGACCCCGACCAGACCTACTTATATGGGCAGCACTGGTAACACACTGCTAAATAGGCCGGTCGAAGTCACATAGGAGCACTTTGAAAACAAAAAGATTCCAGACCCCGACCAGACCTAATTAAATTGGCAGCACTAGTAACATACTGCTACAATAGGCTGGTCGAAGTTACATATGAGTACTTTGAAAACAAAAAGTTTCCAGACCGGGACCAGACCTACTTATATGGGCAGCAATGGTAACATACTGCTTAATAGGCCGGTCGATGTCACATAGGAGCACTTTGAAAACAAAAAGTTTCCAGACCCCGACCAGACCTACTTATATGGGCAGCAATAGTACCACACTGCTTAATAGGCCGGTCGAAGTCACACAGAAGCAATTTGAAAACAAAAAGTTTCCAGAACCCGACCAGACCTAATTAAATTGGCAGCACTAGTAACATACTGCTACAATAGGCCGGTCGAAGTCACATATGAGTACTTTGAAAACAAAAAGTTTCCAGACCGGGACCAGACCTACTTATATGGGCTGCAATGGTAACATACTGCTTAATAGGCCGGTCGATGTCACTTAGGAGCGCTTTGAAAACAAAAAGTTTCCAGATCCCGACCAGACCTCCTTATGAATATGGGAAACACTGGTAACAGCATGCTACAATAGACTGGTCGAAGTCACATAGGAGTTCTTTGAAAACAAAAAGTTTCCAGACCCCGACCAGACCTACTTATATGGGCAGCACTAGTAACACACTGCTAAATAGGCCGGTCGATGTCACTTTGAAAACAAAAATTTTCCAGACCGCGACAAGACCTTCTTATATGGTAAACACTGGTAACACACTGCTACAATAGACCGGTCGAAGTCACATAGGAGCACTTTGAAAACAAAACGTTTCCAGACCCCGACCAGACCTACTTATATGGGCAGCACTGCTAACACACTGCTAAATAGGCCGGTCGATGTCACATAGGAGCACTTTGAAAACAAAAAGTTTCCAGACCCCGACCAGACCTACTTATGTATATGGGAAACACTGGTAACACATTGCTATAATAGGCCGGTCGAAGTCACATATGAGTACTTTGAAAACAAAAAGTTTCCAGACCGGGACCAGACCTACTTATATGGGCTGCAATGGTAATACACTGCTACAGTAGGCCGATCGAAGTCACTTAGGAGCGCTTTGAAAAAAAAAAATTTCCAGACCCCGACCAGACCTCCTTATGAATATGGGAAACACTGGTAACACACTGCTACAATAGACCGGTCGAAGTCACATAGGAGCACTTTGAAAACAAAAAGTTTCCAGACCCCGACCAGACCTACTTATATGGGCAGCACTGGTAACACACCGCTACAATATGCCGTTCGAAGTCACATAGGAGTTCTTTGAAAACAAAAAGTTTCCTGACCCCGACCAGACCTACTTATATGGGCAGCACTGCTAACACACTGCTAAATAGGCCGGTCGATGTCACTTTGAAAACAAAAAGTTTCCTGACCGCGACAAGACCTACTTATATGCCGTTCGAAGTCACATAGGAACACTTTGAAAACAAAAAGTTTCCAGACCCCGACCAGACCTACTTATATGGGAAACAGTGGTAACACACTGCTACAATAGGCCGATCGACGTCACATAGGAGCGCTTTGAAAACAAAAACTTTCCAGATCCCGACCAGACCTCCTTATGAATATGGGAAACACTGGTAACAGCATGCTACAATAGACTGGTCGATGTCTCATGGGAGCACTTTGAAAACAAAAAGTTTCCAGACCCCGACCAGACCTACTTATATGGGTTGCAATGGTAATACACTGCTACAGTAGGCCGATCGAAGTCACTTAGGAGCGCTTTGAAAACAAAAAGTTTCCAGATCCCAACCAGACCTCCTTATGAATATGGGAAACACTGGTAACAGCATGCTACAATAGACTGGTCGAAGTCACATATGAGTACTTTGAAAACAAAAAGTTTCCAGACCGGGACCAGACCTACTTATATGGGCTGCAATGGTAACATACTGCTTAATAGGCCGGTCGATGTCACATGGGAGCACTTTGAAAACAAAAAGTTTCCAGACCCCGACCAGACCTACTTATATGGGTTGCAATGGTAATACACTGCTACAGTAGGCCGATCGAAGTCACTTAGGAGCGCTTTGAAAACAAAAAGTTTCCAGATCCCGACCAGACCTCCTTATGAATATGGGAAACACTGGTAACAGCATGCTACAATAGACTGGTCGAAGTCACATAGGAGTTCTTTGAAAACAAAAAGTTTCCTGACCCCGACCAGACCTACTTATATGGGCAGCACTGCTAACACACTGCCAAATAGGGCGGTCGATGTCGCATAGGAGCACTTTGAAAACAAAAAGTTTCCAGACCCCGACCAGACCTACTTATATGGGCAGCACTGCTAACACACTGCTAAATAGGCCGGTCGATGTCACTTTGAAAACAAAAAGTTTCCTGACCGCGACAAGACCTACTTATAAGCCGTTCGAAGTCACATAGGAACACTTTAAAAACAAAAAGTTTCCAGACCCCGACCAGACCTACTTATATGGGAAACAGTGGTAACATACTGCTACAATAGGCCGGTCGAAGTCACATAGGAACACTTTGAAAACAAAAAGTTTAAAGAACCCGACCAGACCTACTTATATGGGTTGCAATGGTAACACACTGCTACAGTAGGCCGATCGAAGTCACATAGGAGCACTTTGAAAACAAAAAGTTTCCAGACCCCAACCATACCAAATTATATGGGCAGCAATGGTAACACACCGCTACAATATGCCGTTCGAAGTCACATAGGAGTTCTTTGAAAACAAAAAGTTTCCAGACCCCGACCAGACCTACTTATATGGGCAGCACTGCTAACACACTGCAACAATAGACAGGTCGAAGTCACATAGGGGCACTTTGAAAACAAAAAATTTCCAGACCCCGACCAGACCTACTTATATGGGTTGCAATGGTAATACACTGCTACAGTAGGCCGATCGAAGTCACTTAGGAGCGCTTTGAAAACAAAAAATTTCCAGACCTCGACCAGACCTCCTTATGAATATGGGAAACACTGGTAACACACTGCTACAATAGATCGGTCGAAGTCACATAGGAGCACTTTGAAAACAAAAAGTTTCCAGACCCCGACCAGACCTACTTATATGGGCAGCACTGGTAACACACCGCTACAATATGCCGTTCGAAGTCACATAGGAGTTCTTTGAAAACAAAAAGTTTCCAGACCCCGACCAGACCTACTTATATGGGCAGCACTAGTAACATACTGCTACAATAGGCTGGTCGAAGTTACATATGAGTACTTTGAAAACAAAAAGTTTCCAGACCGGGACCAGACCTACTTATATGGGCAGCAATGGTAACATACTGCTTAATAGGCCGGTCGATGTCACATAGGAACACTTTGAAAACAAAAAGTTTAACGAACCCGACCAGACCTACTTATATGGGTTGCAATGGTAATACACTGCTACAGTAGGCCGATCGAAGTCACTTAGGAGCGCTTTGAAAACAAAAAGTTTCCAGATCCCAACCAGACCTCCTTATGAATATGGGAAACACTGGTAACAGCATGCTACAATAGACTGGTCGAAGTCACATATGAGTACTTTGAAAACAAAAAGTTTCCAGACCGGGACCAGACCTACTTATATGGGCTGCAATGGTAACATACTGCTTAATAGGCCGGTCGATGTCACATGGGAGCACTTTGAAAACAAAAAGTTTCCAGACCCCGACCAGACCTACTTATATGGGTTGCAATGGTAATACACTGCTACAGTAGGCCGATCGAAGTCACTTAGGAGCGCTTTGAAAACAAAAAGTTTCCAGATCCCGACCAGACCTCCTTATGAATATGGGAAACACTGGTAACAGCATGCTACAATAGACTGGTCGAAGTCACATAGGAGTTCTTTGAAAACAAAAAGTTTCCTGACCCCGACCAGACCTACTTATATGGGCAGCACTGCTAACACACTGCCAAATAGGGCGGTCGATGTCGCATAGGAGCACTTTGAAAACAAAAAGTTTCCAGACCCCGACCAGACCTACTTATATGGGCAGCACTGCTAACACACTGCTAAATAGGCCGGTCGATGTCACTTTGAAAACAAAAAGTTTCCTGACCGCGACAAGACCTACTTATAAGCCGTTCGAAGTCACATAGGAACACTTTAAAAACAAAAAGTTTCCAGACCCCGACCAGACCTACTTATATGGGAAACAGTGGTAACATACTGCTTAATAGGCCGGTCGATGTCACATAGGAACACTTTGAAAACAAAAAGTTTAAAGAACCCGACCAGACCTACTTATATGGGTTGCAATGGTAACACACTGCTACAGTAGGCCGATCGAAGTCACATAGGAGCACTTTGAAAACAAAAAGTTTCCAGACCCCAACCATACCAAATTATATGGGCAGCAATGGTAACACACCGCTACAATATGCCGTTCGAAGTCACATAGGAGTTCTTTGAAAACAAAAAGTTTCCAGACCCCGACCAGACCTACTTATATGGGCAGCACTGCTAACACACTGCAACAATAGAAAGGTCGAAGTCACAAAGGAGCACTTTGAAAACAAAAAATTTCCAGACCCCGACCAGACCTACTTATATGGGTTGTAATGGTAATATACTGCTACAGTAGGCCGATCGAAGTCACTTAGGAGCGCTTTGAAAACAAAAAGTTTCCAGATCCCGACCAGACCTCCTTATGAATATGGGAAACACTGGTAACAGCATGCTACAATAGACTGGTCGAAGTCACATAGGAGTTCTTTGAAAACAAAAAGTTTCCTGACCCCGACCAGACCTACTTATATGGGCAGCACTGCTAACACACTGCCAAATAGGGCGGTCGATGTCGCATAGGAGCACTTTGAAAACAAAAAGTTTCCAGACCCCGACCAGACCTACTTATATGGGCAGCACTGCTAACACACTGCTAAATAGGCCGGTCGATGTCACTTTGAAAACAAAAAGTTTCCTGACCGCGACAAGACCTACTTATAAGCCGTTCGAAGTCACATAGGAACACTTTAAAAACAAAAAGTTTCCAGACCCCGACCAGACCTACTTATATGGGAAACAGTGGTAACATACTGCTCAATAGGCCGGTCGAAGTCACACAGAAGCAATTTGAAAACAAAAAGTTTCCAGACCCCGACCAGACCTAATTAAATTGGCAGCACTAGTAACATACTGCTACAATATGCCGGTCGAAGTCACATATGAGTACTTTGAAAACAAAAAGTTTCCAGACCCCGACCAGACCAACTTATATGGGTTGCAATGGTAATACACTGCTACAGTAGGCCGATCGAAGTCACTTAGGAGCGCTTTGAACACAAAAAGTTTCCAGATCCCGACCAGACCTCCTTATGAATATGGGAAACACTGGTAACAGCATGCTACAATAGACTGGTCGAAGTCACATAGGAGTTCTTTGAAAACAAAAAGTTTCCTGACCTCGACGAGACCTACTTATATGGGCAGCACTGCTAACACACTGCCAAATAGGCCGGTCGATGTCACATAGGAGCACTTTGAAAACAAAAAGTTTCCAGACCCCGACCAGACCTTCTTATATGGTAAACACTGGTAACACACTGCTACAATAGGCCGGTCGAAGTCACATAGGAGCACTTTGAAAACAAAACGTTTCCAGACCCCGACCAGACCTACTTATGTATATGGGAAATACTGGTAACACACTGCTATAATAGGCCGGTCGAAGTCACATAGGAGCACATTGAAAACAAAAAGTTTCCAGACCCCGACCAGACCTACTTATGTATATGGGAAACACTGGAAACACATTGCTATAATAGGCCGGTCGAAGTCCCATAGGAACACTTTGAAAACAAAAAGTTTCCAGACCCCGACCAGACCTACTTATATGGGAAACAGTGGTAACATACTGCTACAATAGGCCGGTCGAAGTCACATAGGAGTTCTTTGAAAACAAAAAGTTTCCTGACCCCGACCAGACCTACTTATATGGGCAGCACTGCTAACACACTGCTAAATAGGCCGGTCGAAGTCACATAGGAGCACTTTGAAAACAAAAAGTTTCCAGACCCCGACCAGACCTACTCATATGGGTTGTAATGGTAATATACTGCTACAGTAGGCCGATCGAAGTCACTTAGGAGCGCTTTGAAAACAAAAAGTTTCCAGACCCCGACCAGACCTCCTTATGAATATAGGAAACACTGGTAACACACTGCTATAATAGGCCGGTCGAAGTCATATAGGAGCACATTGAAAACAAAAAGTTTCCAGACCCCGACCAGACCTACTTATGTATAAAGGGAAACACTTGTAACACACTGCTATAATAGGCCGGTCGAAGACCCATAGGAACACTTTGAAAACAAAAAGTTTAAAGAACCCGACCAGACCTACTTATATGGGAAACAGTGGTAACATACTGCTACAAAAGGCCGGTCGAAGTCACATTGGAACACTTTGAAAACAAAAAGTTTAAAGAACCCGACCAGACCTACTTATATGGGTTGCAATGGTAATACACTGCTACAGTAGGCCGATCGAAGTCACTTAGGAGCGCTTTGAAAACAAAAAGTTTCCAGATCCCGACCAGACCTCCTTATGAATATGGGAAACACTGGTAACAGCATGCTACAATAGACTGGTCGAAGTCACATAGGAGTTCTTTGAAAACAAAAAGTTTCCTGACCCCGACCAGACCTACTTATATGGGCAGCACTGCTAACACACTGCCAAATAGGGCGGTCGATGTCGCATAGGAGCACTTTGAAAACAAAAAGTTTCCAGACCCCGACCAGACCTACTTATATGGGCAGCACTGCTAACACACTGCTAAATAGGCCGGTCGATGTCACTTTGAAAACAAAAAGTTTCCAGACCGCGACAAGACCTTCTTATATGGTAAACACTGGTAACACACTGCTACAATAGGCCGGTCGAAGTCACATAGGAGCACTTTGAAAACAAAACGTTTCCAGACCCCGACCAGACCTACTTATGTATATGGGAAATACTGGTAACACACTGCTATAATAGACTGGTCGAAGTCACATAGGAGTTCTTTGAAAACAAAAAGTTTCCTGACCCCGACCAGACCTACTTATATGGGCAGCACTGCTAACACACTGCCAAATAGGGCGGTCGATGTCGCATAGGAGCACTTTGAAAACAAAAAGTTTCCAGACCCCGACCAGACCTACTTATATGGGCAGCACTGCTAACACACTGCTAAATAGGCCGGTCGATGTCACTTTGAAAACAAAAAGTTTCCAGACCGCGACAAGACCTTCTTATATGGTAAACACTGGTAACACACTGCTACAATAGGCCGGTCGAAGTCACATAGGAGCACTTTGAAAACAAAAAGTTTCCAGACCCCGACCAGACCTACTTATGTATATGGGAAACACTGGTAACACATTGCTATAATAGGCCGGTCGAAGTCCCATAGGAGCACATTGAAAACAAAAAGTTTCCAGACCCCGACCAGACCTACTTATGTATATGGGAAACACTGGTAACACCATGCTACAATAGACTGGTCGAAGTCACATAGGAGTTCTTTGAAAACAAAAAGTTTCCAGACCCCGACCAGACCTACTTATATGGGTTGTAATGGTAATATACTGCTACAGTAGGCCGATCGAAGTCACTTAGGAGCGCTTTGAAAACAAAAAGTTTCCAGACCCCGACCCGACCTCCTTATGAATATGGGTAACACAGGTAACACACTGCTACAATAGACCGGTCGAAGTCACATAGGAGCACTTTGAAAACAAAAAGTTTCCAGACCCCGACCAGACCTACTTATAGGGACAGCACTGGTAACACACCGCTACAGTAGGCCGATCGAAGTCACATAGGAGCACTTTGAAATCAAAAAGTTTCCAGACCCCGACTAGACCTCCTTATGAATATGGGAAACACTGGTAACACCATGCTACAATAGACTGGTCGAAGTCACATAGGAGTTCTTTGAAAACAAAAAGTTTCCAGACCCCGACCAGACCTACTTATATGGGTTGCAATGGTAATATACTGCTACAGTAGGCCGATCGAAGTCACTTAGGAGCGCTTTGAAAACAAAAAGTTTCCAGATCCCGACCAGACCTCCTTATGATTATGGGAAACACTGGTTACAGCATGCTACAATAGACTGGTCGAAGTCACATAGGAGTTCTTTGAAAACAAAAAGTTTCCTGACCCCGACCAGACCTACTTATATGGGCAGCACTGCTAACACACTGCCAAATAGGGCGGTCGATGTCGCATAGGAGCACTTTGAAAACAAAAACTTTCCAGACCCCGACCAGACCTACTTATATGGGCAGCACTGCTAACACACTGCTAAATAGGCCGGTCGATGTCACTTTGAAAACAAAAAGTTTCCAGACCGCGACAAGACCTTCTTATATGGTAAACACTGGTAACACACTGCTACAATAGGCCGGTCGAAGTCACATAGGAGCACTTTGAAAACAAAAAGTTTCCAGACCCCGACCAGACCTACTTATGTATATGGGAAACACTGGTAACACATTGCTATAATAGGCCGGTCGAAGTCCCATAGGAGCACATTGAAAACAAAAAGTTTCCAGACCCCGACCAGACCTACTTATGTATATGGGAAACACTGGTAACACCATGCTACAATAGACTGGTCGAAGTCACATAGGAGTTCTTTGAAAACAAAAAGTTTCCAGGCCCCGACCAGACCTACTTATATGGGTTGTAATGGTAATATACTGCTACAGTAGGCCGATCGAAGTCACTTAGGAGCGCTTTGAAAACAAAAAGTTTCCAGACCCCGACCAGACCTCCTTATGAATATGGGTAACACAGGTAACACACTGCTACAATAGGCCGGTCGAAGTCACATTGAAACACTTTGAAAACAAAAAGTTTAAAGAACCCGACCAGACCTACTTATATGGGTTGCAATGGTAACACACTGCTACAGTAGGCCGATCGAAGTCACATAGGAGCACTTTGAAATCAAAAAGTTTCCAGACCCCGACTAGACCTCCTTATGAATATGGGAAACACTGGTAACACCATGCTACAATAGACTGGTCGAAGTCACATAGGAGTTCTTTGAAAACAAAAAGTTTCCAGACCCCGACCAGACCTACTTATATGGGCAGCACTGGTAACACACTGCTAAATAGGCCGGTCGAAGTCACATATGAGCACTTTGAAAACAAAAAGTTTCCAGACCCCGACCAGACCTACTTATATGGGTTGTAATGGTAATATACTGCTACAGTAGGCCGATCGAAGTCACTTAGGAGCGCTTTGAAAACAAAAAGTTTCCAGACCCCGACCAGACCTCCTTATGAATATGGGTAACACAGGTAACACACTGCTACAATAGACCGGTCGAAGTCACATAGGAGCACTTTGAAAACAAAAAGTTTCCAGACCCCGACCAGACCTACTTATATGGGCAGCACTGGTAACACACCGCTACAATATGCCGTTCGAAGTCACATAGAAATTCTTTGAAAAGAAAAAGTTTCCAGACCCCGACCAGACCTACTTATATGGGCAGCACTGCTAACACACTGCTAAATAGGCCGGTCGATGTCACATAGGAGCACTTTGAAAACAAAAAGTTTCCAGACCCCGACCAGACCTACTTATTTGGGCGGCACTGCTAACACACTGCTATAATAGGCCGGTCGAAGTCACTTTGAAAACAAAAAGTTTCCAGACCGCGACAAGACCTACTTATATGGTAAACACTGGTAACACACTGCTACAATAGGCCGGTCGAAGTCACATAGGAGCACTTTTAAAACAAAACGTTTCCAGACCCCGACCAGACCTACTTATGTATATAGGAAATACTGGTAACACACTGCTATAATAGGCCGGTCGAAGTCATATAGGAGCACATTGAAAACAAAAAGTTTCCAGACCCCGACCAGACCTAATTAAATTGGCAGCACTAGTAACATACTGCTACAATAGGCCGGTCGAAGTCACATAGGAGCACTTTGAAAACAAAACGTTTCCAGACCCCGACCAGACCTATTTATGTATATAGGAAATACTGCTAACACACTGCTAAATAGGCCGGTCGATGTCACATAGGAGCACTTTGAAAACAAAAAGTTTCCAGACCCCGACCAGACCTACTTATTTGGGCGGCACTGCTAACACACTGCTATAATAGGCCGGTCGAAGTCACTTTGAAAACAAAAAGTTTCCAGACCGCGACAAGACCTACTTATATGGTAAACACTGGTAACACACTGCTAAATAGGCCGGTCGATGTCACATAGGAGCACTTTGAAAACAAAAAGTTTCCAGACCCCGACCAGACCTACTTATTTGGGCGGCACTGCTAACACACTGCTATAATAGGCCGGTCGAAGTCACTTTGAAAACAAAAAGTTTCCAGACCGCGACAAGACCTACTTATATGGTAAACACTGGTAACACACTGCTACAATAGGCCGGTCGAAGTCACATAGGAACACTTTGAAAACAAAAAGTTTAAAGAACCCGACCAGACCTACTTATATGGTAAACACTGGTAACATACTGCTACAATAGGCCGGTCGAAGTCACATTGGAACACTTTGAAAACAAAAAGTTTAAAGAACCCGACCAGACCTACTTATATGGGTTGCAATGGTAACACACTGCAACAGTAGGCCGATCGAAGTCACATAGGAGCACTTTGAAATCAAAAAGTTTCCAGACCCCGACTAGACCTCCTTATGAATATGGGAAACACTGGGAACACCATGCTACAATAGACTGGTCGAAGTCACATAGGAGTTCTTTGAAAACAAAAAGTTTCCTGACCCCGACCAGACCTTCTTATATGGGCAGCACTGGTAACACACTGCTAAATAGGCCGGTCGAAGTCACATAGGAGCACTTTGAAAACAAAAAGTTTCCAGACCCCGACCAGACCTAATTAAATTGGCAGCACTAGTAACATACTGCTACAATAGGCCGGTCGAAGTTACATATGAGTACTTTGAAAACAAAAAGTTTCCAGACCGGGACCAGACCTACTTATATGGGCAGCAATGGTAACATACTGCTTAATAGGCCGGTCGATGTCACATAGGAGCACTTTGAAAACAAAAAGTTTTCAGACCCCGACCAGACCTAATTATATGGGCAGCAATGGTAACATACTGCTTAATAGGCCGGTCGATGTCACATAGGAGCACTTTGAAAACAAAAAGTTTCCAGACCCCGACCAGACCTACTTATATGGGTTGCAATGGTAATACACTGCTACACAAGGCCGATCAAAGTCACTTAGGAGCGCTTTGAAAACAAAAAGTTTCCAGATCCCGACCAGACCTCCGTATGAATATGGGAAACACTGGTAACAGCATGCTACAATAGACTGGTCGAAGTCACATAGGAGTTCTTTGAAAACAAAAAGTTTCCTGACCCCGACCAGACTTACTTATATGGGCAGCACTGGTAACACACCGCTACAATATGCCGTTCGAAGTCACATAGGAGTTCTTTGAAAACAAAAAGTTTCCAGATCCCGACCAGACCTACTTATATGGGCAGCACTGCTAACACACTGCTAAATAGGCCGGTCGATGTCACATAGGAGCACTTTGAAAACAAAAAGTTTCCAGACCCCGACCAGACCTACTTATTTGGGCAGCACTGCTAACACACTGCTATAATAGGACGGTCGAAGTCACTTTGAAAACAAAAAGTTTCCAGACCGCGACAAGACCTACTTATATGGTAAACACTGGTAACACACTGCTACAAAAGGCCGGTCGGAGTCACATAGGAGCACTTTGAAAACAAAACGTTTCCAGACCCCGACCAGACCTTCTTATGTATATAGGAAATACTGGTAACACACTGCTATAATAGGCCGGTCGAAGTCATATGAGAGCACATTGAAAACAAAAAGTTTCCAGACCCCGACCAGACCTACTTATGTATAAAGGGAAACACTTGTAACACACTGCTATAATAGGCCGGTCGAAGACCCATAGGAACACTTTGAAAACAAAAAGTTTAAAGAACCCGACCAGACCCACTTATATGGGTTGCAATGGTAACACACTGCTACAGTAGGCCGATCGAAGTCACATAGGAGCACTTTGAAAACAAAAAGTTTCCAGACCCCGACTAGACCTCCTTATAAATATGGGAAACACTGGTAACACACTGCTACAATAGACTGGTCGAAGTCACATAGGAGTTCTTTGAAAACAAAAAGTTTCCTGACCCCGACCAGACCTACTTATATGGGCAGCACTGGTAACACACTGCTAAATAGGCCGGTCGAAGTCACATAGGAGCAATTTGAAAACAAAAAGTTTCCAGACCCCGACCAGACCTAATTAAATTGGCAGCACTAGTAACATACTGCTACAATAGGCCGGTCGAAGTCACATATGAGTACTTTGAAAACAAAAAGTTTCCAGACCGGGACCAGACCTACTTATATGGGCAGCAATGGTAACATACTGCTTAATAGGCCGGTCGATGTCACATGGGAGCACTTTGAAAACAAAAAGTTTCCAGACCCCGACCAGACCTACTTATATGGGCAGCACTGGTACCACACTGCTTAATAGGCCGGTCGAAGTCACACAGAAGCAATTTGAAAACAAAAAGTTTCCAGACCCCGACCAGACCTAATTAAATTGGCAGCACTAGTAACATACTGCTACAATAGGCCGGTCGAAGTCACATATGAGTACTTTGAAAACAAAAAGTTTCCAGACCGGGACCAGACCTACTTATATGGGCTGCAATGGTAACATACTGCTTAATAGGCTGGTCGATGTCACATGGGAGCAATTTGAAAACAAAAAGTTTCCAGACCCCAACCAGACCACCTTATATGGGCAGCACTGGTAACACACTGCTAAATAGGCCGGTCGAAGTCACATAGGAGCACTTTGAAAACAAAAAGTTTCCAGACCCCGACCAGACCTACTTATATGGGTTGCAATGGTAATACACAGCTACAGTAGGCCGATCGAAGTCACTTAGGAGCGCTTTGAAAACAAAAAGTTTCCAGATCCCGACCAGACCTCCGTATGAATATGGGAAACACTGGTAACAGCATGCTACAATAGACTGGTCGAAGTCACATAGGAGTTCTTTGAAAACAAAAAGTTTCCTGACCCCGACCAGACCTACTTATATGGGCAGCACTGGTAACACACCGCTACAATATGCCGTTCGAAGTCACATAGGAGTTCTTTGAAAACAAAAAGTTTCCAGACCCCGACCAGACCTACTTATATGGGCAGCACTGCTAACACACTGCTAAATAGGCCGGTCGATGTCACATAGGAGCACTTTGAAAACAAAAAGTTTCCAGACCCCGACCAGACCTACTTATTTGGGCAGCACTGCTAACACACTGCTAACACACTGCTATAATAGGACGGTCGAAGTCACTTTGAAAACAAAAAGTTTCCAGACCGCGACAAGACCTACTTATATGGTAAACACTGGTAACACACTGCTACAAAAGGCCGGTCGGAGTCACATAGGAGCACTTTGAAAACAAAACGTTTCCAGACCCCGACCAGACCTTCTTATGTATATAGGAAATACTGGTAACACACTGCTATAATAGGCCGGTCGAAGTCATATAGGAGCACATTGAAAACAAAAAGTTTCCAGACCCCGACCAGACCTACTTATGTATAAAGGGAAACACTTGTAACACACTGCTATAATAGGCCGGTCGAAGACCCATAGGAACACTTTGAAAACAAAAAGTTTAAAGAACCCGACCAGACCCACTTATATGGGTTGCAATGGTAACACACTGCTACAGTAGGCCGATCGAAGTCACATAGGAGCACTTTGAAAACAAAAAGTTTCCAGACCCCGACTAGACCTCCTTATAAATATGGGAAACACTGGTAACACCATGCTACAATAGACTGGTCGAAGTCACATAGGAGTTCTTTGAAAACAAAAAGTTTCCTGACCCCGACCAGACCTACTTATATGGGCAGCACTGGTAACACACTGCTAAATAGGCCGGTCGAAGTCACACAGGAGCAATTTGAAAACAAAAAGTTTCCAGACCCCGAGCAGACCTACTTATGTATATGGGCAGCACTGGTAACACACTGCTAAATAGGCCGGTCGAAGTCACATAGGAGCACTTTGAAAACAAAAAGTTTAAAGAACCCGACCAGACCTACTTATATGGGAAACAGTGGTAACATACTGCTACAATAGGCCGGTCGAAGTCACATAGGAACACTTTGAAAACAAAAAGTTTAAAGAACCCGACCAGACCTACTTATATGGGTTGCAATGGTAACACACTGCTTACTAGGCCGGTCGAAGTCACATAGGAGCACTTTGAAAACAAAACGTTTCCAGACCCCGACCAGACCTACTTATGTATATGGGAAACACTGGTAACACACTGCTATAATAGGCCGGTCGAAGTCACATAGGAGCACTTTGAAAACAAAAAGTTTCCAGACCCCGACCAGACCTACTTATATGGGCAGCAATGGTACCACACTGCTTAATAGGCCGGTCGAAGTCACACAGAAGCAATTTGAAAACAAAAAGAGTCCAGACCCCGACCAGACCTAATTAAATTGGCAGCACTAGTAACATACTGCTACAATAGGCCGGTCGAATTCACATATGAGTACTTTGAAAACAAAAAGTTTCCAGACCGGGACCAGACCTACTTATATGGGCAGCAATGGTAACATACTGCTTAATAGGCCGGTCGATGTCACATGGGAGCACTTTGAAAACAAAAAGTTTCCAGACCCCGACCAGACCTACTTATATGGGCAGCACTGGTACCACACTGCTTAATAGGCCGGTCGAAGTCACACAGAAGCAATTTGAAAACAAAAAGTTTCCAGACCCCAACCAGACCACCTTATATGGGCAGAACTGGTAACACACTGCTAAATAGGCCGGTCGAAGTCACATAGAAGCACTTTGAAAACAAAAAGTTTCCAGACCCCGACCAGACCTACTTATATGGGTTGCAATGGTAATACACTGCTACAGTAGGCCGATCGAAGTCACATAGGAGCACTTTGAAAACAAAAAGTTTCCAGACCCCGACCAGACCTACTTATATGGGCAGCAATGGTACCACACTGCTTAATAGGCCGGTCGAAGTCACACAGAAGCAATTTGAAAACAAAAAGAGTCCAGACCCCGACCAGACCTAATTAAATTGGCAGCACTAGTAACATACTGCTACAATAGGCCGGTCGAATTCACATATGAGTACTTTGAAAACAAAAAGTTTCCAGACCGGGACCAGACCTACTTATATGGGCAGCAATGGTAACATACTGCTTAATAGGCCGGTCGATGTCACATGGGAGCACTTTGAAAACAAAAAGTTTCCAGACCCCGACCAGACCTACTTATATGGGCAGCACTGGTACCACACTGCTTAATAGGCCGGTCGAAGTCACACAGAAGCAATTTGAAAACAAAAAGTTTCCAGACCCCAACCAGACCACCTTATATGGGCAGAACTGGTAACACACTGCTAAATAGGCCGGTCGAAGTCACATAGAAGCACTTTGAAAACAAAAAGTTTCCAGACCCCGACCAGACCTACTTATATGGGTTGCAATGGTAATACACTGCTACAGTAGGCCGATCGAAGTCACTTAGGAGCGCTTTGAAAACAAAAAGTTTCCAGATCCCGACCAGACCTCCTTATGAATATGGGAAACACTGGTAACAGCATGCTACAATAGACTGGTCGAAGTCACATAGGAGTTCTTTGAAAACAAAAAGTTTCCTGACCCCGACCAGACCTACTTATATGGGCAGCACTGCTAACACACTGCCAAATAGGGCGGTCGATGTCACATAGGAGCACTTTGAAAACAAAAAGTTTCCAGACCCCGACCAGACCTACTTATATGGGCAGCACTGCTAACACACTGCTAAATAGGCCGGTCGATGTCACTTTGAAAACAAAAAGTTTCCAGACCGCGACAAGACCTTCTTATATGGTAAACACTGGAAACACACTGCTACAATAGGCCGGTCGAAGTCACATAGGAGCACTTTGAAAACAAAACGTTTCCAGACCCCGACCAGACCTACTTATGTATATGGGAAACACTGGTAACACACTGCTATAATAGGCCGGTCGAAGTCCCATAGGAACACTTTGAAAACAAAAAGTTTCCAGACCCCGACCAGACCTACTTATATGGGAAACAGTGGTAACATACTGCTACAATAGGCCGGTCGAAGTCACATAGGAACACTTTGAAAACAAAAAGTTTAAAGAACCCGACCAGACCTACTTATATGGGTTGCAATGGTAACACACTGCTACAGTAGGCCGATCGAAGTCACATAGGAGCACTTTGAAAACAAAAAGTTTCCAGACCCCAACCATACCAAATTATATGGGCAGCAATGGTAACACACCGCTACAATATGCCGTTCGAAGTCACATAGGAGTTCTTTGAAAACAAAAAGTTTCCAGACCCCGACCAGACCTACTTATATGGGCAGCACTGCTAACACACTGCAACAATAGACAGGTCGAAGTCACATAGGAGCACTTTGAAAACAAAAAATTTCCAGACCCCGACCAGACCTACTTATATGGGTTGCAATGGTAATACACTGCTACAGTAGGCCGATCGAAGTCACATAGGAGCACTTTGAAAACAAAAAGTTTCCAGACCCCGACCAGACCTACTTATGTATAAAGGGAAACACTTGTAACACACTGCTATAATAGGCTGGTCGAAGACCCATAGGAACACTTTGAAAACAAAAAGTTTCCAGACCCCGACCAGACCTACTTATATCGGCAGCACTGGTAACACACTGCTACAATAGACCGGCCGAAGTCACATAGAAACACTTTGAAAACAAAAAGTTTCCAGACCCCGACCAGACCTACTTATATGGGCAGCACTGCTAACACACTGCAACAATAGACAGGTCGAAGTCACATAGGAGCACTTTGAAAACAAAAAATTTCCAGACCCCGACCAGACCTACTTATATGGGCAGCACTGGTATCACACTGCTAAATAGGCCGGTCGAAGTCACATAGGAGCACTTTGAAAACAAAAAGTTTCCAGACCCCGACCAGACCTAATTAAATTGGCAGCACTAGTAACATACTGCTACAATAGGCCGGTCGAAGTCACATAGGAGCACTTTGAAAACAAAACGTTTCCAGACCCCGACCAGACCTATTTATGTATATAGGAAATACTGGTAACACACTGCTATAATAGGCCGGTCGAAGTCATATAGGAGCACATTGAAAACAAAAAGTTTCCAGACCCCGACCAGACCTACTTATGTATAAAGGGAAACACTTGTAACACACTGCTATAATAGGCCGGTCGAAGACCCATAGGAACACTTTGAAAACAAAAAGTTTAAAGAACCCGACCAGACCTACTTATATGGGAAACAGTGGTAACATACTGCTACAATAGGCCGGTCGAAGTCACATTGGAACACTTTGAAAACAAAAAGTTTAAAGAACCCGACCAGACCTACTTATATGGGTTGCAATGGTAACACACTGCTACAGTAGGCCGAGCGAAGTCACATAGGAGCACTTTGAAATCAAAAAGTTTACAGACCCCGACTAGACCTCCTTATGAATATGGGAAACACTGTCACATGGGAGCACTTTGAAAACAAAAAGTTTCCAGACCCCGACCAGACCTACTTATATGGGCAGCACTGGTACCACACTGCTTAATAGGCCGGTCGAAGTCACACAGAAGCAATTTGAAAACAAAAAGTTTCCAGACCCCAACCAGACCACCTTATATGGGCAGAACTGGTAACACACTGCTAAATAGGCCGGTCGAAGTCACATAGAAGCACTTTGAAAACAAAAAGTTTCCAGACCCCGACCAGACCTACTTATATGGGTTGCAATGGTAATACACTGCTACAGTAGGCCGATCGAAGTCACTTAGGAGCGCTTTGAAAACAAAAAGTTTCCAGATCCCGACCAGACCTCCTTATGAATATGGGAAACACTGGTAACAGCATGCTACAATAGACTGGTCGAAGTCACATAGGAGTTCTTTGAAAACAAAAAGTTTCCTGACCCCGACCAGACCTACTTATATGGGCAGCACTGCTAACACACTGCCAAATAGGGCGGTCGATGTCACATAGGAGCACTTTGAAAACAAAAAGTTTCCAGACCCCGACCAGACCTACTTATATGGGCAGCACTGCTAACACACTGCTAAATAGGCCGGTCGATGTCACTTTGAAAACAAAAAGTTTCCAGACCGCGACAAGACCTTCTTATATGGTAAACACTGGAAACACACTGCTACAATAGGCCGGTCGAAGTCACATAGGAGCACTTTGAAAACAAAACGTTTCCAGACCCCGACCAGACCTACTTATGTATATGGGAAACACTGGTAACACACTGCTATAATAGGCCGGTCGAAGTCCCATAGGAACACTTTGAAAACAAAAAGTTTCCAGACCCCGACCAGACCTACTTATATGGGAAACAGTGGTAACATACTGCTACAATAGGCCGGTCGAAGTCACATAGGAACACTTTGAAAACAAAAAGTTTAAAGAACCCGACCAGACCTACTTATATGGGTTGCAATGGTAACACACTGCTACAGTAGGCCGATCGAAGTCACATAGGAGCACTTTGAAAACAAAAAGTTTCCAGACCCCAACCATACCAAATTATATGGGCAGCAATGGTAACACACCGCTACAATATGCCGTTCGAAGTCACATAGGAGTTCTTTGAAAACAAAAAGTTTCCAGACCCCGACCAGACCTACTTATATGGGCAGCACTGCTAACACACTGCAACAATAGACAGGTCGAAGTCACATAGGAGCACTTTGAAAACAAAAAATTTCCAGACCCCGACCAGACCTACTTATATGGGTTGCAATGGTAATACACTGCTACAGTAGGCCGATCGAAGTCACATAGGAGCACTTTGAAAACAAAAAGTTTCCAGACCCCGACCAGACCTACTTATGTATAAAGGGAAACACTTGTAACACACTGCTATAATAGGCTGGTCGAAGACCCATAGGAACACTTTGAAAACAAAAAGTTTCCAGACCCCGACCAGACCTACTTATATCGGCAGCACTGGTAACACACTGCTACAATAGACCGGCCGAAGTCACATAGAAACACTTTGAAAACAAAAAGTTTCCAGACCCCGACCAGACCTACTTATATGGGCAGCACTGCTAACACACTGCAACAATAGACAGGTCGAAGTCACATAGGAGCACTTTGAAAACAAAAAATTTCCAGACCCCGACCAAACCTACTTATATGGGCAGCACTGGTATCACACTGCTAAATAGGCCGGTCGAAGTCACATAGGAGCACTTTGAAAACAAAAAGTTTCCAGACCCCGACCAGACCTAATTAAATTGGCAGCACTAGTAACATACTGCTACAATAGGCCGGTCGAAGTCACATAGGAGCACTTTGAAAACAAAACGTTTCCAGACCCCGACCAGACCTATTTATGTATATAGGAAATACTGGTAACACACTGCTATAATAGGCCGGTCGAAGTCATATAGGAGCACATTGAAAACAAAAAGTTTCCAGACCCCGACCAGACCTACTTATGTATAAAGGGAAACACTTGTAACACACTGCTATAATAGGCCGGTCGAAGACCCATAGGAACACTTTGAAAACAAAAAGTTTAAAGAACCCGACCAGACCTACTTATATGGGAAACAGTGGTAACATACTGCTACAATAGGCCGGTCGAAGTCACATTGGAACACTTTGAAAACAAAAAGTTTAAAGAACCCGACCAGACCTACTTATATGGGTTGCAATGGTAACACACTGCTACAGTAGGCCGAGCGAAGTCACATAGGAGCACTTTGAAATCAAAAAGTTTACAGACCCCGACTAGACCTCCTTATGAATATGGGAAACACTGGTAACACCATGCTACAATAGACTGGTCGAAGTCACATAGGAGTTCTTTGAAAACAAAAAGTTTCCTGACCCCGACCAGATCTACTTATATGGGCAGCACTGGTAACACACTGCTAAATAGGCCGGTCGAAGTCACATAGGAGCACTTTGAAAACAAAAAGATTCCAGACCCCGACCAGACCTAATTAAATTGGCAGCACTAGTAACATACTGCTACAATAGGCTGGTCGAAGTTACATATGAGTACTTTAAAAACAAAAAGTTTCCAGACCGGGACCAGACCTACTTATATGGGCAGCAATGGTAACATACTGCTTAATAGGCCGGTCGATGTCACATAGGAGCACTTTGAAAACAAAAAGTTTCCAGACCCCGACCTGACCTACTTATATGGGCAGCAATGGTACCACACTGCTTACTAGGCCGGTCGAAGTCACACAGAAGCAATTTGAAAACAAAAAGTTTCCAGAACCCGACCAGACCTAATTAAATTGGCAGCACTAGTAACATACTGCTACAATAGGCCGGTCGAAGTCACATATGAGTACTTTGAAAATAAAAAGTTTCCAGACCGGGACCAGACCTACTTATATGGGCAGCACTGGTACCACACTGCTTAATAGGCCGGTCGAAGTCACACAGAAGCAATTTGAAAACAAAAAGTTTCCAGACCCCAACCAGACCTACTTATATGAGCAGCAATGGTAACATACTGCTTAATAGGCCGGTCGATGTCACATAGGAGCACTTTGAAAACAAAAAGTTTCCAGACCCCGACCAGACCTACTTATATGGGTTGCAATGGTAATACACTGCTACAGTAGGCCGATCGAAGTCACTTAGGAGCGCTTTGAAAACAAAAAGTTTCCAGATCCCAACCAGACCTCCTTATGAATATGGGAAACACTGGTAACAGCATGCTACAATAGACTGGTCGAAGTCACATAGGAGTTCTTTGAAAACAAAAAGTTTCCTGACCCCGACCAGACCTACTTATATGGGCAGCACTGCTAACACACTGCTAAATAGGCCGGTCGATGTCACTTTGAAAACAAAAATTTTCCAGACCGCGACAAGACCTTCTTATATGGTAAACACTGGTAACACACTGCTACAATAGGCCGGTCGAAGTCACATAGGAGCACTTTGAAAACAAAAAGTTTCCAGACCCCGACCAGACCTACTTATGTATATGGGAAACACTGGTAACACTCTGCTATAATAGGCCGGTCGAAGTCACATAGGAACACTTTGAAAACAAAAAGTTTCCAGACCCCGACCAGACCTACTTATATGGGAAACAGTGGTAACATACTGCTACAATAGGCCGGTCGAAGTCACATAGGAACACTTTGAAAACAAAAAGTTTAAAGAACCCGACCAGACCTACTTATATGGGTTGCAATGGTAACACACTGCTACAGTAGGCCGACCGAAGTCACATAGGAGCACTTTGAAAACAAAAAGTTTCCAGACCCCAACCATACCGAATTATATGGGCAGCAATGGTAACACACCGCTACAATATGCCGTTCGAAGTCACATAGGAGTTCTTTGAAAACAAAAAGTTTCCAGACCCCGACCAGACCTACTTATATGGGCAGCACTGCTAACACACTGCAACAATAGACAGGTCGAAGTCACAAAGGAGCACTTTAAAAACAAAAAATTTCCAGACCGGGACCAGACCTACTTATGTATAAAGGGAAACACTTGTAACACACTGCTATAATAGGCCGGTCGAAGACCCATAGGAACACTTTGAAAACAAAAAGTTTAAAGAACCCGACCAGACCCACTTATATGGGTTGCAATGGTAACACACTGCTACAGTAGGCCGATCGAAGTCACATAGGAGCACTTTGAAAACAAAAAGTTTCCAGACCCCGACTAGACCTACTTATATGGGTTGCAATGGTAATACACAGCTACAGTAGGCCGATCGAAGACCCATAGGAACACTTTGAAAACAAAAAGTTTAAAGAACCCGACCAGACCTACTTATATGGGAAACAGTGGTAACATACTGCTACAATAGGCCGGTCGAAGTCACATTGGAACACTTTGAAAACAAAAAGTTTAAAGAACCCGACCAGACCTACTTATATGGGTTGCAATGGTAACACACTGCTACAGTAGGCCGAGCGAAGTCACATAGGAACACTTTGAAAACAAAAAGTTTAAAGAACCCGACCAGACCTCCTTATGAATATGGGAAACACTGGTAACAGCATGCTACAATAGGCCGGTCGATGTCACATGGGAGCACTTTGAAAACAAAAAGTTTCCAGACCCCGACCAGACCTACTTATATGGGCAGCACTGGTACCACACTGCTTAATAGGCCGGTCGAAGTCACACAGAAGCAATTTGAAAACAAAAAGTTTCCAGACCCCGACCAGACCTAATTAAATTGGCAGCACTAGTAACATACTGCTACAATAGGCCGGTCGAAGTCACATATGAGTACTTTGAAAACAAAAAGTTTCCAGACCGGGACCAGACCTACTTATATGGGCTGCAATGGTAACATACTGCTTAATAGGCTGGTCGATGTCACATGGGAGCAATTTGAAAACAAAAAGTTTCCAGACCCCAACCAGACCACCTTACATGGGCAGCACTGGTAACACACTGCTAAATAGGCCGGTCGAAGTCACATAGGAGCACTTTGAAAACAAAAAGTTTCCAGACCCCGACCAGACCTACTTATATGGGTTGCAATGGTAATACACAGCTACAGTAGGCCGATCGAAGTCACTTAGGAGCGCTTTGAAAACAAAAAGTTTCCAGATCCCGACCAGACCTCCGTATGAATATGGGAAACACTGGTAACAGCATGCTACAATAGACTGGTCGAAGTCACATAGGAGTTCTTTGAAAACAAAAAGTTTCCTGACCCCGACCAGACCTACTTATATGGGCAGCACTGGTAACACACCGCTACAATATGCCGTTCGAAGTCACATAGGAGTTCTTTGAAAACAAAAAGTTTCCAGACCCCGACCAGACCTACTTATATGGGCAGCACTGCTAACACACTGCTAAATAGGCCGGTCGATGTCACATAGGAGCACTTTGAAAACAAAAAGTTTCCAGACCCCGACCAGACCTACTTATTTGGGCAGCACTGCTAACACACTGCTAACACACTGCTATAATAGGACGGTCGAAGTCACTTTGAAAACAAAAAGTTTCCAGACCGCGACAAGACCTACTTATATGGTAAACACTGGTAACACACTGCTACAAAAGGCCGGTCGGAGTCACATAGGAGCACTTTGAAAACAAAACGTTTCCAGACCCCGACCAGACCTTCTTATGTATATAGGAAATACTGGTAACACACTGCTATAATAGGCCGGTCGAAGTCATATAGGAGCACATTGAAAACAAAAAGTTTCCAGACCCCGACCAGACCTACTTATGTATAAAGGGAAACACTTGTAACACACTGCTATAATAGGCCGGTCGAAGACCCATAGGAACACTTTGAAAACAAAAAGTTTAAAGAACCCGACCAGACCCACTTATATGGGTTGCAATGGTAACACACTGCTACAGTAGGCCGATCGAAGTCACATAGGAGCACTTTGAAAACAAAAAGTTTCCAGACCCCGACCAGACCTCCTTATAAATATGGGAAACACTGGTAACACCATGCTACAATAGACTGGTCGAAGTCACATAGGAGTTCTTTGAAAACAAAAAGTTTCCTGACCCCGACCAGACCTACTTATATGGGCAGCACTGGTAACACACTGCTAAATAGGCCGGTCGAAGTCACATAGGAGCAATTTGAAAACAAAAAGTTTCCAGACCCCGAGCAGACCTACTTATGTATATGGGCAGCACTGGTAACACACTGCTAAATAGGCCGGTCGAAGTCACATAGGAGCACTTTGAAAACAAAAAGTTTAAAGAACCCGACCAGACCTACTTATATGGGAAACAGTGGTAACATACTGCTACAATAGGCCGGTCGAAGTCACATAGGAACACTTTGAAAACAAAAAGTTTAAAGAACCCGACCAGACCTACTTATATGGGTTGCAATGGTAACACACTGCTTACTAGGCCGGTCGAAGTCACATAGGAGCACTTTGAAAACAAAACGTTTCCAGACCCCGACCAGACCTACTTATGTATATGGGAAACACTGGTAACACACTGCTATAATAGGCCGGTCGAAGTCACATAGGAGCACTTTGAAAACAAAAAGTTGCCAGACCCCGACCAGACCTACTTATATGGGCAGCAATGGTACCACACTGCTTAATAGGCCGGTCGAAGTCACACAGAAGCAATTTGAAAACAAAAAGAGTCCAGACCCCGACCAGACCTAATTAAATTGGCAGCACTAGTAACATACTGCTACAATAGGCCGGTCGAATTCACATATGAGTACTTTGAAAACAAAAAGTTTCCAGACCGGGACCAGACCTACTTATATGGGCAGCAATGGTAACATACTGCTTAATAGGCCGGTCGATGTCACATGGGAGCACTTTGAAAACAAAAAGTTTCCAGACCCCGACCAGACCTACTTATATGGGCAGCACTGGTACCACACTGCTTAATAGGCCGGTCGAAGTCACACAGAAGCAATTTGAAAACAAAAAGTTTCCAGACCCCAACCAGACCACCTTATATGGGCAGAACTGGTAACACACTGCTAAATAGGCCGGTCGAAGTCACATAGAAGCACTTTGAAAACAAAAAGTTTCCAGACCCCGACCAGACCTACTTATATGGGTTGCAATGGTAATACACTGCTACAGTAGGCCGATCGAAGTCACTTAGGAGCGCTTTGAAAACAAAAAGTTTCCAGATCCCGACCAGACCTCCTTATGAATATGGGAAACACTGGTAACAGCATGCTACAATAGACTGGTCGAAGTCACATAGGAGTTCTTTGAAAACAAAAAGTTTCCTGACCCCGACCAGACCTACTTATATGGGCAGCACTGCTAACACACTGCCAAATAGGGCGGTCGATGTCACATAGGAGCACTTTGAAAACAAAAAGTTTCCAGACCCCGACCAGACCTACTTATATGGGCAGCACTGCTAACACACTGCTAAATAGGCCGGTCGATGTCACTTTGAAAACAAAAAGTTTCCAGACCGCGACAAGACCTTCTTATATGGTAAACACTGGAAACACACTGCTACAATAGGCCGGTCGAAGTCACATAGGAGCACTTTGAAAACAAAACGTTTCCAGACCCCGACCAGACCTACTTATGTATATGGGAAACACTGGTAACACACTGCTATAATAGGCCGGTCGAAGTCCCATAGGAACACTTTGAAAACAAAAAGTTTCCAGACCCCGACCAGACCTACTTATATGGGAAACAGTGGTAACATACTGCTACAATAGGCCGGTCGAAGTCACATAGGAACACTTTGAAAACAAAAAGTTTAAAGAACCCGACCAGACCTACTTATATGGGTTGCAATGGTAACACACTGCTACAGTAGGCCGATCGAAGTCACATAGGAGCACTTTGAAAACAAAAAGTTTCCAGACCCCAACCATACCAAATTATATGGGCAGCAATGGTAACACACCGCTACAATATGCCGTTCGAAGTCACATAGGAGTTCTTTGAAAACAAAAAGTTTCCAGACCCCGACCAGACCTACTTATATGGGCAGCACTGCTAACACACTGCAACAATAGACAGGTCGAAGTCACATAGGAGCACTTTGAAAACAAAAAATTTGCAGACCCCGACCAGACCTACTTATATGGGTTGCAATGGTAATACACAGTAGGCCGATCGAAGTCACATAGGAGCACTTTGAAAACAAAAAGTTTCCAGACCCCGACCAGACCTACTTATGTATAAAGGGAAACACTTGTAACACACTGCTATAATAGGCCGGTCGAAGACCCATAGGAACACTTTGAAAACAAAAAGTTTCCAGACCCCGACCAGACCTACTTATATCGGCAGCACTGGTAACACACTGCTACAATAGACCGGCCGAAGTCACATAGAAACACTTTGAAAACAAAAAGTTTCCAGACCCCGACCAGACCTACTTATATGGGCAGCACTGGTACCACACTGCTTAATAGGCCGGTCGAAGTCACACAGAAGCAATTTGAAAACAAAAAGTTTCCAGACCCCAACCAGACCTACTTATATGAGCAGCAATGGTAACATACTGCTTAATAGGCCGGTCGATGTCACATAGGAGCACTTTGAAAACAAAAAGTTTCCAGACCCCAACCAGACCTACTTATATGAGCAGCAATGGTAACATACTGCTTAATAGGCCGGTCGATGTCACATAGGAGCACTTTGAAAACAAAAAGTTTCCAGACCCCGACCAGACCTACTTATATGGGTTGCAATGGTAATACACTGCTACAGTAGGCCGATCGAAGTCACTTAGGAGCGCTTTGAAAACAAAAAGTTTCCAGATCCCGACCAGACCTCCTTATGAATATGGGAAACACTGGTAACAGCATGCTACAATAGACTGGTCGAAGTCACATAGGAGTTCTTTGAAAACAAAAAGTTTCCTGACCCCGACCAGACCTACTTATATGGGCAGCACTGCTAACACACTGCTAAATAGGCCGGTCGATGTCACTTTGAAAACAAAAATTTTCCAGACCGCGACAAGACCTTCTTATATGGTAAACACTGGTAACACACTGCTACAATAGGCCGGTCGAAGTCACATAGGAGCACTTTGAAAACAAAAAGTTTCCAGACCCCGACCAGACCTACTTATGTATATGGGAAACACTGGTAACACTCTGCTATAATAGGCCGGTCGAAGTCACATAGGAACACTTTGAAAACAAAAAGTTTCCAGACCCCGACCAGACCTACTTATATGGGAAACAGTGGTAACATACTGCTACAATAGGCCGGTCGAAGTCACATAGGAACACTTTGAAAACAAAAAGTTTAAAGAACCCGACCAGACCTACTTATATGGGTTGCAATGGTAACACACTGCTACAGTAGGCCGACCGAAGTCACATAGGAGCACTTTGAAAACAAAAAGTTTCCAGACCCCAACCATACCGAATTATATGGGCAGCAATGGTAACACACCGCTACAATATGCCGTTCGAAGTCACATAGGAGTTCTTTGAAAACAAAAAGTTTCCAGACCCCGACCAGACCTACTTATATGGGCAGCACTGCTAACACACTGCAACAATAGACAGGTCGAAGTCACAAAGGAGCACTTTAAAAACAAAAAATTTCCAGACCGGGACCAGACCTACTTATATGGGCAGCAATGGTACCACACTGCTTAATAGGCCGGTCGAAGTCACACAGAAGCAATTTGAAAACAAAAAGTTTCCAGAACCCGACCAGACCTAATTAAATTGGCAGCACTAGTAACATACTGCTACAATAGGCCGGTCGAAGTCACATATGAGTACTTTGAAAACAAAAAGTTTCCAGACCGGGACCAGACCTACTTATATGGGCTGCAATGGTAACATACTGCTTAATAGGCCGGTCGAAGTCACACAGAAGCAATTTGAAAACAAAAAATTTCCAGACCCCGACCAGACCTACTTATATGGGTTGCAATGGTAATACACTGCTACAGTAGGCCGATCGAAGTCACATAGGAGCACTTTGAAAACAAAAAGTTTCCAGACCCCGACCAGACCTACTTATGTATAAAGGGAAACACTTGTAACACACTGCTATAATAGGCCGGTCGAAGACCCATAGGAACACTTTGAAAACAAAAAGTTTCCAGACCCCGACCAGACCTACTTATATCGGCAGCACTGGTAACACACTGTTACAATAGACCGGTCGAAGTCACATAGAAACACTTTGAAATCAAAAAGTTTCCAGACATCGACCAGACCTACTTATTTGGGCAGCACTGCTAACACACTGCTATAATAGGCCGGTCGAAGTCACATAGGAGCACTTTGAAAACAAAAAGTTTCCAGACCCCGACCGGACCTACTTATATGGGTTGTAATGGTAATATACTGCTACAGTAGGCCGATCGAAGTCACTTAGGAGCGCTTTGAAAACAAAAAGTTTCCAGACCCCGACCAGACCTCCTTATGAATATGGGAAACACAGGTAACACACTGCTACAATAGACCGGTCGAAGTCACATAGGAGCACTTTGAAAACAAAAAGTTTCCAGACCCCGACCAGACCTACTTATATGGGCAGCACTGGTAACACACCGCTACAATATGCCGTTCGAAGTCACATAGGAATTCTTTGAAAACAAAAAGTTTCCAGACCCCGACCAGACCTACTTATATGGGCAGCACTGCTTACACACTGCTAAATAGGCCGGTCGATGTCACATAGGAGCACTTTGAAAACAAAAAGTTTCCAGACCCCGACCAGACCTACTTATTTGGGCAGCACTGCTAACACACTGCTATAATAGGCCGGTCGAAGTCACTTTGAAAACAAAAAGTTTCCAGACCGCGACAAGACCTACTTATATGGTAAACACTGGTAACACACTGCTACAATAGGCCGGTCGAAGTCACATAGGAGCACTTTGAAAACAAAACGTTTCCAGACCCCGACCAGACCTACTTATGTATATAGGAAATACTGGTAACACACTGCTATAATAGGCCGGTCGAAGTCATATAGGAGCACATTGAAAACAAAAAATTTCCAGACCCCGACCAGACCTACTTATGTATAAAGGGAAACACTTGTAACACACTGCTATAATAGGCCGGTCGAAGACCCATAGGAACACTTTGAAAACAAAAAGTTTAAAGAACCCGACCAGACCTACTTATATGGGAAACAGTGGTAACATACTGCTACAATAGGCCGGTCGAAGTCACATTGGAACACTTTGAAAACAAAAAGTTTAAAGAACCCGACCAGACCTACTTATATGGGTTGCAATGGTAATACACTGCTACAGTAGGCCGATCGAAGTCACTTAGGAGCGCTTTGAAAACAAAAAGTTTCCAGATTCCGACCAGACCTCCTTATGAATATGGGAAACACTGGTAACAGCATGCTACAATAGACTGGTCGAAGTCACATAGGAGTTCTTTGAAAACAAAAAGTTTCCTGACCCCGACCAGACCTACTTATATGGGCAGCACTGCTAACACACTGCCAAATAGGGCGGTCGATGTCGCATAGGAGCACTTTGAAAACAAAAAGTTTCTAGACCCCGACCAGACCTACTTATATGGGCAGCACTGCTTACACACTGCTAAATAGGCCGGTCGATGTCACTTTGAAAACAAAAAGTTTCCAGACCGCGACAAGACCTTCTTATATGGTAAACACTGGTAACACACTGCTACAATAGGCCGGTCGAAGTCACATAGGAGCACTTTGAAAACAAAACGTTTCCAGACCCCGACCAGACCTACTTATGTATATGGGAAATACTGGTAACACACTGCTATAATAGGCCGGTCGAAGTCACATAGGAGCACATTGAAAACAAAAAGTTTCCAGACCCCGACCAGACCTACTTATGTATATGGGAAACACTGGTAACACATTGCTATAATAGGCCGGTCGAAGTCCCATAGGAGCACATTGAAAACAAAAAGTTTCCAGACCCCGACCAGACCTACTTATGTATATGGGAAACACTGGTAACACATTGCTATAATAGGCCGGTCGAAGTCCCATAGGAACACTTTGAAAACAAAAAGTTTCCAGACCCCGACCAGACCTACTTATATGGGAAACAGTGCTAACATACTGCTACAATAGGCCGGTCGAAGTCACATTGAAACACTCTGAAAACAAAAAGTTTTAAGAACCCGACCAGACCTACTTATATGGGTTGCAATGGTAACACACTGCTACAGTAGGCCGATCGAAGTCACATAGGAGCACTTTGAAATCAAAAAGTTTCCAGACCCCGACTAGACCTCCTTATGAATATGGGAAACACTGGTAACACCATGCTACAATAGACTGGTCGAAGTCACATACGAGTTCTTTGAAAACAAAAAGTTTCCTGACCCCGACCAGACCTACTTATATGGGCAGCACTGGTAACACACTGCTAAATAGGCCGGTCGAAGTCACATATGAGCACTTTGAAAACAAAAAGTTTCCAGACCCCGACCAGACCTACTTATATGGGTTGTAATGGTAATATACTGCTACAGTAGGCCGATCGAAGTCACTTAGGAGCGCTTTGAAAACAAAAAGTTTCCAGACCCCGACCAGACCTCCTTATGAATATGGGTAACACAGGTAACACACTGCTACAATAGACCGGTCGAAGTCACATAGGAGCACTTTGAAAACAAAAAGTTTCCAGACCCCGACCAGACCTACTTATATGGGCAGCACTGGTAACACACCGCTACAATATGCCGTTCGAAGTCACATAGGAATTCTTTGAAAAGAAAAAGTTTCCAGACCCCGACCAGACCTACTTATATGGGCAGCACTGCTAACACACTGCAACAATAGACAGGTCGAAGTCACATAGGAGCACTTTGAAAACAAAAAGTTTCCAGACCCCGACCAGACCTACTTATTTGGGCGGCACTGCTAACACACTGCTATAATAGGCCGGTCGAAGTCACTTTGAAAACAAAAAGTTTCCAGACCGCGACAAGACCTACTTATATGGTAAACACTGGTAACACACTGCTACAATAGGCCGGTCGAAGTCACATAGGAGCACTTTGAAAACAAAACGTTTCCAGACCCCGACCAGACCTACTTATGTATATAGGAAATACTGGTAACACACTGCTATAATAGGCCGGTCGAAGTCATATAGGAGCACATTGAAAACAAAAAGTTTCCAGACCCCGACCAGACCTACTTATGTATAAAGGGAAACACTTGTAACACACTGCTATAATAGGCCGGTCGAAGACCCATAGGAATACTTTGAAAACAAAAAGTTTAAAGAACCCGACCAGACCTACTTATATGGGAAACAGTGGTAACATACTGCTACAATAGGCCGGTCGAAGTCACATTGGAACACTTTGAAAACAAAAAGTTTAAAGAACCCGACCAGACCTACTTATATGGGTTGCAATGGTAACACACTGCAACAGTAGGCCGATCGAAGTCACATAGGAGCACTTTGAAATCAAAAAGTTTCCAGACCCCGACTAGACCTCCTTATGAATATGGGAAACACTGGTAACACCATGCTACAATAGACTGGTCGAAGTCACATAGGAGTTCTTTGAAAACAAAAAGTTTCCTGACCCCGACCAGACCTTCTTATATGGGCAGCACTGGTAACACACTGCTAAATAGGCCGGTCGAAGTCACATAGGAGCACTTTGAAAATAAAAAGTTTCCAGACCCCGACCAGACCTAATTAAATTGGCAGCACTAGTAACATACTGCTACAATAGGCCGGTCGAAGTTACATATGAGTACTTTGAAAACAAAAAGTTTCCAGACCGGGACCAGACCTACTTATATGGGCAGCAATGGTAACATACTACTTAATAGGCCGGTCGATGTCACATAGGAGCACTTTGAAAACAAAAAGTTTTCATACCCCGACCAGACCTACTTATATGGGCAGCAATGGTACCACACTGCTTAATAGGCCGGTCGAAGTCACACAGAAGCAATTTGAAAACAAAAAGTTTCCAGACCCCGACCAGACCTAATTAAATTGGCAGCACTAGTAACATACTGCTACAATAGGCCGGTCGAAGTCACATATGAGTACTTTGAAAACAAAAAGTTTCCAGACCGGGACCAGACCTACTTATATGGGCTGCAATGGTAACATACTACTTAATAGGCTGGTCGATGGCACATGGGAGCACTTTGAAAACAAAAAGTTTCCAGACCCCGACCAGACCTACTTATATGGGCAGCACTGGTACCACACTGCTTAATAGGCCAGTCGAAGTCACACAGAAGCAATTTGAAAACAAAAAGTTTCCAGACCCCAACCAGACCACCTTATATGGGCAGCACTGGTAACACACTGCTAAATAGGCCGGTCGAAGTCACATAGGAGCACTTTGAAAACAAAAAGTTTCCAGACCCCGACCAGACCTACTTATATGGGTTGCAATGGTAATACACTGCTACAGTAGGCCGATCGAAGTCACTTAGGAGCGCTTTGAAAACAAAAAGTTTCCAGATCCCGACCAGACCTCCGTATGAATATGGGAAACACTGGTAACAGCATGCTACAATAGACTGGTCGAAGTCACATAGGAGTTCTTTGAAAACAAAAAGTTTCCTGACTCCGACCAGACCTACTTATATGGGCAGCACTGGTAACACACCGCTACAATATGCCGTTCGAAGTCACATAGGAGTTCTTTGAAAACAAAAAGTTTCCAGACCCCGACCAGACCTACTTATATGGGCAGCACTGCTAACACACTGCTAAATAGGCCGGTCGATGTCACATAGGAGCACTTTGAAAACAAAAAGTTTCCAGACCCCGACCAGACCTACTTATTTGGGCAGCACTGCTAACACACTGCTAACACACTGCTATAATAGGACGGTCGAAGTCACTTTGAAAACAAAAAGTTTCCAGACCGCGACCAGACCTACTTATATGGTAAACACTGGTAAAGCACTGCTACAAAAGGCCGGTCGGAGTCACATAGGAGCACTTTGAAAACAAAACGTTTCCAGACCCCGACCAGACCTTCTTATGTATATAGGAAATACTGGTAACACACTGCTATAATAGGCCGGTCGAAGTCATATAGGAGCACATTGAAAACAAAAAGTTTCCAGACCCCGACCAGACCTACTTATGTATAAAGGGAAACACTTGTAACACACTGCTATAATTGGCCGGTCGAAGACCCATAGGAACACTTTGAAAACAAAAAGTTTAAAGAACCCGACCAGACCCACTTATATGGGAAACAGTGGTAACATACTGCTACAATAGGAACGTCGAAGTCACATTGGAACACTTTGAAAACAAAAAGTTTAAAGAACCCGACCAGACCTACTTATATGGGTTGCAATGGTAACACACTGCTACAGTAGGCCGATCGAAGTCACATAGGAGCACTTTGAAAACAAAAAGTTTCCAGACCCCGACTAGACCTCCTTATAAATATGGGAAACACTGGTAACACCATGCTACAATAGACTGGTCGAAGTCACATAGGAGTTCTTTGAAAACAAAAAGTTTCCTGACCCCGACCAGACCTACTTATATGGGCAGCACTGGTAACACACTGCTAAATAGGCCGGTCGAAGTCACATAGGAGCACTTTGAAAATAAAAAGTTTCCAGACCCCGACCAGACCTAATTAAATTGGCAGCACTAGTAACATACTGCTACAATAGGCCGGTCGAAGTTACATATGAGTACTTTGAAAACAAAAAGTTTCCAGACCGGGACCAGACCTACTTATATGGGCAGCAATGGTAACATACTACTTAATAGGCCGGTCGATGTCACATAGGAGCACTTTGAAAACAAAAAGTTTTCATACCCCGACCAGACCTACTTATATGGGCAGCAATGGTACCACACTGCTTAATAGGCCGGTCGAAGTCACACAGAAGCAATTTGAAAACAAAAAGTTTCCAGACCCCGACCAGACCTAATTAAATTGGCAGCACTAGTAACATACTGCTACAATAGGCCGGTCGAAGTCACATATGAGTACTTTGAAAACAAAAAGTTTCCAGACCGGGACCAGACCTACTTATATGGGCTGCAATGGTAACATACTACTTAATAGGCTGGTCGATGGCACATGGGAGCACTTTGAAAACAAAAAGTTTCCAGACCCCGACCAGACCTACTTATATGGGCAGCACTGGTACCACACTGCTTAATAGGCCAGTCGAAGTCACACAGAAGCAATTTGAAAACAAAAAGTTTCCAGACCCCAACCAGACCACCTTATATGGGCAGCACTGGTAACACACTGCTAAATAGGCCGGTCGAAGTCACATAGGAGCACTTTGAAAACAAAAAGTTTCCAGACCCCGACCAGACCTACTTATATGGGTTGCAATGGTAATACACTGCTACAGTAGGCCGATCGAAGTCACTTAGGAGCGCTTTGAAAACAAAAAGTTTCCAGATCCCGACCAGACCTCCGTATGAATATGGGAAACACTGGTAACAGCATGCTACAATAGACTGGTCGAAGTCACATAGGAGTTCTTTGAAAACAAAAAGTTTCCTGACTCCGACCAGACCTACTTATATGGGCAGCACTGGTAACACACCGCTACAATATGCCGTTCGAAGTCACATAGGAGTTCTTTGAAAACAAAAAGTTTCCAGACCCCGACCAGACCTACTTATATGGGCAGCACTGCTAACACACTGCTAAATAGGCCGGTCGATGTCACATAGGAGCACTTTGAAAACAAAAAGTTTCCAGACCCCGACCAGACCTACTTATTTGGGCAGCACTGCTAACACACTGCTAACACA
This sequence comes from Drosophila immigrans, assembly GCA_963583835.1. NCBI lineage: Eukaryota > Metazoa > Arthropoda > Insecta > Diptera > Drosophilidae > Drosophila > Drosophila immigrans. Next base: position 33,497,148 of record OY757142.1, read on the forward strand.
CTGCTATAATAGGACGGTCGAAGTCACTTTGAAAACAAAAAGTTTCCAGACCGCGACCAGACCTACTTATATGGTAAACACTGGTAAAGCACTGCTACAAAAGGCCGGTCGGAGTCACATAGGAGCACTTTGAAAACAAAACGTTTCCAGACCCCGACCAGACCTTCTTATGTATATAGGAAATACTGGTAACACACTGCTATAATAGGCCGGTCGAAGTCATATAGGAGCACATTGAAAACAAAAAGTTTCCAGACCCCGACCAGACCTACTTATGTATAAAGGGAAACACTTGTAACACACTGCTATAATTGGCCGGTCGAAGACCCATAGGAACACTTTGAAAACAAAAAGTTTAAAGAACCCGACCAGACCCACTTATATGGGAAACAGTGGTAACATACTGCTACAATAGGAACGTCGAAGTCACATTGGAACACTTTGAAAACAAAAAGTTTAAAGAACCCGACCAGACCTACTTATATGGGTTGCAATGGTAACACACTGCTACAGTAGGCCGATCGAAGTCACATAGGAGCACTTTGAAAACAAAAAGTTTCCAGACCCCGACTAGACCTCCTTATAAATATGGGAAACACTGGTAACACCATGCTACAATAGACTGGTCGAAGTCACATAGGAGTTCTTTGAAAACAAAAAGTTTCCTGACCCCGACCAGACCTACTTATATGGGCAGCACTGGTAACACACTGCTAAATAGGCCGGTCGAAGTCACATAGGAGCAATTTGAAAACAAAAAGTTTCCAGACCCCGACCAGACCTAATTAAATTGGCAGCACTAGTAACATACTGATACAATAGGCCGGTCGAAGTCACATATGAGTACTTTGAAAACAAAAAGTTTCCAGACCGGGACCAGACCTACTTATATGGGCAGCAATGGTAACATACTGCTTAATAGGCCGGTCGATGTCACATGGGAGCACTTTGAAAACAAAAAGTTTCCAGACCCCGACCAGACCTACTTATATGGGCAGCACTGGTACCACACTGCTTAATAGGCCGGTCGAAGTAACACAGAAGCAATTTGAAAACAAAAAGTTTCCAGACCTCAACCAGACCACCTTATATGGGCAGCACTGGTAACACACTGCTAAATAGGCCGGTCGAAGTCACATAGGAGCACTTTGAAAACAAAAAGTTTAAAGAACCCGACCAGACCTACTTATATGGGAAACAGTGGTAACATACTGCTACAATAGGCCGGTCGAAGTCACATTGGAACACTTTGAAAACAAAAAGTTTAAAGAACCCGACCAGACCTACTTATATGGGTTGCAATGGTAACACACTGCTTAATAGGCCGGTCGAAGTCACATAGGAGCACTTTGAAAACAAAACGTTTCCAGACCCCATCCAGACCTACTTATGTATATGGGAAACACTGGTAACACACTGCTATAATAGGCCGGTCGAAGTCACATAGGAGCACTTTGAAAACAAAAAGTTTCCAGACCCCGACCAGACCTACTTATATGGGCAGCAATGGTACCACACTGCTTAATAGGCCGGTCGAAGTCACACAGAAGCAATTTGAAAACAAAAAGAGTCCAGACCCCGACCAGACCTAATTAAATTGGCAGCACTAGTAACATACTGCTACAATAGGCCGGTCGAAGTCACACAGAAGCAATTTGAAAACAAAAAGTTTCCAGACCCCAACCAGACCACCTTATATGGGCAGCACTGGTAACACACTGCTAAATAGGCCGGTCGAAGTCACATAGAAGCACTTTGAAAACAAAAAGTTTCCAGACCCCGACCAGACCTACTTATATGGGTTGCAATGGTAATACACTGCTACAGTAGGCCGATCGAAGTCACTTAGGAGCGCTTTGAAAACAAAAAGTTTCCAGATCCCGACCAGACCTCCTTATGAATATGGGAAACACTGGTAACAGCATGCTACAATAGACTGGTCGAAGTCACATAGGAGTTCTTTGAAAACAAAAAGTTTCCTGACCCCGACCAGACCTACTTATATGGGCAGCACTGGTAACACACTGCTAAATAGGCCGGTCGAAGTCACATAGAAGCACTTTGAAAACAAAAAGTTTCCAGACCCCGACCAGACCTACTTATATGGGTTGCAATGGTAATACACTGCCAAATAGGGCGGTCGATGTCACATAGGAGCACTTTGAAAACAAAAAGTTTCCAGACCCCGACCAGACCTACTTATATGGGCAGCACTGCTAACACACTGCTAAATAGGCCGGTCGATGTCACTTTGAAAACAAAAAGTTTCCAGACCGCGACAAGACCTTCTTATATGGTAAACACTGGTAACACACTGCTACAATAGGCCGGTCGAAGTCACATAGGAGCACTTTGAAAACAAAACGTTTCCAGACCCCGACCAGACCTACTTATGTATATGGGAAACACTGGTAACACACTGCTATAATAGGCCGGTCGAAGTCCCATAGGAACACTTTGAAAACAAAAAGTTTCCAGACCCCGACCAGACCTACTTATGTATAAAGGGAAACAGTGGTAACATACTGCTACAATAGGCTGGTCGAAGTCACATAGGAACACTTTGAAAACAAAAAGTTTAAAGAACCCGACCAGACCTACTTATATGGGTTGCAATGGTAACACACTGCTACAGTAGGCCGATCGAAGTCACATAGGAGCACTTTGAAAACAAAAAGTTTCCAGACCCCAACCATACCAAATTATATGGGCAGCAATGGTAACACACCGCTACAATATGCCGTTCGAAGTCACATAGGAGTTCTTTGAAAACAAAAAGTTTCCAGACCCCGACCAGACCTACTTATATGGGCAGCACTGCTAACACACTGCAACAATAGACAGGTCGAAGTCACATAGGAGCACTTTGAAAACAAAAAATTTCCAAACCCCGACCAGACCTACTTATATGGGTTGCAATGGTAATACACTGCTACAGTAGGCCGATCGAAGTCACATAGGAGCACTTTGAAAACAAAAAGTTTCCAGACCCCGACCAGACCTACTTATGTATAAAGGGAAACACTGGTAACACACTGCTATAATAGGCCGGTCGAAGACCCATAGGAACACTTTGAAAACAAAAAGTTTCCAGACCCCGACCAGACCTACTTATATCGGCAGCACTGGTAACACACTGCTACAATAGACCGGTCGAAGTCACATAGAAACACTTTGAAAACAAAAAGTTTCCAGACCCCGACCAGACCTACTTATATGGGCAGCACTGCTAACACACTGCAACAATAGACAGGTCGAAGTCACATAGGAGCACTTTGAAAACAAAAAATTTGCAGACCCCGACCAGACCTACTTATATGGGCAGCACTGGTAACACACTGCTAAATAGGCCGGTCGAAGTCACATAGGAGCACTTTGAAAACAAAAAGTTTCCAGACCCCGACCAGACCTAATTAAATTGGCAGCACTAGTAACATACTGCTACAATAGGCCGGTCGAAGTCACATAGGAGCACTTTGAAAACAAAACGTTTCCAGACCCCGACCAGACCTATTTATGTATATAGGAAATACTGGTAACACACTGCTTAATAGGCCGGTCGAAGTCACACAGAAGCACATTGAAAACAAAAAGTTTCCAGACCCCGACCAGACCTACTTATGTATAAAGGGAAACACTTGTAACACACTGCTATATTAGGCCGGTCGAAGACCCATAGGAACACTTTGAAAACAAAAAGTTTAAAGAACCCGACCAGACCTACTTATATGGGAAACAGTGCTACAATAGGCCGGTCGAAGTCACATTGGAACACTTTGAAAACAAAAAGTTTAAAGAACCTGACTAGACCTACTTATATGGGTTGCAATGGTAACACACTGCTACAGTAGGTCGAGCGAAGTCACATAGGAGCACTTTGAAATCAAAAAGTTTACAGACCCCGACTAGACCTCCTTATGAATATGGGAAACACTGGTAACACCATGCTACAATAGACTGGTCGAAGTCACATAGGAGTTCTTTGAAAACAAAAAGTTTCCTGACCCCGACCAGACCTACTTATATGGGCAGCACTGGTAACACACTGCTAAATAGGCCGGTCGAAGTCACATAGGAGCACTTTGAAAACAAAAAGATTCCAGACCCCGACCAGACCTAATTAAATTGGCAGCACTAGTAACATACTGCTACAATAGGCTGGTCGAAGTTACATATGAGTACTTTGAAAACAAAAAGTTTCCAGACCGGGACCAGACCTACTTATATGGGCAGCAATGGTAGCATACTGCTTAATAGGCCGGTCGATGTCACATAGGAGCACTTTGAAAACAAAAAGTTTCCAGACCCCGACCAGACCTACTTATATGGGCAGCAATGGTACCACACTGCTTAATAGGCCGGTCGAAGTCACACAGAAGCAATTTGAAAACAAAAAGTTTCCAGAACCCGACCAGACCTAATTAAATTGGCAGCACTAGTAACATACTGCTACAATAGGCCGGTCGAAGTCACATATGAGTACTTTGAAAACAAAAAGTTTCCAGACCGGGACCAGACCTACTTATATGGGCTGCAATGGTAACACACTGCTTAATAGGCCGGTCGATGTCACATGGGAGCACTTTGAAAACAAAAAGTTTCCAGACCCCGACCAGACCTACTTATATGGGTTGCAATGGTAATACACTGCTACAGTAGGCCGATCGAAGTCACTTAGGAGCGCTTTGAAAACAAAAAGTTTCCAGATCCCGACCAGACCTCCTTATGAATATGGGAAACACTGGTAACAGCATGCTACAATAGACTGGTCGAAGTCACATATGAGTTCTTTGAAAACAAAAAGTTTCCTGACCCCGACCAGACCTACTTATATGGGCAGCACTGCCAACACACTGCTAAATAGGCCGGTCGATGTCACTTTGAAAACAAAAATTTTCCAGACCGCGACAAGACCTTCTTATATGGTAAACACTGGTAACACACTGCTACAATAGGCCGGTCGAAGTCACATAGGAGCACTTTGAAAACAAAAAGTTTCCAGACCCCGACCAGACCTACTTATGTATATGGGAAACACTGGTAACACACTGCTATAATAGGCCGGTCGAAGTCACATAGGAACACTTTGAAAACAAAAAGTTTCCAGACCCCGACCAGACCTACTTATATGGGAAACAGTGGTAACATACTGCTACAATAGGCCGGTCGAAGTCACATAGGAACACTTTGAAAACAAAAAGTTTAAAGAACCCGACCAGACCTACTTATATGGGTTGCAATGGTAACACACTGCTACAGTAGGCCGACCGAAGTCACATAGGAGCACTTTGAAAACAAAAAGTTTCCAGACCCCAACCATACCGAATTATATGGGCAGCAATGGTAACACACCGCTACAATATGCCGTTCGAAGTCACATAGGAGTTCTTTGAAAACAAAAAGTTTCCAGACCCCGACCAGACCTACTTATATGGGCAGCACTGCTAACACACTGCAACAATAGACAGGTCGAAGTCACAAAGGAGCACTTTGAAAACAAAAAATTTCCAGACCCCGACCAGACCTACTTATATGGGTTGTAATGGAAATATACTGCTACAGTAGGCCGATCGAAGTCACTTAGGAGCGCTTTGAAAACAAAAAGTTTCCAGACCCCGACCAGACCTCCTTATGAATATGGGTAACACAGGTAACACACTGCTACAATAGACCGGTCGAAGTCACATAGGAGCACTTTGAAAACAAAAAGTTTCCAGACCCCGACCAGACCTACTTATATGGGCAGCACTGGTAACACACCGCTACAATATGCCGTTCGAAGTTACATAGGAGTTCTTTGAAAACAAAAAGTTTCCAGACCCCGACCAGACCTACTTATATGGGCAGCACTGCTAACACACTGCTAAATAGGCCGGTCGATGTCACATAGGAGCACTTTGAAAACAAAAAGTTTCCAGACCCCGACCAGACCTACTTATTTGGGCAGCACTGCTAACACACTGCTATAATAGGCCGGTCAAAGTCACTTTGAAAACAAAAAGTTTCCAGACCGCGACAAGACCTACTTATATGGTAAACACTGGTAACACACTGCTACAATAGGCCGGTCGAAGTCACATATGAGCACTTTGAAAACAAAACGTTTCCAGACCCCGACCAGACCTACTTATATGGGCAGCAATGGTACCACACTGCTTAATAGGCCGGTCGAAGTCACACAGAAGCAATTTGAAAACAAAAAGTTTCCAGAACCCGACCAGACCTAATTAAATTGGCAGCACTAGTAACATACTGCTACAATAGGCCGGTCGAAGTCACATATGAGTACTTTGAAAACAAAAAGTTTCCAGACCGGGACCAGACCTACTTATATGGGCTGCAATGGTAACATACTGCTTAATAGGCCGGTCGAAGTCACACAGAAGCAATTTGAAAACAAAAAATTTCCAGACCCCGACCAGACCTACTTATATGGGTTGCAATGGTAATACACTGCTACAGTAGGCCGATCGAAGTCACATAGGAGCACTTTGAAAACAAAAAGTTTCCAGACCCCGACCAGACCTACTTATGTATAAAGGGAAACACTTGTAACACACTGCTATAATAGGCCGGTCGAAGACCCATAGGAACACTTTGAAAACAAAAAGTTTCCAGACCCCGACCAGACCAACTTATATCGGCAGCACTGGTAACACACTGTTACAATAGACCGGTCGAAGTCACATAGAAACACTTTGAAAACAAAAAGTTTCCAGACCCCGACCAGACCTACTTATATGGGCAGCACTGCTAACACACTGCAACAATAGACAGATCGAAGTCACATAGGAGCACTTTGAAAACAACAAATTTCCAGACCCCGACCAGACCTACTTATATGGGTTGCAATGGTAATACACTGCTACAGTAGGCCGATCGAAGTCACATAGGAGCACTTTGAAAACAAATAGTTTCCAGACCCCGACCAGACCTACTTATGTATAAAGGGAAACACTTGTAACACACTGCTATAATAGGCCGGTCGAAGACCCATAGGAACACTTTGAAAACAAAAAGTTTCCAGACCCCGACCAGACCTACTTATATCGGCAGCACTGGTAACACACTGCTACAATAGACCGGTCGAAGTCACATAGAAACACTTTGAAAACAAAAAGTTTCCAGACCCCGACCAGACCTACTTATATGGGCAGCACTGCTAACACACTGCAACAATAGACAGGTCGAAGTCACATAGGAGCACTTTGAAAACAAAAAATTTCCAGACCCCGACCAGACCTACTTATATGGGTTGCAATGGTAATACACTGCTACAGTAGGCCGATCGAAGTCACATAGGAGCACTTCGAAAACAAAAAGTTTCCAGACCCCGACCAGACCTACTTATGTATAAAGGGAAACACTTGTAACACACTGCTATAATAGGCCGGTCGAAGACCCATAGGAACACTTTGAAAACAAAAAGTTTCCAGACCCCGACCAGACCTACTTATATCGGCAGCACTGGTAACACACTGCTACAATAGACCGGTCGGAGTCACATAGGAGCACTTTGAAAACAAAACGATTCCAGTCCCCGACCAGACCTACTTATGTATATAGGAAATACTGGTAACACACTGCTATAATAGGCCGGTCAAAGTCATATAGGAGCACATTGAAAACAAAAAGTTTCCAGACCCCGACCAGACCTACTTATGTATAAAGGGAAAAATTGTAACACACCGCTATAATAGGCCGGTCGAAGACCCATAGGAACACTTTGAAAACAAAAAGTTTCCAGACCCCGACCAGACCTACTTATATCGGCAGCACTGGTAACACACTGCTACAATAGACCGGTCGGAGTCACATAGGAGCACTTTGAAAACAAAACGATTCCAGTCCCCGACCAGACCTACTTATGTATATAGGAAATACTGGTAACACACTGCTATAATAGGCCGGTCAAAGTCATATAGGAGCACATTGAAAACAAAAAGTTTCCAGACCCCGACCAGACCTACTTATGTATAAAGGGAAAAATTGTAACACACCGCTATAATAGGCCGGTCGAAGACCCATAGGAACACTTTGAAAACAAAAAGTTTCCAGACCCCGACCAGACCTACTTATATCGGCAGCACTGGTAACACACTGCTACAATAGACCGGTCGGAGTCACATAGGAGCACTTTGAAAACAAAACGATTCCAGTCCCCGACCAGACCTACTTATGTATATAGGAAATACTGGTAACACACTGCTATAATAGGCCGGTCAAAGTCATATAGGAGCACTTTGAAAACAAAAAGTTTCCAGACACCGAAAGACCTGCTTATGTATATAGGAAACACTGGTAACACACTGCTATAATAGGCCGGTCGAAGTCACATAGGAACACTTTTAAAACAAATAGTTTAAAGACCCCGACCAGACCTACTTATATGGGTTGCAATGGTAATACACTGCTACAGTAGGCCGATCGAAGTCACATAGGAGCACTTCGAAAACAAAAAGTTTCCAGACCCCGACCAGACCTACTTATGTATAAAGGGAAACACTTGTAACACACTGCTATAATAGGCCGGTCGAAGACCCATAGGAACACTTTGAAAACAAAAAGTTTCCAGACCCCGACCAGACCTACTTATATCGGCAGCACTGGTAACACACTGCTACAATAGACCGGTCGGAGTCACATAGGAGCACTTTGAAAACAAAACGATTCCAGTCCCCGACCAGACCTACTTATGTATATAGGAAATACTGGTAACACACTGCTATAATAGGCCGGTCAAAGTCATATAGGAGCACATTGAAAACAAAAAGTTTCCAGACCCCGACCAGACCTACTTATGTATAAAGGGAAAAATTGTAACACACCGCTATAATAGGCCGGTCGAAGACCCATAGGAACACTTTGAAAACAAAAAGTTTAAAGAACCCGACCAGACCTACTTATATGGGAAACAGTGGTAACATACTGCTACAATAGGCCGGTCGAAGTCACATTGGAAAACTTTGAAAACAAAAAGTTTAAAGAACCCGACCAGACCTACTTATATGGGTTGCAATGGTAACACACTGCTACAGTAGGCCGATCGAAGTCACATAGGAGCACTTTGAAATCAAAAAGTTTCCAGACCCCGACTAGACCTCCTTATGAATATGGGAAACACTGGTAACACCATGCTACAATAGACTGGTCGAAGTCACATAGGAGTTCTTTGAAAACAAAAAGTTTCCTGACCCCGACCAGACCTACTTATATGGGCAGCACTGGTAACACACTGCTAAATAGGCCGGTCGAAGTCACATTGGAGCAATTTGAAAACAAAAAGTTTCCAGACCCCGACCAGACCTAATTAAATTGGCAGCACTAGTAACATACTGCTACAATAGGCCGGTCAAAGTCACATATGAGTACTTTGAAAACAAAAAGTTTCCAGACCGGGACCAGACCTACTTATATGGGCTGCAATGGTAACATACTGCTTAATATGCCGGTCGAAGTCACACAGAAGCAATTTGAAAACAAAAAATTTCCAGACCCCGACCAGACCTACTTATATGGGTTGCAATGGTAATACACTGCTACAGTAGGCCGATCGAAGTCACATAGGAGCACTTTAAAAACAAAAAGTTTCCAGACCCCGACCAGACCTACTTATGTATAAAGGGAAACACTTGTAACACACTGCTATAATAGGCCGGTCGAAGACCCATAGGAACACTTTGAAAACAAAAAGTTTCCAGACCCCGACCAGACCTACTTATATCGGCAGCACTGGTAACACACTGCTACAATAGACCGGTCGAAGTCACATAGAAACACTTTGAAAACAAAAAGTTTCCAGACCCCGACCAGACCTACTTATATGGGCAGCACTGCTAACACACTGCAACAATAGACAGGTCGAAGTCACATAGGAGCACTTTGAAAACAAAAAGTTTCCAGACCCCAACCATACCGAATTATATGGGCAGCAATGGTAACACACCGCTACAATATGCCGTTCGAAGTCACATAGGAGTTCTTTGAAAACAAAAAGTTTCCAGACCCCGACCAGACCTACTTATATGGGCAGCACTGCTAACACACTGCAACAATAGACAGGTCGAAGTCACAAAGGAGCACTTTGAAAACAAAAAATTTCCAGACCCCGACCAGACCTACTTATATGGGTTGTAATGGAAATATACTGCTACAGTAGGCCGATCGAAGTCACTTAGGAGCGCTTTGAAAACAAAAAGTTTCCAGACCCCGACCAGACCTCCTTATGAATATGGGTAACACAGGTAACACACTGCTACAATAGACCGGTCGAAGTCACATAGGAGCACTTTGAAAACAAAAAGTTTCCAGACCCCGACCAGACCTACTTATATGGGCAGCAATGGTAACACACCGCTACAATATGCCGTTCGAAGTTACATAGGAGTTCTTTGAAAACAAAAAGTTTCCAGACCCCGACCAGACCTACTTATATGGGCAGCACTGCTAACACACTGCTAAATAGGCCGGTCGATGTCACATAGGAGCACTTTGAAAACAAAAAGTTTCCAGACCCCGACCAGACCTACTTATTTGGGCAGCACTGCTAACACACTGCTATAATAGGCCGGTCAAAGTCACTTTGAAAACAAAAAGTTTCCAGACCGCGACAAGACCTACTTATATGGTAAACACTGGTAACACACTGCTACAATAGGCCGGTCGAAGTCACATATGAGCACTTTGAAAACAAAACGTTTCCAGACCCCGACCAGACCTACTTATATGGGCAGCAATGGTACCACACTGCTTAATAGGCCGGTCGAAGTCACACAGAAGCAATTTGAAAACAAAAAGTTTCCAGAACCCGACCAGACCTAATTAAATTGGCAGCACTAGTAACATACTGCTACAATAGGCCGGTCGAAGTCACATATGAGTACTTTGAAAACAAAAAGTTTCCAGACCGGGACCAGACCTACTTATATGGGCTGCAATGGTAACATACTGCTTAATAGGCCGGTCGAAGTCACACAGAAGCAATTTGAAAACAAAAAATTTCCAGACCCCGACCAGACCTACTTATATGGGTTGCAATGGTAATACACTGCTACAGTAGGCCGATCGAAGTCACATAGGAGCACTTTGAAAACAAAAAGTTTCCAGACCCCGACCAGACCTACTTATGTATAAAGGGAAACACTTGTAACACACTGCTATAATAGGCCGGTCGAAGACCCATAGGAACACTTTGAAAACAAAAAGTTTCCAGACCCCGACCAGACCAACTTATATCGGCAGCACTGGTAACACACTGTTACAATAGACCGGTCGAAGTCACATAGAAACACTTTGAAAACAAAAAGTTTCCAGACCCCGACCAGACCTACTTATATGGGCAGCACTGCTAACACACTGCAACAATAGACAGATCGAAGTCACATAGGAGCACTTTGAAAACAACAAATTTCCAGACCCCGACCAGACCTACTTATATGGGTTGCAATGGTAATACACTGCTACAGTAGGCCGATCGAAGTCACATAGGAGCACTTTGAAAACAAATAGTTTCCAGACCCCGACCAGACCTACTTATGTATAAAGGGAAACACTTGTAACACACTGCTATAATAGGCCGGTCGAAGACCCATAGGAACACTTTGAAAACAAAAAGTTTCCAGACCCCGACCAGACCTACTTATATCGGCAGCACTGGTAACACACTGCTACAATAGACCGGTCGAAGTCACATAGAAACACTTTGAAAACAAAAAGTTTCCAGACCCCGACCAGACCTACTTATATGGGCAGCACTGCTAACACACTGCAACAATAGACAGGTCGAAGTCACATAGGAGCACTTTGAAAACAAAAAATTTCCAGACCCCGACCAGACCTACTTATATGGGTTGCAATGGTAATACACTGCTACAGTAGGCCGATCGAAGTCACATAGGAGCACTTCGAAAACAAAAAGTTTCCAGACCCCGACCAGACCTACTTATGTATAAAGGGAAACACTTGTAACACACTGCTATAATAGGCCGGTCGAAGACCCATAGGAACACTTTGAAAACAAAAAGTTTCCAGACCCCGACCAGACCTACTTATATCGGCAGCACTGGTAACACACTGCTACAATAGACCGGTCGGAGTCACATAGGAGCACTTTGAAAACAAAACGATTCCAGTCCCCGACCAGACCTACTTATGTATATAGGAAATACTGGTAACACACTGCTATAATAGGCCGGTCAAAGTCATATAGGAGCACATTGAAAACAAAAAGTTTCCAGACCCCGACCAGACCTACTTATGTATAAAGGGAAAAATTGTAACACACCGCTATAATAGGCCGGTCGAAGACCCATAGGAACACTTTGAAAACAAAAAGTTTAAAGAACCCGACCAGACCTACTTATATGGGAAACAGTGGTAACATACTGCTACAATAGGCCGGTCGAAGTCACATTGGAAAACTTTGAAAACAAAAAGTTTAAAGAACCCGACCAGACCTACTTATATGGGTTGCAATGGTAACACACTGCTACAGTAGGCCGATCGAAGTCACATAGGAGCACTTTGAAATCAAAAAGTTTCCAGACCCCGACTAGACCTCCTTATGAATATGGGAAACACTGGTAACACCATGCTACAATAGACTGGTCGAAGTCACATAGGAGTTCTTTGAAAACAAAAAGTTTCCTGACCCCGACCAGACCTACTTATATGGGCAGCACTGGTAACACACTGCTAAATAGGCCGGTCGAAGTCACATTGGAGCAATTTGAAAACAAAAAGTTTCCAGACCCCGACCAGACCTAATTAAATTGGCAGCACTAGTAACATACTGCTACAATAGGCCGGTCGAAGTCACATATGAGTACTTTGAAAACAAAAAGTTTCCAGACCGGGACCAGACCTACTTATATGGGCTGCAATTTTAACATACTGCTTAATATGCCGGTCGAAGTCACACAGAAGCAATTTGAAAACAAAAAATTTCCAGACCCCGACCAGACCTACTTATATGGGTTGCAATGGTAATACACTGCTACAGTAGGCCGATCGAAGTCACATAGGAGCACTTTAAAAACAAAAAGTTTCCAGACCCCGACCAGACCTACTTATGTATAAAGGGAAACACTTGTAACACACTGCTATAATAGGCCGGTCGAAGACCCATAGGAACACTTTGAAAACAAAAAGTTTCCAGACCCCGACCAGACCTACTTATATCGGCAGCACTGGTAACACACTGCTACAATAGACCGGTCGAAGTCACATAGAAACACTTTGAAAACAAAAAGTTTCCAGACCCCGACCAGACCTACTTATATGGGCAGCACTGCTAACACACTGCAACAATAGACAGGTCGAAGTCACATAGGAGCACTTTGAAAACAAAAAATTTCCAGACCCCGACCAGACCTACTTATATGGGTTGCAATGGTAATACACTGCTACAGTAGGCCGATCGAAGTCACATAGGAGCACTTTGAAAACAAAAAGTTTCCAGACCCCGACCAGACCTACTTATGTATAAAGGGAAACACTTGTAACACACTGCTATAATAGGCCGGTCGAAGACCCATAGGAACACTTTGAAAACAAAAAGTTTCCAGACCCCGACCAGACCTACTTATATCGGCAGCACTGGTAACACACTGCTACAATAGACCGGTCGGAGTCATATAGGAGCACTTTGAAAACAAAACGATTCCAGTCCCCGACCAGACCTACTTATGTATATAGGAAATACTGGTAACACACTGCTATAATAGGCCGGTCAAAGTCATATAGGAGCACATTGAAAACAAAAAGTTTCCAGACCCCGACCAGACCTACTTATGTATAAAGGGAAAAATTGTAACACACTGCTATAATAGGCCGGTCGAAGACCCATAGGAACACTTTGAAAACAAAAAGTTTAAAGAACCCGACCAGACCTACTTATATGGGAAACAGTGGTAACATACTGCTACAATAGGCCGGTCGAAGTCACATTGGAACACTTTGAAAACAAAAAGTTTTAAGAACCCGACCAGACCTACTTATATGGGTTGCAATGGTAACTCACTGCTACAGTAGGCCGAGCGAAGTCACATAGGAGCACTTTGAAATCAAAAAGTTTCCAGACCCCGACTAGACCTCCTTATGAATATGGGAAACACTGGTAACACCATGCTATAATAGGCCGGTCAAAGTCATATAGGAGCACATTGAAAACAAAAAGTTTCCAGACCCCGACCAGACCTACTTATGTATAAAGGGAAACACTTGTAACACACTGCTATAATAGGCCGGTCGAAGACCCATAGGAGCACTTTGAAATCAAAAAGTTTCCAGACCCCGACTAGACCTCTTTATGAATATAGGAAACACTGGTAACACCATGCTACAATAGACTGGTCGAAGTCACATATGAGTACTTTGAAAACAAAAAGTTTCCAGACCGGGACCAGACCTACTTATATGGGCAGCAATGGTAACATACTGCTTAATAGGCCGGTCGATGTCACATGGGAGCACTTTGAAAACAAAAAGTTTCCATACCCCGACCAGACCTACTTATATGGGCAGCACTGGTACCACACTGCTTAATAGGCCGGTCGAAGTCACACAGAAGCAATTTGAAAACAAAAAGTTTCCAGACCCCAACCAGACCACCTTATATGGGCAGCACTGGTAACACACTGCTAAATAGGCCGGTCGAAGTCACATAGAAGCACTTTGAAAACAAAAAGTTTCCAGACCCCGACCAGACCTACTTATATGGGTTGCAATGGTAATACACTGCTACAGTAGGCCGATCGAAGTCACTTAGGAGCGCTTTGAAAACAAAAAGTTTCCAGATCCCGACCAGACCTCCTTATGAATATGGGAAACACTGGTAACAGCATGCTACAATAGACTGGTCGAAGTCACATAGGAGTTCTTTGAAAACAAAAAGTTTCCTGACCCCGACCAGACCTACTTATATGGGCAGCACTGCTAACACACTGCCAAATAGGGCGGTCGATGTCACATAGGAGCACTTTGAAAACAAAAAGTTTCCAGACCCCGACCAGACCTACTTATATGGGCAGCACTGCTAACACACTGCTAAATAGGCCGGTCGATGTCACTTTGAAAACAAAAAGTCTCCAGACCGCGACAAGACCTTCTTATATGGTAAACACTGGTAACACACTGCTACAATAGGCCGGTCGAAGTCACATAGGAGCACTTTGAAAACAAAACGTTTCCAGACCCCGACCAGACCTACTTATGTATATGGGAAACACTTGTTACACACTGCTATAATAGGCCGGTCGAAGTCCCATAGGAACACTTTGAAAACAAAAAGTTTCCAGACCCCGACCAGACCTACTTATATGGGAAACAGTGGTAACATACTGCTACAATAGGCCGGTCGAAGTCACATAGGAACACTTTGAAAACAAAAAGTTTAAAGAACCCGACCAGACCTACTTATATGGGTTGCAATGGTAACACACTGCTACAGTAGGCCGATCGAAGTCACATAGGAGCACTTTGAAAACAAAAAGTTTCCAGACCCCAACCATACCAAATTATATGGGCAGCAATGGTAACACACCGCTACAATATGCCGTTCGAAGTCACATAGGAGTTCTTTGAAAACAAAAAGTTTCCAGACCCCGACCAGACCTACTTATATGGGCAGCACTGCTAACACACTGCAACAATAGGCCGATCGAAGTCACATAGGAGCACTTTGAAAACAAAAAGTTTCCAGACCCCGACCAGACCTACTTATGTATAAAGGGAAACACTTGTAACACACTGCTATAATAGGCCGGTCGAAGACCCATAGGAACACTTTGAAAACAAAAAGTTTCCAGACCCCGACCAGACCTACTTATATCGGCAGCACTGGTAACACACTGTTACAATAGACCGGTCGAAGTCACATAGAAACACTTTGAAAACAAAAAGTTTCCAGACCCCGACCAGACCTACTTATATGGGCAGCACTGCTAACACACTGCAACAATAGACAGGTCGAAGTCACATAGGAGCACTTTGAAAACAAAAAATTTCCAGACCCCGACCAGACCTACTTATATGGGCAGCACTGGTAACACACTGCTAAATAGGCCGGTCGAAGTCACTTAGGAGCACTTTGAAAACAAAAAGTTTCCAGACCCCGACCAGACCTAATTAAATTGGCAGCACTAGTAACTTACTGCTACAATAGGCCGGTCGAAGTCACATAGGAGCACTTTGAAAACAAAACGTTTCCAGACCCCGACCAGACCTACTTATGTATATAGGAAATACTGGTAACACACTGCTATAATAGGCCGGTCGAAGTCATATAGGAGCACATTGAAAACAAAAAGTTTCCTGACCCCGACCAGACCTACTTATGTATAAAGGGAAACACTTGTAACACACTGCTATAATTGGCCGGTCGAAGACCCATAGGAACACTTTGAAAACAAAAAGTTTAAAGAACCCGACCAGACCTACTTATATGGGAAACAGTGGTAACATACTGCTACAATAGGCCGGTCGAAGTCACATTGGAACACTTTGAAAACAAAAAGTTTTAAGAACCCGACCAGACCTACTTATATGGGTTGCAATGGTAACTCACTGCTACAGTAGGCCGAGCGAAGTCACATAGGAGCACTTTGAAATCAAAAAGTTTCCAGACCCCGACTAGACCTCCTTATGAATATGGGAAACACTGGTAACACCATGCTACAATAGACTGGTCGAAGTCACATAGGAGTTCTTTGAAAACAAAAAGTTTCCTGACCCCGACCAGACCTACTTATATGGGCAGCACTGGTAACACACTGCTAAATAGGCCGGTCGAAGTCACATAGGAGCACTTTGAAAACAAAAAGATTCCAGATCCCGACCAGACCTAATTAAATTGGCAGCACTAGTAACATACTGCTACAATAGGCCGGTCGAAGTTACATATGAGTACTTTGAAAACAAAAAGTTTCCAGACTGGGACCAGACCTACTTATATGGGCAGCAATGGTAACATACTGCTTAATACGCCGGTCGATGTCACATAGGAGCACTTTGAAAACAAAAAGTTTCCAGACCCCGACCAGACCTACTTATATGGGCAGCAATGGTACCACACTGCTCAATAGGCCGGTCGAAGTCACACAGAAGCAATTTGAAAACAAAAAGTTTCCAGAACCCGACCAGACCTAATTAAATTGGCAGCACTAGTAACATACTGCTACAATAGGCCGGTCGAAGTCACATATAAGTACTTTGAAAACAAAAAGTTTCCAGACCGGGACCAGACCTACTTATATGGGCTGCAATGGTAACATACTGCTTAATAGGCCGGTCGATGTCACATGGGAGCACTTTGAAAACAAAAAGTTTCCAGACCCCGACAAGACCTACTTATATGGGTTGCAATGGTAATACACTGCTACATTAGGCCGATCGAAGTCACTTAGGAGCGCTTTGAAAACAAAAAGTTTCCAGATCCCGACCAGACCTCCTTATGAATATGGGAAACACTGGTAATAGCATGCTACAATAGACTGGTCGAAGTCACATAGGAGTTCTTTGAAAACAAAAAGTTTCCTGACCCCGACCAGACCTACTTATATGGGCAGCACTGCTAACACACTGCCAAATAGGGCCGTCGATGTCACTTAGGAGCACTTTGAAAACAAAAAGTTTCGAGACCCCGACCAGACCTACTTATATGGGCAGCACTGCTAACACACTGCTATAATAGGCCGGTCGATGTCACTTTGAAAACAAAAAATTTCCAGACCCCGACCAGACCTACTTATATGGGAAACAGTGGTAACATACTGCTACAATAGGCCGGTCGAAGTCACTTAGGAACACTTTGAAAACAAAAAGTTGAAAGAACCCGACCAGACCTACTTATATGGGTTGCAATGGTAACACACTGCTACAGTAGGCCGATCGAAGTCACATAGGAGCACTTTGAAAACAAAAAGTTTCCAGACCCCAACCATACCAAATTATATGGGCTGCAATGGTAACACACCGCTACACTATGCCGTTCGAAGTCACATAGGAGTTCTTTGAAAACAAAAAGTTTCCAAACCCCGACCAGACCTACTTTAATGGGCAGCACTGGTAACACACTGCAACAATGGACCGGTCGAAGTCACATTGGAACACTTTGAAAACAAAAAGTTAAAAAACCCCGACAAGACCTACTTATATGGGTCGCAATGGTAACACATTGCTACAGTAGGCCGATCGAAGTCACATATGAGCACTTTGAAAACAAAAAGTTTCCAGACCCCAACCAGACCTCCTTATGTATATGGGTAACACTGGTAACACACTGCTACAATAGGCCGGTCGAAGTCACATAGGAGCACTTTGAAAACAAAAAGTTTCCAGACCCCGACCAGACCTCCTTATGTGGGCAGCTCTGGTAACACACTGTAAATAGGACGGTCGAAGTCACATAGGAGCACTTTGAAAACAAATAGTTTAAAGACCCCGACAAGACCTACTTATATGGGTCGCAATGGTAACACATTGCTACAGTAGGCCGATCGAAGTCACATAGGAGCACTTTGAAAACAAAACGTTTCCAGACCCCGACCAGACCTACTTATGTATATGGGAAACACTGGTAACACACTGCTACAATAGACCGGTCGAAGCCACATAGGAGCACTTTGAAAATAAAACGTTTCCAGACCCCGACCAGACCTACCCATATGGGCAGCACTAGTAACATACTGCTACAATAGGCCGGTCGAAGTCACACAGGAACACTTTGAAAACAAAAAGTTTATAGACCACGACTAGACCTATTTATATGGGCAGAACTGGTACCACACTGCTTAATAGGCCGGTCGAAGTCACATAGGAGCACTTTGAAAACAAAACGTTTCCAGACCCCGACCAGACCTACTTATGTATATTGGAAACACTGGTAACACACTGCTACAATAGACCGGTCGAAGTCACATAGGAGCACTTTTAAAACAAAACGTTTCCAGACCCCGACCAGACCTCCTTATGTGGGCAGCACTGGTACCAGACTGCTTAATAGGCCGGTCGAAGTCACATACAAACAATTTGAAAACAAAAAGTTTCAGACCTCAACCAGTCCTCCTTATGTATATGGGAAACACTGGTAACACACTGCTACAATAGACCGGTCGAAGTCACATAGGAGCACTTTGAAAACAAAAAGGGTCCAGACGCCGACCAGACCTACTTATATCGGCAGCACTGGTAACACACTACTAAATAGGACGGTCGAAGTCACATAGGAACACCTTGAAAACAAAAAATTTTAATGAACCCGACCAGACCTACTTATATGGGCAGCAATGGTAACCTACTGCTACAATAGGCCGGTCGAAGTCACATAGGAGCACTTTGATAACGAAAAGTTTTCAGACCCCAACCAGACCTCCTTATGTATATAGGCAGCACTGGTAAACGGCTACAATAGACCGGTCGAAGTCATATAGAAGCACTTTAAATACAAAAAAATTTCAGACCCTAACCAGACCTACCTATGTATATGGGAAACACTGGTAACACACTTCTACAATAGGCCGGTCGAAGTCACATAGGAGCACTTTGATAACAAAAAGTTTCCAGACCCCGACCAAACCTCCTTATATGGGCAGCACTGGTAACACACTGCTAAATAGGACGGTCAAAGTCACATAGGAGCACTTTGAAAACAAAAAGTTTCCACACCCCGACCAGACCTCCTTATGTATATAGGCAGCACTGGTAAACGGCTACAATAGACTGGTCGAAGTCATATAGGAGCACTTTGAATACAAAAAATTTTCAGACCCTAACCAGACCTACCTATGTATATGGGAAACACTGGTAACACACTGCTACAATAGACCGGTCGAAGCCACATAGGAGCACTTTGAAAATAAAACGTTTCCAGACCCCGACCAGACCTACCCATATGGGCAGCACCAGTAACATACTGCTACAATAGGCCGGTCGAAGTCACACAGGAACACTTTGAAAACAAAAAGTTTATAGACCACGACTAGACCTATTTATATGGGCAGAACTGGTACCACACTGCTTAATAGGCCGGTCGAAGTCACATAGGAGCACTTTGAAAACAAAACGTTTCCAGACCCCGACCAGACCTACTTATGTATATTGGAAACACTGGTAACACACTGCTACAATAGACCGGTCGAAGTCACATAGGAGCACTTTTAAAACAAAACGTTTCCAGACCCCGACCAGACCTCCTTATGTGGGCAGCACTGGTACCAGACTGCTTAATAGGCCGGTCGAAGTCACATACAAACAATTTGAAAACAAAAAGTTTCAGACCTCAACCAGTCCTCCTTATGTATATGGGAAACACTGGTAACACACTGCTACAATAGACCGGTCGAAGTCACATAGGAGCACTTTGAAAACAAATAGGGTCCAGACGCCGACCAGACCTACTTATATCGGCAGCACTGGTAACACACTACTAAATAGGACGGTCGAAGTCACATAGGAACACCTTGAAAACAAAAAATTTTAATGAACCCGACCAGACCTACTTATATGGGTTGCAATGGTAATACACTGCTACAGTAGGCCGATCGAAGTCACTTAGGAGCGCTTTGAAAACAAAAAGTTTCCAGATCCCGACCAGACCTCCTTATGAATATGGGAAACACTGGTAATAGCATGCTACAATAGACTGGTCGAAGTCACATAGGAGTTCTTTGAAAACAAAAAGTTTCCTGACCCCGACCAGACCTACTTATATGGGCAGCACTGCTAACACACTGCCAAATAGGGCGGTCGATGTCACATAGGAGCACTTTGAAAACAAAAAGTTTCCAGACCCCGACCAGACCTACTTATATGGGCAGCACTGCTAACACACTGCTAAATAGGCCGGTCGATGTCACTTTGAAAACAAAAAGTCTCCAGACCGCGACAAGACCTTCTTATATGGTAAACACTGGTAACACACTGCTACAATAGGCCGGTCGAAGTCACATAGGAGCACTTTGAAAACAAAACGTTTCCAGACCCCGACCAGACCTACTTATGTATATGGGAAACACTTGTTACACACTGCTATAATAGGCCGGTCGAAGTCCCATAGGAACACTTTGAAAACAAAAAGTTTCCAGACCCCGACCAGACCTACTTATATGGGAAACAGTGGTAACATACTGCTACAATAGGCCGGTCGAAGTCACATAGGAACACTTTGAAAACAAAAAGTTTAAAGAACCCGACCAGACCTACTTATATGGGTTGCAATGGTAACACACTGCTACAGTAGGCCGATCGAAGTCACATAGGAGCACTTTGAAAACAAAAAGTTTCCAGACCCCAACCATACCAAATTATATGGGCAGCAATGGTAACACACCGCTACAATATGCCGTTCGAAGTCACATAGGAGTTCTTTGAAAACAAAAAGTTTCCAGACCCCGACCAGACCTACTTATATGGGCAGCACTGCTAACACACTGCAACAATAGACAGGTCGAAGTCACATAGGAGCACTTTGAAAACAAAAAATTTCCAGACCCCGACCAGACCTACTTATATGGGTTGCAATGGTAATACACTGCTACAGTAGGCCGATCGAAGTCACATAGGAGCACTTTGAAAACAAAAAGTTTCCAGACCCCGACCAGACCTACTTATGTATAAAAGGAAACACTTGTAACACACTGCTATAATAGGCCGGTCGAAGACCCATAGGAACACTTTGAAAACAAAAAGTTTCCAGACCCCGACCAGACCTACTTATATCGGCAGCACTGGTAACACACTGTTACAATAGACCGGTCGAAGTCACATAGGAGCACATTGAAAACAAAAAGTTTCCAGACCCCGACCAGACCTACTTATATGGGCAGCACTGCTAACACACTGCAACAATAGACAGGTCGAAGTCACATAGGAGCACTTTGAAAACAAAAAATTTCCAGACCCCGACCAGACCTACTTATATGGGCAGCACTGGTAACACACTGCTAAATAGGCCGGTCGAAGTCACTTAGGAGCACTTTGAAAACAAAAAGTTTCCAGACCCCGACCAGACCTAATTAAATTGGCAGCACTAGTAACTTACTGCTACAATAGGCCGGTCGAAGTCACATAGGAGCACTTTGAAAACAAAACGTTTCCAGACCCCGACCAGACCTACTTATGTATATAGGAAATACTGGTAACACACTGCTATAATAGGCCGGTCGAAGTCATATAGGAGCACATTGAAAACAAAAAGTTTCCAGACCCCGACCAGACCTACTTATGTATATGGGTAACACTTGTAACACACTGCTATAATTGGCCGGTCGAAGACCCATAGGAACACTTTGAAAACAAAAAGTTTAAAGAACCCGACCAGACCTACTTATATGGGAAACAGTGGTAACATACTGCTACAATAGGCCGGTCGAAGTCACATTGGAACACTTTGAAAACAAAAAGTTTTAAGAACCCGACCAGACCTACTTATATGGGTTGCAATGGTAACTCACTGCTACAGTAGGCCGAGCGAAGTCACATAGGAGCACTTTGAAATCAAAAAGTTTCCAGACCCCGACTAGACCTCCTTATGAATATGGGAAACACTGGTAACACCATGCTACAATAGACTGGTCGAAGTCACATAGGAGTTCTTTGAAAACAAAAAGTTTCCTGACCCCGACCAGACCTACTTATATGGGCAGCACTGGTAACACACTGCTAAATAGGCCGGTCGAAGTCACATAGGAGCACTTTGAAAACAAAAAGATTCCAGATCCCGACCAGACCTAATTAAATTGGCAGCACTAGTAACATACTGCTACAATAGGCCGGTCGAAGTTACATATGAGTACTTTGAAAACAAAAAGTTTCCAGACTGGGACCAGACCTACTTATATGGGCAGCAGTGGTAACATACTGCTTAATAGGCCGGTCGATGTCACATAGGAGCACTTTGAAAACAAAAAGTTTCCAGACCCCGACCAGACCTACTTATATGGGCAGCAATGGTACCACACTGCTCAATAGGCCGGTCGAAGTCACACAGAAGCAATTTGAAAACAAAAAGTTTCCAGAACCCGACCAGACCTAATTAAATTGGCAGCACTAGTAACATACTGCTACAATAGGCCGGTCGAAGTCACATATGAGTACTTTGAAAACAAAAAGTTTCCAGACCGGGACCAGACCTACTTATATGGGCTGCAATGGTAACATACTGCTTAATAGGCCGGTCGATGTCACATGGGAGCACTTTGAAAACAAAAAGTTTCCAGACCCCGACCAGACCTACTTATATGGGTTGCAATGGTAATACAATGCTACAGTAGGCCGATCGAAGTCACTTAGGAGCGCTTTGAAAACAAAAAGTTTCCAGATCCCGACCAGACCTCCTTATGAATATGGGAAACACTGGTAATAGCATGCTACAATAGACTGGTCGAAGTCACATAGGAGTTCTTTGAAAACAAAAAGTTTCCTGACCCCGACCAGACCTACTTATATGGGCAGCACTGCTAACACACTGCCAAATAGGGCGGTCGATGTCACTTAGGAGCACTTTGAAAACAAAAAGTTTCGAGACCCCGACCAGACCTACTTATATGGGCAGCACTGCTAACACACTGCTATAATAGGCCGGTCGATGTCACTTTGAAAACAAAAAATTTCCAGACCCCGACCAGACCTACTTATATGGGAAACAGTGGTAACATACTGCTACAATAGGCCGGTCGAAGTCACATAGGAGCACTTTGAAAACAAATAGTTTAAAGACCCCGACAAGACCTACTTATATGGGTCGCAATGGTAACACATTGCTACAGTAGGCCGATCGAAGTCACATAGGAGCACTTTGAAAACAAAACGTTTCCAGACCCCGACCAGACCTACTTATGTATATGGGAAACACTGGTAACACACTGCTACAATAGACCGGTCGAAGCCACATAGGAGCACTTTGAAAATAAAACGTTTCCAGACCCCGACCAGACCTACCCATATGGGCAGCACTAGTAACATACTGCTACAATAGGCCGGTCGATGTCACTTTGAAAACAAAAAGTCTCCAGACCGCGACAAGACCTTCTTATATGGTAAACACTGGTAACACACTGCTACAATAGGCCGGTCGAAGTCACATAGGAGCACTTTGAAAACAAAACGTTTCCAGACCCCGACCAGACCTACTTATGTATATGGGTAACACTGGTAACACACTGCTACAATAGGCCGGTCGAAGTCACATAGGAGCACTTTGAAAACAAAAAGTTTCCAGACCCCGACCAGACCTCCTTATGTGGGCAGCTCTGGTAACACACTGTAAATAGGACGGTCGAAGTCACATAGGAGCACTTTGAAAACAAATAGTTTAAAGACCCCGACAAGACCTACTTATATGGGTCGCAATGGTAACACATTGCTACAGTAGGCCGATCGAAGTCACATAGGAGCACTTTGAAAACAAAACGTTTCCAGACCCCGACCAGACCTACTTATGTATATGGGAAACACTGGTAACACACTGCTACAATAGACCGGTCGAAGCCACATAGGAGCACTTTGAAAATAAAACGTTTCCAGACCCCGACCAGACCTACCCATATGGGCAGCACTAGTAACATACTGCTACAATAGGCCGGTCGAAGTCACACAGGAACACTTTGAAAACAAAAAGTTTATAGACCACGACTAGACCTATTTATATGGGCAGAACTGGTACCACACTGCTTAATAGGCCGGTCGAAGTCACATAGGAGCACTTTGAAAACAAAACGTTTCCAGACCCCGACCAGACCTACTTATGTATATTGGAAACACTGGTAACACACTGCTACAATAGACCGGTCGAAGTCACATAGGAGCACTTTTAAAACAAAACGTTTCCAGACCCCGACCAGACCTCCTTATGTGGGCAGCACTGGTACCAGACTGCTTAATAGGCCGGTCGAAGTCACATACAAACAATTTGAAAACAAAAAGTTTCAGACCTCAACCAGTCCTCCTTATGTATATGGGAAACACTGGTAACACACTGCTACAATAGACCGGTCGAAGTCACATAGGAGCACTTTGAAAACAAAAAGGGTCCAGACGCCGACCAGACCTACTTATATCGGCAGCACTGGTAACACACTACTAAATAGGACGGTCGAAGTCACATAGGAACACCTTGAAAACAAAAAATTTTAATGAACCCGACCAGACCTACTTATATGGGCAGCAATGGTAACCTACTGCTACAATAGGCCGGTCGAAGTCACATAGGAGCACTTTGATAACGAAAAGTTTTCAGACCCCAACCAGACCTCCTTATGTATATAGGCAGCACTGGTAAACGGCTACAATAGACCGGTCGAAGTCATATAGAAGCACTTTAAATACAAAAAAATTTCAGACCCTAACCAGACCTACCTATGTATATGGGAAACACTGGTAACACACTTCTACAATAGGCCGGTCGAAGTCACATAGGAGCACTTTGATAACAAAAAGTTTCCAGACCCCGACCAAACCTCCTTATATGGGCAGCACTGGTAACACACTGCTAAATAGGACGGTCAAAGTCACATAGGAGCACTTTGAAAACAAAAAGTTTCCACACCCCGACCAGACCTCCTTATGTATATAGGCAGCACTGGTAAACGGCTACAATAGACTGGTCGAAGTCATATAGGAGCACTTTGAATACAAAAAATTTTCAGACCCTAACCAGACCTACCTATGTATATGGGAAACACTGGTAACACACTGCTACAATAGACCGGTCGAAGCCACATAGGAGCACTTTGAAAATAAAACGTTTCCAGACCCCGACCAGACCTACCCATATGGGCAGCACCAGTAACATACTGCTACAATAGGCCGGTCGAAGTCACACAGGAACACTTTGAAAACAAAAAGTTTATAGACCACGACTAGACCTATTTATATGGGCAGAACTGGTACCACACTGCTTAATAGGCCGGTCGAAGTCACATAGGAGCACTTTGAAAACAAAACGTTTCCAGACCCCGACCAGACCTACTTATGTATATTGGAAACACTGGTAACACACTGCTACAATAGACCGGTCGAAGTCACATAGGAGCACTTTTAAAACAAAACGTTTCCAGACCCCGACCAGACCTCCTTATGTGGGCAGCACTGGTACCAGACTGCTTAATAGGCCGGTCGAAGTCACATACAAACAATTTGAAAACAAAAAGTTTCAGACCTCAACCAGTCCTCCTTATGTATATGGGAAACACTGGTAACACACTGCTACAATAGACCGGTCGAAGTCACATAGGAGCACTTTGAAAACAAATAGGGTCCAGACGCCGACCAGACCTACTTATATCGGCAGCACTGGTAACACACTACTAAATAGGACGGTCGAAGTCACATAGGAACACCTTGAAAACAAAAAATTTTAATGAACCCGACCAGACCTACTTATATGGGTTGCAATGGTAATACACTGCTACAGTAGGCCGATCGAAGTCACTTAGGAGCGCTTTGAAAACAAAAAGTTTCCAGATCCCGACCAGACCTCCTTATGAATATGGGAAACACTGGTAATAGCATGCTACAATAGACTGGTCGAAGTCACATAGGAGTTCTTTGAAAACAAAAAGTTTCCTGACCCCGACCAGACCTACTTATATGGGCAGCACTGCTAACACACTGCCAAATAGGGCGGTCGATGTCACATAGGAGCACTTTGAAAACAAAAAGTTTCCAGACCCCGACCAGACCTACTTATATGGGCAGCACTGCTAACACACTGCTAAATAGGCCGGTCGATGTCACTTTGAAAACAAAAAGTCTCCAGACCGCGACAAGACCTTCTTATATGGTAAACACTGGTAACACACTGCTACAATAGGCCGGTCGAAGTCACATAGGAGCACTTTGAAAACAAAACGTTTCCAGACCCCGACCAGACCTACTTATGTATATGGGAAACACTTGTTACACACTGCTATAATAGGCCGGTCGAAGTCCCATAGGAACACTTTGAAAACAAAAAGTTTCCAGACCCCGACCAGACCTACTTATATGGGAAACAGTGGTAACATACTGCTACAATAGGCCGGTCGAAGTCACATAGGAACACTTTGAAAACAAAAAGTTTAAAGAACCCGACCAGACCTACTTATATGGGTTGCAATGGTAACACACTGCTACAGTAGGCCGATCGAAGTCACATAGGAGCACTTTGAAAACAAAAAGTTTCCAGACCCCAACCATACCAAATTATATGGGCAGCAATGGTAACACACCGCTACAATATGCCGTTCGAAGTCACATAGGAGTTCTTTGAAAACAAAAAGTTTCCAGACCCCGACCAGACCTACTTATATGGGCAGCACTGCTAACACACTGCAACAATAGACAGGTCGAAGTCACATAGGAGCACTTTGAAAACAAAAAATTTCCAGACCCCGACCAGACCTACTTATATGGGTTGCAATGGTAATACACTGCTACAGTAGGCCGATCGAAGTCACATAGGAGCACTTTGAAAACAAAAAGTTTCCAGACCCCGACCAGACCTACTTATGTATAAAAGGAAACACTTGTAACACACTGCTATAATAGGCCGGTCGAAGACCCATAGGAACACTTTGAAAACAAAAAGTTTCCAGACCCCGACCAGACCTACTTATGTATATGGGTAACACTTGTAACACACTGCTATAATTGGCCGGTCGAAGACCCATAGGAACACTTTGAAAACAAAAAGTTTAAAGAACCCGACCAGACCTACTTATATGGGAAACAGTGGTAACATACTGCTACAATAGGCCGGTCGAAGTCACATTGGAACACTTTGAAAACAAAAAGTTTTAAGAACCCGACCAGACCTACTTATATGGGTTGCAATGGTAACTCACTGCTACAGTAGGCCGAGCGAAGTCACATAGGAGCACTTTGAAATCAAAAAGTTTCCAGACCCCGACTAGACCTCCTTATGAATATGGGAAACACTGGTAACACCATGCTACAATAGACTGGTCGAAGTCACATAGGAGTTCTTTGAAAACAAAAAGTTTCCTGACCCCGACCAGACCTACTTATATGGGCAGCACTGGTAACACACTGCTAAATAGGCCGGTCGAAGTCACATAGGAGCACTTTGAAAACAAAAAGATTCCAGATCCCGACCAGACCTAATTAAATTGGCAGCACTAGTAACATACTGCTACAATAGGCCGGTCGAAGTTACATATGAGTACTTTGAAAACAAAAAGTTTCCAGACTGGGACCAGACCTACTTATATGGGCAGCAGTGGTAACATACTGCTTAATAGGCCGGTCGATGTCACATAGGAGCACTTTGAAAACAAAAAGTTTCCAGACCCCGACCAGACCTACTTATATGGGCAGCAATGGTACCACACTGCTCAATAGGCCGGTCGAAGTCACACAGAAGCAATTTGAAAACAAAAAGTTTCCAGAACCCGACCAGACCTAATTAAATTGGCAGCACTAGTAACATACTGCTACAATAGGCCGGTCGAAGTCACATATGAGTACTTTGAAAACAAAAAGTTTCCAGACCGGGACCAGACCTACTTATATGGGCTGCAATGGTAACATACTGCTTAATAGGCCGGTCGATGTCACATGGGAGCACTTTGAAAACAAAAAGTTTCCAGACCCCGACCAGACCTACTTATATGGGTTGCAATGGTAATACAATGCTACAGTAGGCCGATCGAAGTCACTTAGGAGCGCTTTGAAAACAAAAAGTTTCCAGATCCCGACCAGACCTCCTTATGAATATGGGAAACACTGGTAATAGCATGCTACAATAGACTGGTCGAAGTCACATAGGAGTTCTTTGAAAACAAAAAGTTTCCTGACCCCGACCAGACCTACTTATATGGGCAGCACTGCTAACACACTGCCAAATAGGGCGGTCGATGTCACTTAGGAGCACTTTGAAAACAAAAAGTTTCGAGACCCCGACCAGACCTACTTATATGGGCAGCACTGCTAACACACTGCTATAATAGGCCGGTCGATGTCACTTTGAAAACAAAAAATTTCCAGACCCCGACCAGACCTACTTATATGGGAAACAGTGGTAACATACTGCTACAATAGGCCGGTCGAAGTCACATAGGAGCACTTTGAAAACAAATAGTTTAAAGACCCCGACAAGACCTACTTATATGGGTCGCAATGGTAACACATTGCTACAGTAGGCCGATCGAAGTCACATAGGAGCACTTTGAAAACAAAACGTTTCCAGACCCCGACCAGACCTACTTATGTATATGGGAAACACTGGTAACACACTGCTACAATAGACCGGTCGAAGCCACATAGGAGCACTTTGAAAATAAAACGTTTCCAGACCCCGACCAGACCTACCCATATGGGCAGCACTAGTAACATACTGCTACAATAGGCCGGTCGAAGTCACACAGGAACACTTTGAAAACAAAAAGTTTATAGACCACGACTAGACCTATTTATATGGGCAGAACTGGTACCACACTGCTTAATAGGCCGGTCGAAGTCACATAGGAGCACTTTGAAAACAAAACGTTTCCAGACCCCGACCAGACCTACTTATGTATATTGGAAACACTGGTAACACACTGCTACAATAGACCGGTCGAAGTCACATAGGAGCACTTTTAAAACAAAACGTTTCCAGACCCCGACCAGACCTCCTTATGTATATAGGCAGCACTGGTAAACGGCTACAATAGACTGGTCGAAGTCATATAGGAGCACTTTGAATACAAAAAATTTTCAGACCCTAACCAGACCTACCTATGTATATGGGAAACACTGGTAACACACTTCTACAATAGGCCGGTCGAAGTCACACAGGAACACTTTGAAAACAAAAAGTTTCCAGACCCCGACTAGACCTACTTCTATGGGTAACAATGGTAACACACTGCTAAATAGTCCGGTCGAAGTCACATGGGAGTACTTTGAAAACAAAAAGTTTCCAGACCCCGACCAGACCTTCTCCTATGGGTAGCACTGGTAACACACTGCTAAATAGGACGGTCGAAGTCACATAGGAACACCTTGAAAACAAAAAATTTTAATGACCCCGACCAGACCTACCTTTATGGGCAGCAATGGTAACATACTGCTACAATAGGCCGGTCGAAGTCACATAGGAGCACTTTGATAACAAAAAGTTTCCAGACCCCGACCAGACCTCCTTATATGGGCAGCACTGGTAACACACTGCTAAATAGGACGGTCGAAGACACATAGGAGCACTTTGAAAACAAAAAGTTTCCACACCCCGACCAGACCTCCTTATGTATATGGGAAACACTGATACAATAGACCGGTCGAAGTCACATAGGAGCACTTTGAAAACAAAAAGTTTATAGACCCCGACTAGACCTATTTATATGGGCAGAACTGGTACCACACTGCTTAATAGGCCGGTCGAAGTCACATAGAAGCAATTTGAAAACAAAAAGTTTCCAGACGCCGTCCAGACATACTTATATGGGCAGCACTGGTCACACACTGATACAATAGGCCGGTCGAAGTCACATAGGAACACTTTGAAAACAAAAAGTTTCCAGACCCCGACCAGGCCTACTTATATGGGCAGCACTGGTAACACACTGTTAAATAGGCCGGTCGAAGTCACTTAGGAGCACTTTGAAAACAAAAAGTTTCCAGACCCCGACCAGACTTACTTATATGGGCAGCACAGGTAACACACTGCTTAATAGGCCGGTCGAAGTCACATAGGAGCACTTTGATAACAAAAAGTTTCCAAACCCCGACCAGACCTACTTTAATGGACAGCACTGGTAACACACTGCAACAATGGACCGGTCGAAGTCACATTGGAACACTTTGAAAACAAAAAGTTTCCAGACCCCGACCAGACCTACTTATATGGGCAGCACTGCTAACACACTGCTAAATAGGCCGGTCGAAGTCACATAGGAGTACGTTGAAAACAAAAAGTGTCCAGACCCCGACCATACCTAATTATATGGGCAGCAATGGTAACACACTGCTACAGTAAAACGGTCGAAGTCACATAGGAGCACTTTGAAAACAAAAAGTTTCCAGACCCTAACCAGACCTACCTATGTATATGGGAAACACTGGTAACACATTTCTACAATAGGCCGGTCGAAGTCACACAGGAAAACTTTGAAAACAAAAAGTTTATAGACCCCGACCAGGCCTACTTATATGGGCAGCACTTGTAACACACTGCTACAATAGACCGGTCGAAGTCACATAGGAGCACTTTGAAAAGAAAACGTTTCCAGACCCCGACCAGACCTACTTATATGGGCAGCACTGCTAACACACTGCTAAATAGGCCGGTCGAAGTCACATAGGAGCACTTTGAAAACAAAAAGTTTCCACACCCCGACCACACCTTCTTATATCGGCAGCACTGGTAACACACTGCTACAATAGACCGGTCGAAGTCACATAGAAACACTTTGAAAACAATAAGTTTCCAGACCCCGACCATACCTAATTATATTGGCAGCAATGGAAACATACAGCTACACCAGGCCGGTCGAAGTCACATAGAAGCACTTTGAAATTAAAAAGATCCCAGACCCCGACCAGACCTACTTATATGGGCAGCAATGGTAACATACTGCTACAATAGGCCGGTCGAAGTCACCAGCAGCACTGGTAAATCTGGTAGGCCGATCAAAGTCACATATGAGCACTTTGAAAACAAAAAGTTTCCAGACCCCAACCAGACCTCCTTATGTATATGGGTAACACTGGTAACACACTGCTACAATAGCCCGGTCGAAGTCACATAGGAGCACTTTGATAACAAAAAGTTTCCAGACCCCGACCAGACCTACTTATATGGGCAGCACTGGTAATACACCACTAAATAGGCCGGTCGAAGTCACATAGGAGCACTTTGAAAACAAAAAGTTTCCAGACCCCGACCAGACCTCCTTATGTATATGGGAAACACTGGTAACATACTGCTACAATAGGCCGGTCGAAGTCACACAGGAAAACTTTGAAAACAAAAAGTTTATAGACCCCGACCAGGCCTACTTATATGGGCAGCACTGGTAACACACTGCTACAATAGACCGGTCGAAGTCACATAGGAGCACTTTAAAAAGAAAACGTTTCCAGACGCCGACCAGACATACTAATATGAGCAGCACTGATCACACACTGATACAATAGGCCGGTCGAAGTCACATAGGAACACTTTGAAAACAAAAAGTTTCCAGACCCTAACCAGACCTACCTATGTATATGGGAAACACTGGTAACACATTTCTACAATAGGCCGGTCGAAGTCACACAGGAAAACTTTGAAAACAAAAAGTTTATAGACCCCGACCAGGCCTACTTATATGGGCAGCATTGGTAACACACTGCTACAATAGACCGGTCGAAGTCACATAGGAGCACTTTGAAAAGAAAACGTTTCCAGACCCCGACCACACCTACTAATGTATATGGGAAACACTGGTACCACGCTACTTAATAGGCCGGTCGAAGTCACACAGAAGCAATTTGAAAACAAAAAGTTTCCAGACGCCGACCAGACATACTTATATGGGCAGCACTGGTCACACACTTATACAATAGGCCGGTCGAAGTCACATAGGAACACTTTGAAAACAAAAAGTTTCCAGACCCTAACCAGACCTACCTATGTATATGGGAAACACTGGTAACACATTTCTACAATAGGCCGGTCGAAGTCACACAGGAAAACTTTGAAAACAAAAAGTTTATAGACCCCGACCAGGCCTACTTATATGGGCAGCACTGGTAACACACTGCTACAATAGACCGGTCGAAGTCACATAGGAGCACTTTGAAAAGAAAACGTTTCCAGACCCCGACCAGACCCACTTATATGGGCAGCACTGCTAACACACTGCTACAATAGACCGGTCGAAGTCACATAGGAGCACTTTGAAAAGAAAACGTTTCCAGACCCCGACCACACCTACTAATGTATATGGGAAACACTGGTACCACGCTACTTAATAGGCCGGTCGAAGTCACATAGAAGCAATTTGAAAACAAAAAGTTTCCAGACGCCGACCAGACATACTTATATGGGCAGCACTGGTCACACACTTATACAATAGGCCGGTCGAAGTCACATAGGAACACTTTGAAAACAAAAAGTTTTCAGACCCCAACCAGACCTCCTTATGTATATGGGTAACACTGGTAACACACTGCTACAATAGGCCGGTCGAAGTCACATATTAGCACCTTGAAAACAAAAAGTTTCCAGACCCCGACCAGACCTCCTTATGTATATGGGAAACACTGGTAACATACTGCTACAATGGGCCGGTCGAAGTCACATAGGAACACTTTGAAAACAAAAAGTTTCCAGACCCCGACCAGAACTTCTTATATCGGCAGCACTGGTAACACACTGCTACAATAGACCGGTCGAAGTCACATAGGAGCACTTTGAAAAGAAAACGTTTCCAGACCCCAACCAGACCTACTTATATGGGCAGCACTGCTAACACACTGCTAAATAGGCCGGTCGAAGTCACATAGGAGTACTTTGAAAACAAAAAGTTTCCACACCCCGACCAGAACTTCTTATATCGGCAGCACTGGTAACACACTGCTACAATAGGCCGTTCGAAGTCACATAGAAGCAATTTGAAAACAATAAGTTTCCAGACCCCAACCATACCTAATTATATGGGCGGCAATGGTAACATACAGCTAAAATAGGCCAGTCGAAGTCACATAGAAGCACTTTGAAAACAAAAAGTTCCCAGACCCCGACCAGACCTTCTTATATCGGCAGCACTGGTAACACACTGCTACAATAGACCGGTCGAAGTCACATAGAAACACTTTGAAAACAAAAAGTTTCCAGACCCCGACCAGACCTACTTATATGGGCAGCACTGGTAACACTTTG
The DNA here is from genome assembly GCA_963583835.1 of Drosophila immigrans. Classification (NCBI taxonomy): domain Eukaryota; kingdom Metazoa; phylum Arthropoda; class Insecta; order Diptera; family Drosophilidae; genus Drosophila; species Drosophila immigrans. Next base: position 33,530,989 of record OY757142.1, read on the forward strand.
CTAAATAGGCCGGTCGAAGTCACATAGGAGCACTTTGAAAACAAAAAGTTTCCAGACCCCGACCAGACCTACTAATATGGGCAGCACTGGTCACACACTGCTACAGTAGGCCGGTCAAAGTCATATATGAGCACTTTGAAAACAAAAAGTTTCCAGACCCCAACCAGACCTCCTTATGTATATGTGTAACACTGGTAACACACAGCTACAATAGGCCGGTCGAAGTCACATAGGTGCACTTTGATAACTAAAAGTTTCCAGACCCCGACCAGATCTACTTATATGGGCAGCACTGGTAACACACTGCTAAATAGGCCGGTCGAAGTCAAATAGGAGCACTTTGAAAACAAAAAGCTTCCACACCCCGACCAGGCCTACTTATATGGGCAGCACTGGTAACACACTACTAAATAGGCCGGCCGAAGTCACATTGGAGCACTTTGAAAACAAAAAGTTTCCAGACCCCGACCAGACCTACTTATATCGCCTGCACTGGTAACACACTGCTACAATAGACCGGTCGACGTCACATTGAAACACTTTGAAAACAAAAAGTTTCCAGACCCCGACCATACCTAATTATATGGGCAGCAATGGTAACACACTGCTACAATAGATCGGTCGAAGTCACAAAGAAACACTTTGAGAACAAAAAGTTTCCAGACCCCGACGATACCTAATTATATGGGCAGCAATGGTAACATACTGCTACAATAGACCGGTCGAAATCACATAGAAACACTTTGAAAACAAAAAGTTTCCAGACCCCGACCAGACCTACTTATATGGGCAGCACTGGTAACACTTTGCTAAATAGGCCGGTCGAAGTCACATAGGAGCACTTTGAAAACAAAAAGTTTCCAGACCCCAACCAGACCTCCTTATGTATATGGGTAACACTGGTAACACACTGCTACAATAGGCAGTTCGAAGTCACATAGGAGCACTTTGATAACAAAAGTTTTCAGACCCCGACCAGTTCTACTTATATGGGCAGCACTGGTAACACACTGCTAAATAGGCCGGTCGAAGTCACATAGGAGCACTTTGAAAACAAAAAGTTCCCAGACCCCGACCAGACCTTTTTATATGGGCAGCAATGGTAACATACTGCTACAATAGACCGGTCGAAGTCACCAGCAGCACTGGTAAATTGCTATAACAGGCCGGTCGAAATCACAAAGGAACACTTTGAAAACAAATAGTTTAAAGACCCAGACCAGACCTACTTATATGGGAAACAGTGGTAACATACTGCTTCAAAAGGCCGGTCGAAGTCACATTGGAGCACTTTGAAAACAAAAAGTTTCCGGACCCCGACCAGACTTACTTATGCGGCCAGCACTGGTAACACACTGCTAAATAGGACGGTCGAAGTCACATAGGAGCACTTTGAAAACAAAAAGTTTCCAGACCCCGACCAGACCTCCTTATGTATATGGGAAACACTGGTAACACACTGCTACAATAGACCGGTCGAAGTCACATAGGAACACTTTGAAAACAAAAAGTTTCCAGACCCCGACCAGACCTCCTTATGTATATGGGAAACTTTGGTAACACACTGCTACAATAGTTCGGTCGAAGTCACATAGGAACACTTTGAAAACAAAAAGTTTCTAGACCCCGACCAGACCTCCTTATGTATATGGGAAACACTGGTAACACACTGCTTCAATAGACCGGTCGAAGTCACATAGGAGCACTTTGAAAACAAAAAGTTTCCAGACCCCGACCAGACCTACTTATGTATATGGGAAACACTGGTAATACACTGCTACAATAGTTTGGTCGAAGTCACATAGGAACACTTTGAAAACAAAAAGTTTAAACTCCCTGACCAGACCTACTTATATGGGTTGCAATGGTAACACACTGCTACAGTAGGCCGGACGAAGTCACATAGAAGCAATTTGAAAACAAAAAATTTCCAGACCCCAACCAGTCCTCCTTATGTATATGGGACACACTGGTAACACACTGCTTAATAGGCCGGTCGAAGTCACATAGAAGCAATTTGAAAACAGAAAGTTTCCACACCCCGAGCAGACCTACTTATATCGGCAGCACTGGTAACACACCGCCACAATAGGCCGGTCGAAGTCACAAAGGAGTATTTTGAAATCAAAAAGTTTATAGACCCCAACTAGACCTATTTAAATGTGCAGCACTGGTACCACACTGCTTAATAGGCCGGTCGAAGTCACAAAGAAGCAATTTGAAAACAAAAAGTTTCCAGACCCCGACCAGACCTACTAATGTATATGGGAAACACTGGTAACACACTGCTAAATAGGGCGGTCGAAGTCACATAGGAACACCTTGAAAACAAAAAGTTTATAGACCCCGACTAGACCTATTTATATGGGCAGCACTGGTACCACACTGCTTAATAGGCCGGTCGAAGTCACATATGAGCACTTTGAAAACAAAAAGTTTCCAGACCCCAACCAGACCTCCTTTTGTATATAGGGTAACACTGGTAGCACACTGCTACAATAGGCCGGTCGAAGTCACATAGGAGCACTTTGAAAACAAAACGTTTCCAGACCCCGACCAGACCTACTAATGTATATGGGAAACACTGGTAACACACTGCTACAATAGGCCGGTCGAAGTCACATAGGAGCACTTTGAAAACAAAACGTTTCCAGACCCCGACCAGACCTACTAATGTATATGGGAAACACTGGTAACACACTGCTAAATAGGGCGGTCGAAGTCACATAGGAACACTTTGAAAACAAAAAGTTTATAGACCCCGACTAGACCTATTTATATGGGCAGCACTGGTACCACACTGCTTAATAGGCCGGTCGAAGTCACATATGAGCACTTTGAAAACAAAAAGTTTCCAGACCCCAACCAGACCTCCTTTTGTATATAGGGTAACACTGGTAGCACACTGCTACAATAGGCCGGTCGAAGTCACATAGGAGCACTTTGAAAACAAAACGTTTCCAGACCCCGACCAGACCTACTAATGTATATGGGAAACACTGGTAAAACACTGCTACAATAGACCGGTCGAAGTCACATAGGAGCACTTTGAAAACAAAACGTTTCCAGACCCCGACCAGACCTACTAATGTATATGGGAATCACTGGTAACACACTGCTAAATAGGGCGGTCGAAGTCACATAGGAACACCTTGAAAACAAAAAGTTTATAGACCCCGACTAGACCTATTTATATGGGCAGCACTGGTACCACACTGCTTAATAGGCCGGTCGAAGTCACATATGAGCACTTTGAAAACAAAAAGTTTCCAGACCCCAACCAGACCTCCTTTTGTATATAGGGTAACACTGGTAGCACACTGCTACAATAGGCCGGTCGAAGTCACATAGGAGCACTTTGAAAACAAAACGTTTCCAGACCCCGACCAGACCTACTAATGTATATGGGAAACACTGGTAACACACTGCTAAATAGGGCGGTCGAAGTCACATAGGAACACCTTGAAAACAAAAAGTTTATAGACCCCGACTAGACCTATTTATATGGGCAGCACTGGTACCACACTGCTTAATAGGCCGGTCGAAGTCACATATGAGCACTTTGAAAACAAAAAGTTTCCAGACCCCAACCAGACCTCCTTTTGTATATAGGGTAACACTGGTAGCACACTGCTACAATAGGCCGGTCGAAGTCACATAGGAGCACTTTGAAAACAAAAAGTTTCCAGACCCCAACCAGACCTCCTTTTGTATATGGGTAACACTGGTAGCACACTGCTACAATAGGCCGGTCGAAGTCACATAGGAGCACTTTGATAACAAAAAGTTTCCAGACCCCGACCAGGCCTACTAATATGGGCAGCACTGGTAACACATGCTAAATAGGCCGGTCGAAGTCACTTAGGAGCACTTTGAAAACAAAACGTTTCCAGACCCCGACCAGACCTACTAATGTATATGGGAAACACTGGTAACACACTGCTAAATAGGGCGGTCGAAGTCACATAGGAACACTTTGAAAACAAAAAGTTTATAGACCCCGACGATACCTAATTATATGGGCAGCAATGGTAACATACTGCTACAATAGACCGGTCGAAATCACATAGAAACACTTTGAAAACAAAAAGTTTATAGACCCCGACTAGACCTATTTATATGGGCAGCACTGGTACCACACTGCTTAATAGGCCGGTCGAAGTCACATATGAGCACTTTGAAAACAAAAAGTTTCCAGACCCCAACCAGACCTCCTTTTGTATATAGGGTAACACTGGTAGCACACTGCTACAATAGGCCGGTCGAAGTCACATAGGAGCACTTTGAAAACAAAACGTTTCCAGACCCCGACCAGACCTACTAATGTATATGGGAAACACTGGTAACACACTGCTAAATAGGGCGGTCGAAGTCACATAGGAACACCTTGAAAACAAAAAGTTTATAGACCCCGACTAGACCTATTTATATGGGCAGCACTGGTACCACACTGCTTAATAGGCCGGTCGAAGTCACATATGAGCACTTTGAAAACAAAAAGTTTCCAGACCCCCGACCAGGCCTACTAATATGGGCAGCACTGGTAACACACTGCTAAATAAGCCGGTCAAAGTCACTTAGGAGCACTTTGAAAACAAAAAGTTTTCAGACCCCGACCAGACCTACTTATATGGGCAGCACTGGTAACACACTGCTTAATAGGCCGGTCGAAGTCACAAGGGAGCACTTTGAAAACAAAAAGTTTCCAGACCCCAACCAGACCTCCTTTTGTATATGGGTAACACTGGTAGCACACTGCTACAATAGGCCGGTCGAAGTCACATAGGAGCACTTTGATAACAAAAAGTTTCCAGACCCCGACCAGGCCTACTAATATGGGCAGCACTGGTAACACATGCTAAATAGGCCGGTCGAAGTCACTTAGGAGCACTTTGAAAACAAAAAGTTTCCAGACCCCGACCAGGCCTACTAATATGGGCAGCACTGGTAACACATGCTAAATAGGCCGGTCGAAGTCACTTAGGAGCACTTTGAAAACAAAAAGTTTTCAGACCCCGACCAGACCTCCTTATGTATATGGGAAACAGTGGTAACACACCGCTACAATAGAACTGTCGAAGTCAAATAGGAGCACTTTGAAAACAAAAAGTTTCCAGACCCCGACCAGACCTCCTTATGTATATGGGAAACACTGGTAAAACACTGCTACAATAGACCGGTCGAAGTCACATAGGAGCACTTTGAAAACAAAACGTTTCCAGACCCCGACCAGACCTACTAATGTATATGGGAATCACTGGTAACACACTGCTAAATAGGGCGGTCGAAGTCACATAGGAACACCTTGAAAACAAAAAGTTTATAGACCCCGACTAGACCTATTAAATGGGCAGCACTGGTACCACACTGCTTAATAGGCCGGTCGAAGTCACATATGAGCACTTTGAAAACAAAAAGTTTCCAGACCCCAACCAGACCTCCTTTTGTATATGGGTAACACTGGTAGCACACTGCTACAATAGGCCGGTCGAAGTCACATAGGAGCACTTTGATAACAAAAAGTTTCCAGACCCCGACCAGGCCTACTAATATGGGCAGCACTGGTAACACACTGCTAAATAAGCCGGTCGAAGTCACTTAGGAGCACTTTGAAAACAAAAAGTTTTCAGACCCCGACCAGACCTACTTATATGGGCAGCACTGGTAACACACTGCTTAATAGGCCGGTCGAAGTCACAAGGGAGCACTTTGAAAACAAAACGTTTCCAGACCCCGACCAGACTTACTTATGTATATGGGAAACACTGGTAACACACTGCTACAATAGACCGGTCGAAGTCACATAGGAGCACTTTGAAAAGAAAACCTTTCCAGACCCCGACCAGACCTACTAATGTATATGGAAAACACTGCTAAATAGGCCGGTAGAAGTCACATAGGAACACCTTGAAAACAAAAAGTTTCCAGACCCCGACCCGACCTACTCATATGGGCAGCACTAGTAACATACTGCTACAATAGGCCAGTCGAAGTCACACAGGAACACTTTAAAAACAAAAAGATTCCAAACCCCGACCAAACCTACTTTAATGGGTAGCACTGGTAACACACTGCTACAATAAACCGGTCGAAGTCACATAGGGGTACTTTGAAAACAAAAAGTTTCCAGACCCCGACCAGACCTACTTATATGGGCAGCCAGCAGCAGTCACATAGAAGAATTTTGAAAACAAAAAGTTTCCAGACTCCGACCAGGCCAACTAATATGGGCAGCACTGGTAACACATTCTAAATAGGCCGGTCGAAGTCACTTAGGAGCACTTTGAAAACAAAAAGTTTCCAGACCCCGACCAGACGTACTTATATGGGCAGCACTGGTATCACACTGCTTAATAGGCCGGTCGAAGTCACATAGAAGCAATTTGAAAACAAAAAGTTTCCAGACCGCAACCAGTCCTCCTTATGTATATGGGAAACAGTGGTAACACACCGCTACAATAGAACTGTCGAAGTCACATATGAGCACTTCGAAAACAAAAAGTTTCCAGACCCCAACCAGACCTCCTTATGTATATGGGTAACACTGGTAACACACCGCTACAATAGGCCGGTCGAAGTCACATAGGAGCACTTTGATAACGAAAAGTTTCCAGACCCCGACCAGGCCTACTTATATGGGCAGCACTGGTAACACACTGCTAAATAGGCCGGTCGAAGTCACTTAGGAGCACTTTGAAAACAAAAAGTTTCCAGACCCCGACCAGACCTACTTATATGGGCAGCACTGGTAACACACTGCTTAATAGGCCAGTCGAAGTCACATAGGAGCACTTTGAAAACAAAACGTTTCCAGACCCCGACCAGACTTACTTATGTATATGGGAAACACTGGTAACACACTCCAACAATAGACCGGTCGAAGACACATTGGAACACTTTGAAAACAAAAAGTTTCCAGACCCCGACCAGACCTCCTTATATGCGCAGCAATGGTAACACACTGCAAAATAGGCCGGTCGAAGTCACATAGAAGAATTTTGAAAACAAAAAGTTTCCAGACCCCGACCAGGCCTACTTATATGGGCAGCACTGGTAACACACTGCTAAAGAGGCCGGTCGAAGTCACATAGAAGCACTTTGAAAACAAAAAGTTCCCAGACCCCGACCAGACCTACTTATATGGGCAGCAATGGTAACATACTGCTACAATAGGCCGGTGAAGTCACCAGCAGCACTGGTAAATTGCTATAACAGGATGGTCGAAATCACAAAGGAACACTTTGAAAACAAATAGTTTAAAGACCCAGACCAGACCTACTTATATGGGAAACAGTGGTAACATACTGCTTCAAAAGGCCGGTCGAAGTCACATAGGTGCACTTTGAAAACAAAAAGTTTCCGGACCTCCTTATGTAAATGGGAAACACTGGTAACACACTGCTACAATAGACCGGTCGTAGTCACATAGGAACACTTTGAAAACAAAAAGTTTCCAGACCCCGACCAGACCTCCTTATGTATATGGGAAACACTGGTAACACACTGCTACAATAGTTCGGTCGAAGTCACATAGGAACACTTTGAAAACAAAAAGTTTCTAGACCCCGACAAGACCTCCTTATGTATATGGGAAACACTGGTAACACACTGCTGCAATACACCGGTCGAAGTCACATAGGAGCACTTTGAAAACAAAAAGTTTCCAGACCCCGACCAGACCTACTTATGTATATGGGAAACACTGGTAATACACTGCTACAATAGTTTGGTCGAAGTCACATAGGAACACTTTGAAAACAAAAAGTTTAAACTCCCTGACCAGACCTACTTATATGGGTTGCAATGGTAACACACTGCTACAGTAGGCCGGTCGAAGTCACATAGAAGCAATTTGAAAACAAAAAATTTTCAGACCCCAACCAGTCCTCCTTATGTATATGGGACACACTGGTAACACACTGCTTAATAGGCCGGTCGAAGTCACATAGAAGCAATTTGAAAACAGAAAGTTTCCACACCCCGAGCAGAGCTACGTAGATGGGCAGCACTGGTAACACACTGCTACAGTAGGCCGATCAAAGTCACATATGAGCACTTTGAAAACAAAAAGTTTCCAGACCCCGACCAGACCTCCTTATGTATATGGGAAACACTGGTAACACACTGCAATAATAGGCCGGTCGAAGTCACATGGGAACACTTTGAAAACAAAAGTTTCCAGACCCCGACCCGACCTACTCATATGGGCAGCACTAGTAACATACTGCTACAATAGGCCGTACGAAATCGCATAGGAGCACTTTGAAAACAAAAAGTTTCCAGACCCCAACCAGACCTACTTATATGGGCAGCACTGGTAACACACTGCTAAATAGGCCGGTCGAAGTCACATAAGAACACCTTGAAAACAAAAAGTTTCTAGACCCCGACCCGACCTACTCATATGGGCAGCACTAGTAACATACTGCAACAATAGGCCGTACGAAATCGCATAGGAGCACTTTGAAAACAAAAAGTTTCCAGACCCCAACCAGACCTACTTATATGGGCAGCACTGGTAACACACCGCTACAATAGGCCGGTCGAAGTCACAAAGGAGTACTTTGAATACAAAAAGTTTCCAGACCCCGACCCGACCTACTCATATGGGCAGCACTAGTAACATACTGCTACAATAGGCCGGTCGAAGTCACACGGGAACAATTTGAAATCAAAAAGTTTAAAGACCCAGACCAGACCTACTTACATGGGAAACAGTGGTAACATACTGCTTCAAAAGGCCGGTCGAAGTCACATAGGAGCACTTTGAAAACAAAAAGTTTCTGGACCTCCTTCTGTATATGGGCAGCACTGGTACCACACTGCTTAATAGGCCGGTCGAAGTCACATATGTGCACTTTGAAAACAAAAAGTTTCCAGACCCCGACCAGACCTCCTTATGTATGTGGGAAACACTGGTAACACACTGCAATAATAGGCCTGTCGAAGTCACATGGGAACACTTTGAAAACTAAAGTTTCCAGACCCCGACCAGATCTACTTATATGGGCAGCACTGGTAACACACTGCTAAATAGGCCGGTCGAAGACACATAGGTGCACTTTGAAAACAAAAAGTTTCCAGTCCCCGACCAGACCTTCTTATATCGGCAGCACTGGTAACACACTGCTGCAATAGACCGGTAGAAGTCACATAGAAACACTTTGAAAACAAAAAGTTTCCAGACCCCGACCATACCTAATTATATGGGCAGCAATGGTATAACACTGCTACAATAGACCGGTCGAAGTCACATAGAAACACTTTGAAAACAAAAAGTTTCCAGACCCCGACCATACCTAATTAAATTGGCAGCAATGGTAACAAACAGCTACACTAGGCCGGTCGAAGTCACATAGGAAAGCTTTGAAAACAAAAAGTTTCCAGACCCCGACCAGACCTCCTTATGTATATGGGAAACACTGGTAACATACTGCTACAATAGGCCGGTCGAAGTCACACAGGAAAACTTTGAAAACAAAAAGTTTATAGACCCCGACCAGGCCTACTTATATGGGCAGCACTGGTAACACACTGCTACAATAGACCGGTCGAAGTCACATAGGAGCACTTTGAAAAGAAAACGTTTCCAGACGCCGACCAGACATACTTATATGAGCAGCACTGATTACACACTGATACAATAGGCCGGTCGATGTCACATAGGAACACTTTGAAAACAAAAAGTTTCCAGACCGCAACCAGTCCTACTTATGTATATGGGAAACAGTGGTAACACACTGCTCAATAGGCCGGTCGAAGTCACATAGAAGCAATTTGAAAACAAAAAGTTTCCACACCCCGAGCAGACCTACTTATATCGGCAGAACTGGTAACACACTGCTAAATAGGCCGGTCGAAGTCACATAAGAACACCTTGAAAACAAAAAGTTTCTAGACCCCGACCCGACCTACTCATATGGGCATAACGTTTCCAGACCCCGACCAGACCTACTTATATGGGCAGCACTGGTCTCACACTGCTACAATAGGCCGGTCGAAGTCACATAGGATTATTTCGAAAACAAAAAGTTTTCAGACCCCGAACAGACCTACTTATATCGGAAGCACTGGTAACACACTGCTAAATAAGCCGGTCGAAGTCACATAAGAACACCTTGAAAACAAAAAGTTTCCACACCCCGAGCAGACCTACTTATATCGGCAGCACTGGTAACACACTGCTAAATAGGCCGGTCGAAGTCACATAAGAACACCTTGAAAACAAAAAGTTTCTAGACCCCGACCCGACCTACTCATATGGGCAGCACTAGTAACATACTGCTACAATAGGCCGTACGAAATCGCATAGGAGCACTTTGAAGACAAAAAGTTTCCAGACCCCAACCAGACCTACTTATATGGGCAGCACTGGTAACACACCGCTACAATAGGCCGGTCGAAGTCACAAAGGAGTACTTTGAATACAAAAAGTTTCCAGACCCCGACCCGACCTACTCATATGGGCAGCACTAGTAACATACTGCTACAATAGGCCGGTCGAAGTCACACAGGAACAATTTGAAATCAAAAAGTTTAAAGACCCAGACCAGACCTACTTATATGGGAAACAGTGGTAACATACTGCTTCAAAAGGCCGGTCGAAGTCACATAGGAGCACTTTGAAAACAAAAAGTTTCCGGACCTCCTTATGTATATGGGCAGCACTGGTACCACACTGCTTAATAGGCCGGTCGAAGTCACATATGTGCACTTTGAAAACAAAAAGTTTCCAGACCCCAACCAGACCTCCTTTTGTATATGGGTAACACTGGTTACACACTGCTACAATAGGCCGGTCGAAGTCACATAGGAGCACTTTGATAACAAAAAGTTTCCAGACCCCGACCAGGCCTACTAATATGGGCAGCACTGGTAACACACTGCTAAATTAGCAGGTCGAAGTCACTTAGGAGCACTTTGAAAACAAAAAGTTTCCAGACCCCGACCAGACCTTCTTATATCGGCAGCATTGGTAACACACTGCTACAATAGACCGGTCAAAGTCACATAGAAACACTTTGAAAACAAAAAGTTTCCAGACCCCGACCATACCTAATTATATGGGCAGCAATGGTAACACACTGCTACAATAGACCGGTCGAAGTCACATAGGAGCACTTTGAAAACAAAACGTTTCCAGACCCCGACCAGACCTACTAATGTATATGGGAAACACTGGTAACACACTGCTACAATAGACCGGTCAAAGTCACATAGAAACACTTTGAAAACAAAAAGTTTCCAGACCCCGACCATACCTAATTATATGGGCAGCAATGGTAACACACTGCTACAATAGACCGGTCAAAGTCACATAGAAACACTTTGAAAACAAAAAGTTTCCAGACCCCGACCATACCTAATTATATGGGCAGCAATGGTAACACACTGCTACAATAGACCGGTCGAAGTCACATAGGAGCACTTTGAAAACAAAACGTTTCCAGACCCCGACCAGACCTACTAATGTATATGGGAAACACTGGTAACACACTGCTAAATAGGGCGGTCGAAGTCACATAAGAACACCTTGAAAACAAAAAGTTTCCACACCCCGAGCAGACCTACTTATATCGGCAGCACTGGTACCACACTGCTTAATAGGCCGGTCGAAGTCACATATGTGCACTTTGAAAACAAAAAGTTTCCAGACCCCAACCAGACCTCCTTTTGTATATGGGTAACACTGGTAACACACTGCTACAATAGGCCGGTCGAAGTCACATAGGTGCACTTTGATAACAAAAAGTTTCCAGACCCCGACCAGGCCTACTAATATGGGCAGCACTGGTAACACACTGCTAAATAAGCCGGTCGAAGTCACTTAGGAGCAGTTTGAAAACAAAAAGTTTCCAGACCCCGACCAGACCTACTTATATGGGCAGCACTGCTAACACACTGCTAAATAGGCCGGTCGAAGTCACATAGGAGCACTTTGAAAACAAAAAGTTTCCACACCCCGACCAGACCTTCTTATATCGGCAGCATTGGTAACACACTGCTACAATAGACCGGTCGAAGTCACATAGAAACACTTTGAAAACAAAAAGTTTCCAGACCCCGACCATACCTAATTATATGGGCAGCAATGGTAACACACTGCTACAATAGACCGGTCGAAGTCACATAGAAACACTTTGAAAACAAAAAGTTTCCAGACCCCGACCATACCTAATTAAATTGGCAGCAATGGTAACATACAGCTACACTAGGCCGGTCGAAGTCACACAGGAAAACTTTGAAAACAAAAAGTTTCCAGACCCCGACCAGGCCTACTTATATGGGCAGCACTGGTAACACACTGCTACAATAGACCGGTCGAAGTCACATAGGAGCACTTTGAAAAGAAAACGTTTCCAGACGCCGACCAGACATACTTATATGAGCAGCACTGATTACACACTGATACAATAGGCCGGTCGATGTCACATAGGAACACTTTGAAAACAAAAAGTTTCCAGACCGCAACCAGTCCTACTTATGTATATGGGAAACAGTGGTAACACACCGCTACAATAGAACTGTCGAAGTCAAATAGGAGCACTTTGAAAACAAAAAGTTTCCAGACCCCGACCAGACCTCCTTATGTATATGGGAAACACTGGTAACATACTGCTACAATAGGCCGGTCGAAGTCACACAGGAAAACTTTGAAAACAAAAAGTTTATAGACCCCGACCAGGCCTACTTATATGGGCAGCACTGGTAACACACTGCTACAATAGACCGGTCGAAGTCACATAGGAGCACTTTGAAAAGAAAACGTTTCCAGACGTCGACCAGACATACTTATATGAGCAGCACTGATTACACACTGATACAATAGGCCGGTCGATGTCACATAGGAACACTTTGAAAACAAAAAGTTTCCAGACCGCAACCAGTCCTACTTATGTGTATGGGAAACAGTGGTAGCACACCGCAACAATAGAACTGTCGAAGTCAAATAGGAGCACTTTGAAAACAAAAAGTTTCCAGACCCCGACCAGACCTCCTTATGTATATGGGAAACACTGGTAACACACTGCTAAATAGGGCGGTCGAAGTCACATAGGAACACCTTGAAAACAAAAAGTTTATAGACCCCGACTAGACCTATTTATATGGGCAGCACTGGTACCACACTGCTTAATAGGCCGGTCGAAGTCACATATGAGCACTTTGAAAACAAAAAGTTTCCAGACCCCAACCAGACCTCCTTTTGTATATGGGTAACACTGGTAACACACTGCTACAATAGGCCGGTCGAAGTCACATAGGAGCACTTTGATAACAAAAAGTTTCCAGACCCCGACCAGGCCTACTAATATGAGCAGCACTGGTAACACACTGCTAAATAAGCCGGTCGAAGTCACTTAGGAGCAGTTTGAAAACAAAAAGTTTCCAGAACCCGACCAGACCTACTTATATGGGCATCATTGGTAACACACTGCTTAATAGGCCGGTCGAAGTCACAAGGGAGCACTTTGAAAACAAAACGTTTCCAGACCCCGACCAGACTTACTTATGTATATGGGAAACACTGGTAACACACTGCTACAATAGACCGGTCGAAGTCACATAGGAGCACTTTGAAAAGAAAACCTTTCCAGACCCCGACCAGACCTACTAATGTATATGGAAAACACTGCTAAATAGGCCGGTAGAAGTCACATAGGAACACCTTGAAAACAAAAAGTTTCCAGACCCCGACCCGACCTACTCATATGGGCAGCACTAGTAACATACTGCTACAATAGGCCAGTCGAAGTCACACAGGAACACTTTAAAAACAAAAAGTTTCCAAACCCCGACCAGACCTACTTTAATGGGCAGCACTGGTAACACACTGCTACAATAAACCGGTCGAAGTCACATAGGGGTACTTTGAAAACAAAAAGTTTCCAGACCCCGACCAGACCTACTTATATGGGCAGCAATGGTAACACACTGCAAAATAGGCCGGTCGAAGTTACTTAGGAGCACTTTGAAAACAAAAAGTTTCCAGACCCAGACCTGACGTACTTATATGGGCAGCATCACACTGCTTAATAGGCCGGTCGAAGTCACATAGAAGCAATTTGAAAACAAAAAGTTTCCAGACCGCAACCAGTCCTCCTTATGTATATGGGAAACAGTGGTAACACACCGCTACAATAGAACTGTCGAAGTCACATATGAGCACTTCGAAAACAAAAAGTTTCCAGACCCCAACCAGACCTCCTTATGTATATGGGTAACACTGGTAACACACTGCTACAATAGGCCGGTCGAAGTCACATAGGAGCACTTTGATAACGAAAAGTTTCCAGACCCCGACCAGGCCTACTTATATGGGCAGCACTGGTAACACACTGCTAAATAGGCCGGTCGAAGTCACTTAGGAGCACTTTGAAAACAAAAAGTTTCCAGACCCCGACCAGACCTACTTATATGGGCGACACCGGTAACACACTGCAAAATAGACCGGTCGAAGTCACATTAGAGCACTTTGAAAACAAAACGTTTCCAGACCCCGACCAGACTTACTTATGTATATGGGAAACACTGGTAACACACTCCAACAATATACCGGTCGAAGACACATTGGAACACTATGAAAACAAAAAGTTTCCAGACCCCGACCAGACCTCCTTATATGGGCAGCAATGGTAACACTCTGCAAAATAGGCCGGTCGAAGTCACATAGAACAATTTTGAAAACAAAAAGTTTCCAGACCCCGACCAGGCCTACTTATATGGGCAGCACTGGTAACACACTGCTAAAGAGGCCGGTCGAAGTCACTTTGGAGCACTTTGAAAACAAAAAGTTTCCAGACCCCGACCAGACCTAATTATATGGGCAGCAATGGTAACACATTGCTACAATAGACCGGTCGAAGTCACATAGAAACACTTTGAAAACAAAAAGTTTCCAGACCACGACCATATCTAATTATATGGGCAGCAATGGTAACACACTGCTACAATAGACCGGTCGAAGTCACATAGAAGTACTTTGAAAACAAAAAGTTCCCAGACCCCGACCAGACCGACTTATGTATATAGGAAACACTGGTAACACATTTCTACAATAGGCCGGTCGAAGTCACATATGAGCACTTTGAAAACAAAAAGTTTCCAGACCCAGACCAGACGTACTTATATGGGCAGCACTGGTATCACACTGCTTAATAGGCCGGTCGAAGTCACATAGAAGCAATTTGAAAACAAAAAGTTTCCAGACCGCAACCAGTCCTCCTTATGTATATGGGAAACAGTGGTAACACACCGCTACAATAGAACTGTCGAAGTCACATATGAGCACTTTGATAACGAAAAGTTTCCAGACCCCGACCAGGCCTACTTATATGGGCAGCACTGGTAACACACTGCTAAAGAGGCCGGTCGAAGTCACTTTGGAGCACTTTGAAAACAAAAAGTTTCCAGACCCCGACCAGACCTAATTATATGGGCAGCAATGGTAACACATTGCTACAATAGACCGGTCGAAGTCACATAGAAACACTTTGAAAACAAAAAGTTTCCAGACCACGACCATATCTAATTATATGGGCAGCAATGGTAACACACTGCTACAATAGACCGGTCGAAGTCACATAGAAACACTTTGAAAACAAAAAGTTTCCAGACCACGACCATATCTAATTATATGGGCAGCAATGGTAACACATTGCTACAATAGACCGGTCGAAGTCACATAGAAACACTTTGAAAACAAAAAGTTTCCAGACCACGACCATATCTAATTATATGGGCAGCAATGGTAACATACTGCTACAATAGGCCGGTCGAAGTCACCAGCAGCACTGGTAAATCTGGTAGGCCGATAAAAGTCACATATAAGCACTTTGAAAACAAAAAGTTTCCAGACCCCAACCAGACCTCCTTATGTATATGGGTAACACTGGTAACACACTGCTACAATAGGCCGGTCGAAGTCACATAGGAGCACTTTGATAACAAAAAAATTTCAGACCCCGATCAGACCTACTTATATGGGCAGCACTGGTAACACACTGCTAATTAGGCCGGTCGAAGTCACATAGGAGCACTTTGAAAACAAAAAGTTTCCACACCCCGACCAGAATTACTTATACGGGCAGCACTGGTAATACACTACTAACTAGGCTGGTCGAAGTCACATAGGAGCACTTTGAAAACAAAAAGTTTCCAGACCCCGACCAGACCTCCTTATGTATATAGGAAACACTGGTAACACATTTCTACAATAGGCCGGTCGAAGTCACATATGAGCACTTTGAAAACAAAAAGACTAGACCTACTTATATGGGCAGCAATGTTAACATACTGCTACAATAGGCCGGTCGAAGTCACATAGAAGCACTTTGAAAACAAAAAGTTTCCAGACCCCGACCAGACCAACTTATATGGGCAGCAATGGTAACACACTGCTACAATAAACCGGTCGAAGTCACATATGAGCACTTTGAAAACAAAAAGTTTATAGACCCCGACCAGACCTCCTTATGTATATGGGAAACACTGGTAACACACTGCTACAATAGGCCGTTCGAAGTCACATAGAAGCAATTTGAAAACAAAAAGTTTCCAGTCCCCGACCAGACCTCCTTATGTATATGGGAAACACTGGTAACACACTGCAATAATAGGCCGGTCGAAGTCACATGGGAACACTTTGAAAACAAAAGTTTCCAGACCTCGACCAGATCTACTTATATGGGCAGCACTGGTAACACACTGCTAAATAGGCCGGTCGAAGACACATAGGAGCACTTTGAAAACAAAAAGTTTCCAGTCCCCGACCAGACCTTCTTATATCGGCAGCACTGGTAACACACTGCTACAATAGACCGGTAAAAGTCACATAGAAACAC
Organism: Drosophila immigrans; assembly: GCA_963583835.1. Taxonomy (NCBI): domain Eukaryota; kingdom Metazoa; phylum Arthropoda; class Insecta; order Diptera; family Drosophilidae; genus Drosophila; species Drosophila immigrans. The sequence goes on from OY757142.1 coordinate 33,547,830, forward strand.
TTTGAAAACAAAAAGTTTCCAGACCCCGACCATACCTAATTATATGGGCAGCAATGGTAACATACAGCTACACTAGGCCGGTCGAAGTCACATAGAAGCACTTTGAAAACAAAAAGTTCCCAGACCCCGACCAGACCTACTTATATGGGCAGCAATGGTAACATACTGCTACAATAGGCCGGTGAAGTCACCAGCAGCACTGGTAAATTGCTATAACATGATGGTCGAAATCACAAAGGAACACTTTGAAAACAAATAGTTTAAAGACCCAGACCAGACCTACTTATATGGGAAACAGTGGTAACATACTGCTTCAAAAGGCCGGTCGAAGTCACATAGGAGCACTTTGAAAACAAAAAGTTTCCGGACCTCCTTATGTATATGGGAAACACTGGTAACACACTGCTACAATAGACCGGTCGAAGTCACATAGGAACACTTTGAAAACAAAAAGTTTCCAGACCCCGACCAGACCTCCTTATGTATATGGGAAACACTGGTAACACACTGCTACAATAGTTCGGTCGAAGTCACATAGGAACACTTTGAAAACAAAAAGTTTCTAGACCCCGACAAGACCTCCTTATGTATATGGGAAACACTGGTAACACACTGCTGCAATAGACCGGTCGAAGTCACATAGGAGCACTTTGAAAACAAAAAGTTTCCTGACCCCGACCAGACCTACTTATGTATATGGGAAACACTGGTAATACACTGCTACAATAGTTTGGTCGAAGTCACATAGGAACACTTTGAAAATAAAAGTTTAAACTCCCTGACCAGACCTACTTATATGGGTTGCAATGGTAACACACTGCTACAGTAGGCCGTTCGAAGTCACATAGAAGCAATTTGAAAACAAAAAATTTTCAGACCCCAACCAGTCCTCCTTATGTATATGGGACACACTGGTAACACACTGCTTAATAGGCCGGTCGAAGTCACATAGAAGCAATTTGAAAACAGAAAGTTTCCACACCCCGAGCAGACCTACTTATATCGGCAGCACTGGTAACACACTGCTAAATAGGCCGGTCGAAGTCACATAAGAACACCTTGAAAACAAAAAGTTTCTAGACCCCGACCCGACCTACTCATATGGGCATAACGTTTCCAGACCCCGACCAGACCTACTTATATGGGCAGCACTGGTCTCACACTGCTACAATAGGCCGGTCGAAGTCACATAGGATTACTTTGAAAACAAAAAGTTTTCAGACCCCGACCCGACCTACTCATATGGGCAGCACTAGTAACATACTGCTACAATAGGCCGTACGAAATCGCATAGGAGCACTTTGAAAACAAAAAGTTTCCAGACCCCAACCAGACCTACTTATATGGGCAGCACTGGTAACACACCGCTACAATAGGCCGGTCGAAGTCACAAAGGAGTACTTTGAATACAAAAAGTTTCCAGACCCCGACCAGACCTACTTATATCGGAAGCACTGGTAACACACTGCTAAATAAGCCGGTCGAAGTCACATAAGAACACCTTGAAACAAAAAGTTTCCACACCCCGACCAGACCTACTTATATCGGCAGCACTGGTAACACACTGCTAAATAGGCCGGTCGAAGTCACATAAGAACACCTTGAAAACAAAAAGTTTCTAGACCCCGACCCGACCTACTCATATGGGCAGCACTAGTAACATACTGCTACAATAGGCCGTACGAAATCGCATAGGAGCACTTTGAAAACAAAAAGTTTCCAGACCCCAACCAGACCTACTTATATGGGCAGCACTGGTAACACACCGCTACAATAGGCCGGTCGAAGTCACAAAGGAGTACTTTGAATACAAAAAGTTTCCAGACCCCGACCCGACCTACTCATATGGGCAGCACTAGTAACATACTTCTACAATAGGCCGGCCGAAGTCACACAGGAACAATTTGAAATCAAAAAGTTTAAAGACCCCAACTAGACCTATTTATATGGGCAGCACTGGTACCACACTGCTTAATAGGCCGGTCGAAGTCACATATGAGCACTTTGAAAACAAAAAGTTTCCAGACCCCAACCAGACCTCCTTTTGTATATGGGTAACACTGGTAACACACTGCTACAATAGGCCGGTCGAAGTCACATGGGAGCACTTTGATAACAAAAAGTTTCCAGACCCCGACCAGACCTACTTATATGGGCAGCACTGGTAACACACTGCTTAATAGGCCGGTCGAAGTCACAAGGGAGCACTTTGAAAACAAAAAGTTTCCAGACGCCGACCAGACATACTTATATGGGCAGCACTGGTCACACACTGATACAATAGGCCGGTCGAAGTCACATAGGAACACTTTGAAAACAAAAAGTTTCCAGACCCTAACCAGACCTACCTATGTATATGGGAAACACTGGTAACACATTTCTACAATAGGCCGGTCGAAGTCACACAGGAAAACTTTGAAAACAAAAAGTTTATAGACCCCGACCAGACCTACTTATATGGGCAGCACTGGTAACACACTGCTACAATAGACCGGTCGAAGTCACATAGAAGCACTTTGAAAAGAAAACGTTTCCAGACCCCGACCAGACCTACTTATATGGGCAGCACTGCTAACACACTGCTAAATAGGCCGGTCGAAGTCACATAGGAGCACTTTGAAAACAAAATGTTTCCAGGCCGGGACCAGACCTACTTATATCGGCAGCACTGGTAACACACTGCTGCAATAGACCGGTCGAAGTCACGTAGAAACACTTTGAAAACAAAAAGTTTCCAGACCCCGACCATACCTAATTATATGGGCAGCAATGGTAACACACTGCTACAATAGACCGGTCGAAGTCACATAGGAGCACTTTGAAAACAAAAAGTTTCCAAACCCTAACCAGACCTACCTATGTATATGGGAAACACTGGTAACACATTTCTACAATAGGCCGGTCGAAGTCACACAGGAAAACTTTGAAAACAAAAAGTTTATAGACCCCGACCAGGCCTACTTATATGGGCAGCACTGGTAACACACTGCTACAATAGACCGGTCGAAGTCACATAGGAGCACTTTGAAAAGAAAACGTTTCCAGACCCCGACCAGACCTAATTATGTGGGCAGCACTGCTAACACACTGCTAAATAGGCCGGTCGAAGTCACATAGGAGCACTTTGAAAACAAAAAGTTTCCACACCCCGACCAGACCTTCTTATATCGGCAGCACTGGTAACACACTGCTACAATAGACCGGTCGAAGTCACATAGAAACACTTTGAAAACAAAAAGTTTCCAGACCCCGACCATACCTAATTATATGGGCAGCAATGGTAACACACTGCTACAATAGACCGGTCGAAGTCACATAGAAACACTTTGAAAACAAAAAGTTTCCAGACCCCGACCATACCTAATTAAATTGGCAGCAATGGTAACATACAGCTACACTAGGCCGGTCGAAGTCACACAGGAAAACTTTGAAAACAAAAAGTTTCCAGACCCCGACCAGACCTCCTTATGTATATGGGAAACACTGGTAACATACTGCTACAATAGGCCGGTCGAAGTCACACAGGAAAACTTTGAAAAAAAAAAGTTTATAGACCCCGACCAGGCCTACTTCTATGGGCAGCACTGGTAACACACTGCTACAATAGACCGGTCGAAGTCACATAGGAGCACTTTGAAAAGAAAACGTTTCCAGACGCCGACCAGACATACCTATATGAGCAGCAATGATTACACACTGCTACAATAGACCGGTCGAAGTCACATAGGAGCACTTTGAAAACAAAAAGTTTCCAAACCCTAACCAGACCTACCTATGTATATGGGAAACACTGGTAACACATTTCTACAATAGGCCGGTCGAAGTCACACAGGAAAACTTTGAAAACAAAAAGTTTATAGACCCCGACCAGGCCTACTTATATGGGCAGCACTGGTAACACACTGCTACAATAGACCGGTCGAAGTCACATAGGAGCACTTTGAAAAGAAAACGTTTCCAGACCCCGACCAGACCTACTTATATGGGCAGCACTGCTAACACACTGCTAAATAGGCCGGTCGAAGTCACATAGGAGCACTTTGAAAACAAAAAGTTTCCACACCCCGACCAGACCTTCTTATATCGGCAGCACTGGTAACACACTGCTACAATAGACCGGTCGAAGTCACATAGAAACACTTTGAAAACAAAAAGTTTCCAGACCCCGACCATACCTAATTATATGGGCAGCAATGGTAACACACTGCTACAATAGACCGGTCGAAGTCACATAGACACACTTTGAAAACAAAAAGTTTCCAGACCCCGACCATACCTAATTAAATTTGCAGCAATGGTAACATACAGCTACACTAGGCCGGTCGAAGTCACACAGGAAAACTTTGAAAACAAAAAGTTTCCAGACCCCGACCAGACCTCCTTATGTATATGGGAAACACTGGTAACATACTGCTACAATAGGCCGGTCGAAGTCACACAGGAAAACTTTGAAAACAAAAAGTTTATAGACCCCGACCAGGCCTACTTATATGGGCAGCACTGGTAACACACTGCTACAATAGACCGGTCGAAGGCACATAGGAGCACTTTGAAAAGAAAACGTTTCCAGACGCCGACCAGACATACTTATATGAGCAGCACTGATTACACACTGATACAATAGGCCGGTCGATGTCACATAGGAACACTTTGAAAACAAAAAGTTTCCAGAAACTAACCAGACCTACCTATGGATATGGGAAACACTGGTAACACATTTCTACAATAGGCCGGTCGAAGTCACACAGGAAAACATTGAAAACAAAAAGTTTATAGACCCCGACCAGGCCAACTTATATGGGCAGCACTGGTAACACACTGCTACAATAGACCGGTCGAAGTCACATAGGAGCACTTTGAAAAGAAAAGGTTTCCAGACCCCGACCAGACCTACTAATGTATATGGGAAACACTGGTACCACGCTACTTAATAGGCCGGTCGAAGTCACATAGAAGCAATTTGAAAACAAAAAGTTTCCAGACGCCGATCAGACATACTTATATGGGCAGCACTGGTCACACACTGATACAATAGGCCGGTCGAAGTCACATAGGAACACTTTGAAAACAAAAAGTTTCCACACCCCGACCAGACCTTCTTATATCGGCAGCACTGGTAACACACTGCTACAATAGACCGGTCGAAGTCACATAGAAACATTTTGAAAACAAAAAGTTTCCAGACCCCGACCATACCTACTTATATGGGCAGCAATGGTAACACACTGCTACAATAGACCGGTCGAAGTCACATAGGAGCACTTTGAAAAGAAAAGGTTTCCAGACCCTAACCAGACCTAACTATGTATATGGGAAACACTGGTAACACATTTCTACAATAGGCCGGTCGAAGTCACACAGGAAAACATTGAAAACAAAAAGATTATAGACCCCGACCAGGCCAACTTATATGGGCAGCACTGGTAACACACTGCTACAATAGACCGGTCGAAGTCACATAGGAGCACTTTGAAAAGAAAAGGTTTCCAGACCCCGACCAGACCTACTAATGTATATGGGAAACACTGGTACCACGCTACTTAATAGACCGGTCGAAGTCACATAGAAGCAATTTGAAAACAAAAAGTTTCCAGACGCCGACCAGACATACTTATATGGGCAGCACTGGTCACACACTGATACAATAGGCCGGTCGAAGTCACATAGGAACACTTTGAAAACAAAAAGTTTCCAGACCCTAACCAGACCTACCTATGTATATGGGAAACACTGGTAACACATTTCTACAATAGGCCGGTCGAAGTCACACAGGAAAACTTTGAAAACAAAAAGTTTATAGACCCCGACCAGACCTACTTATATGGGCAGCACTGGTAACACACTGCTACAATAGACCGGTCGAAGTCACATAGCAGCACTTTGAAAAGAAAACGTTTCCAGACCCCGACCAGACCTACTTATATGGGCAGCACTGCTAACATACTGCTAAATAGGCCAGTCGCAGTCACATAGGAGCACTTTGAAAACAAAATGTTTCCAGGCCGGGACCAGACCTACTTATATCGGCAGCACTGGTAACACACTGCTACAATAGACCGGTCGAAGTCACATAGAAACACTTTGAAAACAAAAAGCTTCCAGACCCCGACCATACCTAATTATATGGGCAGCAATGGTAACACCCTGCTACAATAGACCGGTCGAAGTCACATAGGAGCACTTTGAAAACAAAAAGTTTTCAGACCCTAACCAGACCTACCTATGTATATGGAAAACACTGGTAACACATTTCTACAATAGGCCGGTCGAAGTCACACAGGAAAACTTTGATAACAAAAAGTTTCCAGACCCCGACCAGACCTACTTATATGGGCAGCACTGGTAATACACCACTTAATAGGCCGGTCGAAGTCACATAGGAGCACTTTGAAAACAAAAAGTTTCCAGACCCCGACCAGACCTCCTTATGTATATGGGAAACACTGGTAACACACTGCAATAATAGGCCGGTCGAAGTCACATGGGAAAACTTTGAAAACAAAAGTTTCCAGACCCCGACCAGATCTACTTATATGGGCAGCACTGGTAACACACTGCTAAATAGGCCGGTCGATGTCACATACGAGCCCTTTGAAAACAAAAAGTTTCCAGACCCCGACCATACCTAATTATATTGGCAGCAATGGTAACATACAGCTACACTAGGCCGGTCGAAGTCACACAGGAAAACTTTGAAAACAAAAAGTTTCCAGACCCCGACCAGACCTCCTTATGTATATGGGAAACACTGGTAACATAATGCTACAATAGGCCGGTCGAAGTCACACAGCAAAACTTTGAAAACAAAAAGTTTATAGACCCCGACCAGGCCTACTTATATGGGCAGCACTGGTAACACACTGCTACAATAGACCGGTCGAAGTCACATAGGAGCACTTTGAAAAGAAAACGTTTCCAGACGCCGACCAGACATACTTATATGAGCAGCACTGATCACACACTGATACAATAGGCCGGTCGAAGTCACATAGGAACACTTTGAAAACAAAAAGTTTCCAGACCCTAACCAGACCTACCTATGTATATGGGAAACACTGGTAACACATTTCTACAATAGGCCGGTCGAAGTCACACAGGAAAACATTGAAAACAAAAAGATTATAGACCCCGACCAGGCCAACTTATATGGGCAGTACTGGTAACACACTGCTACAATAGACCGGTCGAAGTCACATAGGAGCACTTTGAAAAGAAAAGGTTTCCAGACCCCGACCAGACCTACTAATGTATATGGGAAACACTGGTACCACGCTACTTAATAGGCCGGTCGAAGTCACATAGAAGCAATTTGAAAACAAAAAGTTTCCAGACGCCGACCAGACATACTTATATGGGCAGCACTGGTCACACACTGATACAATAGGCCGGTCGAAGTCACATAGGAACACTTTGAAAACAAAAAGTTTCCAGACCCTAACCAGACCTACCTATGTATATGGGAAACACTGGTAACACATTTCTACAATAGGCCGGTCGAAGTCACACAGGAAAACTTTGAAAACAAAAAGTTTATAGACCCCGACCAGACCTACTTATATGGGCAGCACTGGTAACACACTGCTACAATAGACCGGTCGAAGTCACATAGCAGCACTTTGAAAAGAAAACGTTTCCAGACCCCGACCAGACCTACTTATATGGGCAGCACTGCTAACATACTGCTAAATAGGCCGGTTGAAGTCACATAGGAGCACTTTGAAAACAAAATGTTTCCAGGCCGGGACCAGACCTACTTATATCGGCAGCACTGGTAACACACTGCTACAATAGACCGGTCGAAGTCACATAGAAACACTTTGAAAACAAAAAGCTTCCAGACCCCGACCATACCTAATTATATGGGCAGCAATGGTAACACCCTGCTACAATAGACCGGTCGAAGTCACATAGGAGCACTTTGAAAAGAAAAAGTTTCCAGACCCCGACCAGACCTCCTTATGTATATGGGAAACACTGGTAACACACTGCAATAATAGGCCGGTCGAAGTCACATGGGAACACTTTGAAAACAAAAGTTTCCAGACGCCGACTGTCGAATAATCATCCATTTCGTACCGAATCGACTCTTCGGGATTAATATTCTCAGTCATTCTCTTACTAAAAACGGAGCGGAGCGAGTCCCAGTGTGCGCGTCAAGATACAAAAGATTAATTTTGATGCCCCACGTGGCAGTTCAGGTATTTTTCCAACACACTCAACCTAACACTGGGCAACACTGACGACAACGTATGTTGTCGTCCCACTCTTTTTAGTGTTATGTAACTCAAAAGGATATCACCTTTTCCAACACAAGCTACTTCGCCTGGGCACACTATTCAAGTAATCAATCCATCTCCGACACGGCCATACTGACAACTTACACGTCCTCGTGTAATTCAAAGGAGATGACTTTCTCCAACTTGGTAATTCTGACCACTTACAAATTTGCATGTACCACAAAAGATAAAAAGTCTTTCTCCACTACGGCCATACTGACAACTTTCACGTCCTCGTGTAATTCAAAGGAGGAACGTTAACGACATTTTCCTTTTTTTTTTTTTTTTTTTAAATTTATTTAACAAAATTTGCTTACTCGTAGTTACAATTTTAAGTTCTATTATTACGAAGTATAATACTTCCTCATTTCTAACATCTTTGTGCAAAAGTTTTCTTAACCTCCGGGCCAGGTACCGCCGCTTAGCATCGACATTACGACTCACCAGTGCCACACTGGTTTCACCACACGCTAGTGCCACACTAGCCACTACAGTCTATTTCAACTGTTTTATTCATTTGCCAGTGCCACACTGGACTTCAACGGTCTGTTTCATCCGCATTACTCGTTGCTAGTGCCACACTAGTCTTCTCGGCCTTTTTCATCCGTACCAATGCCACATTGGTCTACGCAGTCCTCGACCGCGTCAACAAGTGAACTTAATTCATCATCATCAATATCTAGCTCGCTTGGCACCTGCCCTTCTGGCATTCCCACTTCTGATGTCGAATAATCATCCATTTCGTACCGAATCGACTCTTCGGGATTAATATTCTCAGTCATTCTCTTACTAAAAACGGAGCGGAGCGAGTCCCAGTGTGCGCGTCAAGATACAAAAGATTAATTTTGCTGCCCCACGTGGCAGTTCAGGTATTTTTCCAACACACTCAACCTAACACTGGGCAACACTGACGACAACGTATGTTGTCGTCCCACTCTTTTTAGTGTTATGTAACTCAAAAGGATATCACCTTTTCCAACACAAGCTACTTCGCCTGGGCACACTATTCAAGTAATCAATCCATCTCCGACATACTTATATGGGCAGCACTGGTCACACACTGATACAATAGGCCGGTCGAAGTCACACAGGAAAACTTTGAAAACAAAAAGTTTATAGACCCCGACCAGGCCTACTTATATGGGCAGCACTGGTAACTCACTGCTACAATAGACCGGTCGAAGTCACATAGGAGCACTTTGAAAAAAAAACGTTTCCAGACCCCGACCAGACCTACTTATATGGGCAGCACTGCTAACACACAGCTAAATAGGCCGGTCGAAGTCACAAAACAAAACAAAAAGTTTCCACACCCCGACCAGACCTTCTTATATCGGCAGCACTGGTAACACACTGCTACAATAGACCGGTCGAAGTCACATAGAAACACTTTGAAAACAAAAAGTTTCCAGACCCCGACCATACCTAATTATATGGGCAGCAATGGTAACACACTGCTACAATAGACCGGTCGAAGTCACATAGAAACACTTTGAAAACAAAAAGTTTCCAGACCCCGACCATACCTAATTATATTGGCAGCAATGGTAACATACAGCTACACTAGGCCGGTCGAAGTCACATAGAAGCACTTTGAAAACAAAAAGTTCCCAGACCTACTTATATGGGCAGCAATGGTAACATACTGCTACAATAGGCCGGTCGAAGTCACCATCAGCACTGGTAAATCTGGTAGGCCGATCAAAGTCACATATGAGCACTTTGAAAACAAAAAGTTTTCAGACCCCAACCAGACCTCCTTATGTATATGGGTAACACTGGTAACACACTGCTACAATAGGCCGGTCGAAGTCACATAGGAGCACTTTGATAACAAAAAGTTTCCAGACCCCGACCAGACCTACTTATATGGGCAGCACTGGTAATACACCACTAAATAGGCCGGTCGAAGTCACATAGGAGCACTTTGAAAACAAAAAGTTTCCAGACCCCGACCAGACCTCCTTATGTATATGGGAAGCACTTGTAACATACTGCTACAATAGGCCGGTCGAAGTCACACAGGAAAACTTTGAAAACAAAAAGTTTATAGACCCCGACCAGGCCTACTTATATGGGCAGCACTGGTAATACACTGCTACAATAGACCGGTCGAAGTCACATAGGAGCACTTTGAAAAGAAAAAGTTTCCAGACCCCGACCAGACCTCCTTATGTATATGGGAAACACTGGTAACACACTGCAATAATAGGCCGGTCGAAGTCACATGGGAACACTTTGAAAACAAAAGTTTCCAGACCCCGACCAGATCTACTTATATGGGCAGCACTGGTAACACACTGCTAAATAGGCCGGTCGAAGACACATAGGAGCACTTTGAAAACAAAAAGTTTCCAGTCCCCGACCAGACCTTCTTATATCGGCAGCACTGGTAACACACTGCTACAATAGACCGGTAGAAGTCACATAGAAACACTTTGAAAACAAAAAGTTTCCAGACCCCGACCATACCTAATTATATGGGCAGCAATGGTAACATACAGCTACACTAGGCCGGTCGAAGTCACATAGAAGCACTTTGAAAACAAAAAGTTCCCAGACCCCGACCAGACCTACTTATATGGGCAGCAATGGTAACATACTGCTACAATAGGCCGGTGAAGTCACCAGCAGCACTGGTAAATTGCTATAACAGGATGGTCGAAATCACAAAGGAACACTTTGAAAACAAATAGTTTCTAGACCCCGACAAGACCTCCTTATGTATATGGGAAACACTGGTAACACACTGCTGCAATAGACCGGTCGAAGTCACATAGTAGCACTTTGAAAACAAAAAGTTTCCAGACCCTGACCAGACCTCCTTATGTATATGGGAAACACTGGTAATACACTGCTACAATAGTTTGGTCGAAGTCACATGGGAACACTTTGAAAACAAAAGTTTCCAGACCCCGACCATACCTAATTATATGGGCAGCAATGGTAACATACAGCTACACTAGGCCGGTCGAAGTCACATAGAAGCACTTTGAAAACAAAAAGTTCCCAGACCCAGACCAGACCTACTTATATGGGAAACAGTGGTAACATACTGCTTCAAAAGGCCGGTCGAAGTCACATAGAAGCACTTTGAAAACAAAAAGTTTCCAGACCCCGACCAGACCTTCTTATGTATATGGGAAACACTGGTAACACACTGCTACAATAGACCGGTCGAAGTCACATAGGAACACTTTGAAAACAAAAAGTTTCCAGACCCCGACCAGACCTCCTTATGTATATGGGAAACACTGGTAACACACTGCTACAATAGTTCGGTCGAAGTCACATAGGAACACTTTGAAAACAAAAAGTTTCTAGACCCCGACAAGACCTCCTTATGTATATGGGAAACACTGGTAACACACTGCTGCAATAGACCGGTCGAAGTCACATAGTAGCACTTTGAAAACAAAAAGTTTCCAGACCCTGACCAGACCTACTTATGTATATGGGAAACACTGGTAATACACTGCTACAATAGTTTGGTCGAAGTCACATAGGAACACTTTGAAAACAAAAAGTTTCTAGACCCCGACAAGACCTCCTTATGTATATGGGAAACACTGGTAACACACTGCAATAATAGGCCGGTCGAAGTCACATAGGAGCACTTTGAAAACAAAATGTTTCCAGGCCGGGACCAGACCTACTTATATGGTAAACACTGGTAACACACTGCTACAATAGACCGGTCGAAGTCACATAGAAACACTTTGAAAACAAAAAGCTTCCAGACCCCGACCATACCTAATTATATGGGCAGCAATGGTAACACCCTGCTACAATAGACCGGTCGAAGTCACATAGGAGCACTTTGAAAACAAAAAGTTTCCAGACCCTAACCAGACCTACCTATGTATATGGAAAACACTGGTAACACATTTCTACAATAGGTCGGTCGAAGTCACACAGGAAAACTTTGATAACAAAAAGTTTCCAGACCCCGACCAGACCTACTTATATGGGCAGCACTGGTAATACACCACTTAATAGGCCGGTCGAAGTCACATAGGAGCACTTTGAAAACAAAAAGTTTCCAGACCCCGACCAGACCTCCTTATGTATATGGGAAACACTGGTAACATACTGCTACAATAGGCCGGTCGAAGTCACACAGGAAAACTTTGAATACAAAAAGTTTATAGACCCCGACCAGGCCTACTTATATGGGCAGCACTGGTAACACACTGCTACAATAGACCGGTCGAAGTCACATAGGAGCACTTTGAAAAGAAAAAATTTCCAGACCCCGACCAGACCTCCTTATGTATATGGGAAACACTGGTAACACACTGCAATAATAGGCCGGTCGAAGTCACATGGGAACACTTTGAAAACAAAAGTTTCCAGACCCCGACCAGATCTACTTATATGGGCAGCACTGGTAACACACTGCTAAATAGGCCGGTCGATGTCACATAGGAGCACTTTGAAAACAAAAAGTTTCCAGACCCCGACCATACCTAATTATATTGGCAGCAATGGTGACATACAGCTACACAAGGCCGGTCGAAGTCACATAGAAACACTTTGAAAACAAAAAGCTTCCAGACCCCGACCATACCTAATTATATGGGCAGCAATGGTAACACCCTGCTACAATAGACCGGTCGAAGTCACATAGGAGCACTTTGAAAACAAAAAGTTTCCAGACCCTAGACAGACCTACCTATGTATATGGAAAACACTGGTAACACATTTCTACAATAGGCCGGTCGAAGTCACACAGGAAAACTTTGATAACAAAAAGTTTCCAGACCCCGACCAGACCTACTTATATGGGCAGCACTGGTAATACACCACTTAATAGGCCGGTCGAAGTCACATAGGAGCACTTTGAAAACAAAAAGTTTCCAGACCCCGACCAGACCTCCTTATGTATATGGGAAACACTGGTAACATACTGCTACAATAGGCCGGTCGAAGTCACACAGGAAAACTTTGAATACAAAAAGTTTATAGACCCCGACCAGGCCTACTTATATGGGCAGCACTGGTAACACACTGCTACAATAGACCGGTCGAAGTCACATAGGAGCACTTTGAAAAGAAAAAATTTCCAGACCCCGACCAGACCTCCTTATGTATATGGGAAACACTGGTAACACACTGCATTAATAGGCCGGTCGAAGTCACATGGGAACACTTTGAAAACAAAAGTTTCCAGACCCCGACCAGATCTACTTATATGGGCAGCACTGGTAACACACTGCTAAATAGGCCGGCCGATGTCACATAGGAGCACTTTGAAAACAAAAAGTTTCCAGACCCCGACCATACCTAATTATATTGGCAGCAATGGTAACATACAGCTACACTAGGCCGGTCGAAGTCACACAGGAAAACTTTGAAAACAAAAAGTTTCCAGACCCCGACCAGACCTCCTTATGTATATGGGAAACACTGGTAACATAATGCTACAATAGGCCGGTCGAAGTCACACAGCAAAACTTTGAAAACAAAAAGTTTATAGACCCCGACCAGGCCTACTTATATGGGCAGCACTGGTAACACACTGCTACAATAGACCGGTCGAAGTCACATAGGAGCACTTTGAAAAGAAAACGTTTCCAGACGCCGACCAGACATACTTATATGAGCAGCACTGATCACACACTGATACAATAGGCCGGTCGAAGTCACATAGGAACACTTTGAAAACAAAAAGTTTCCAGACCCTAACCAGACCTACCTATGTATATGGGAAACACTGGTAACACATTTCTACAATAGGCCGGTCGAAGTCACACAGGAAAACATTAAAAACAAAAAGATTATAGACCCCGACCAGGCCAACTTATATGGGCAGCACTGGTAACACACTGCTACAATAGACCGGTCGAAGTCACATAGGAGCACTTTGAAAACAAAAGGTTTCCAGACCCCGACCAGACCTACTAATGTATATGGGAAACACTGGTACCACGCTACTTAATAGGCCGGTCGAAGTCACATAGAAGCAATTTGAAAACAAAAAGTTTCCAGACGCCGACCAGACATACTTATATGGGCAGCACTGGTCACACACTGATACAATAGGCCGGTCGAAGTCACACAGGAAAACTTTGAAAACAAAAAGTTTATAGACCCCGACCAGGCCTACTTATATGGGCAGCACTGGTAACTCACTGCTACAATAGACCGGTCGAAGTCACATAGGAGCACTTTGAAAAGAAAACGTTTCCAGACCCCGACCAGACCTACTTATATGGGCAGCACTGCTAACACACAGCTAAATAGGCCGGTCGAAGTCACAAAACAAAACAAAAAGTTTCCACACCCCGACCAGACCTTCTTATATCGGCAGCACTGGTAACACACTGCTACAATAGACCGGTCGAAGTCACATAGAAACACTTTGAAAACAAAAAGTTTCCAGACCCCGACCACACCTAATTATATGGGCAGCAATGGTAACACACTGCTACAATAGACCGGTCGAAGTCACATAGAAACACTTTGAAAACAAAAAGTTTCCAGACCCCGACCATACCTAATTATATTGGCAGCAAAGGTAACATACAGCTACACTAGGCCGGTCGAAGTCACATAGAAGCACTTTGAAAACAAAAAGTTCCCAGACCCCGACCAGACCTACTTATATGGGCAGCAATGGTAACATACTGATACAATAGGCCGGTCGAAGTCACCAGCAGCACTGGTAAATCTGGTAGGCCGATCAAAGTCACATATGAGCACTTTGAAAACAAAAAGTTTTCAGACCCCAACCAGACCTCCTTATGTATATGGGTAACACTGGTAACACACTGCTACAATAGGCCGGTCGAAGTCACATAGGAGCACTTTGATAACAAAAAGTTTCCAGACCCCGACCAGACCTACTTATATGGGCAGCACTGGTAATACACCACTAAATAGGCCGGTCGAAGTCACATAGGAGCACTTTGAAAACAAAAAGTTTCCAGACCCCGACCAGACCTCCTTATGTATATGGGAAACACTGGTAACATACTGCTACAATAGGCCGGTCGAAGTCACACAGGAAAACTTTGAAAACAAAAAGTTTATAGACCCCGACCAGGCCTACTTATATGGGCAGCACTGGTAATACACTGCTACAATAGACCGGTCGAAGTCACATAGGAGCACTTTGAAAAGAAAAGGTTTCCATACCCCGACCAGACCTCCTTATGTATATGGGAAACACTGGTAACACACTGCAATAATAGGCCGGTCGAAGTCACGTGGGAACACTTTGAAAACAAAAGTTTCCAGACCCCGACCAGATCTACTTATATGGGCAGCACTGGTAGCACACTGCTAAATAGGCCGGTCGAAGACACATAGGAGCACTTTGAAAACAAAAAGTTTCCAGTCCCCGACCAGACCTTCTTATTCCGGCAGCACTGGTAACACACTGCTACAATAGACCGGTAGAAGTCACATAGAAACACTTTGAAAACAAAAAGTTTCCAGACCCCGACCATACCTAATTATATGGGCAGCAATGGTAACATACAGCTACACTAGGCCGGTCGAAGTCACATAGAAGCACTTTGAAAACAAAAAGTTCCCAGACCCCGACCAGACCTACTTATATGGGCAGCAATGGTAACATACTGCTACAATAGGCCGGTGAAGTCACCAGCAGCACTGGTAAATTGCTATAACAGGATGGTCGAAATCACAAAGGAATACTTTGAAAACAAATAGTTTAAAGACCCAGACCAGACCTACTTATATGGGAAACAGTGGTAACATACTGCTTCAAAAGGCCGGTCGAAGTCACATAGAAGCACTTTGAAAACAAAAAGTTTCCGGACCTCCTTATGTATATGGGAAACACTGGTAACACACTGCTACAATAGACCGGTCGAAGTCACATAGGAACACTTTGAAAACAAAAAGTTTCTAGACCCCGACAAGACGTCCTTATGTTTATGGGAAACACTGGTAACACACTGCTGCAATAGACCGGTCGAAGTCACATAGGAGCACTTTGAAAACAAAAAGTTTCCAGACCCCGACCAGACCTACTTATGTATATGGGAAACACTGGTAATACACTGCTACAATAGTTTGGTCGAAGTCACATAGGAACACTTTGAAAACAAAAAGTTTAAACTCCCTGACCAGACCTACTTATATGGGTTGCAATGGTAACACACTGCTACAGTAGGCCGGTCGAAGTCACATAGAAGCAATTTGAAAACAAAAAATTTTCAGACCCCAACAAGTCCTCCTTATGTATATGGGACACACTGGTAACACACTGCTTAATAGGCCGGTCGAAGTCACAAAGAAGCAATTTGAAAACAGAAAGTTTCCACACCCCGAGCAGACCTACTTATATCGGCAGCACTGGTAACACACTGCTAAATAGGCCGGTCGAAGTCACATAAGAACACCTTGAAAACAAAAAGTTTCTAGACCCCGACCCGACCTACTCATATGGGCATAACGTTTCCAGACCCCGACCAGACCTACTTATATGGGCAGCACTGGTCTCACACTGCTACAATAGGCCGGTCGAAGTCACATAGGATTACTTTGAAAACAAAAAGTTTTCAGACCCCGAACAGACCTACTTATATCAGAAGCACTGGTAACACACTGCTAAATAAGCCGGTCGAAGTCACATAAGAACACCTTGAAAACAAAAAGTTTCTAGACCCCGACCCGACCTACTCATATGGGCAGCACTAGTAACATACTGCTACAATAGGCCGTACGAAATCGCATAGGAGCACTTTGAAAACAAAAAGTTTCCAGACCCCAACCAGACCTACTTATATGGGCAGCACTGGTAACACACCGCTACAATAGGCCGGTCGAAGTCACAAAGGTGTACTTTGAATACAAAAAGTTTCCAGACCCCGACCCGACCTACTCATATGGGCAGCACTAGTAACATACTTCTACAATAGGCCGGTCGAAGTCACACAGGAACAATTTGAAATCAAAAAGTTTAAAGACCCCAACCAGACCTCCTTTTGTATATGGGTAACATTGGTAACACACTGCTACAATAGGCCGGTCGAAGTCACATAGGAGCACTTTGATAACAAAAAGTTTCCAGACCCCGACCAGGCCTACTAATATGGGCAGCACTGGTAACACACTGCTAAATAAGCAGGTCGAAGTCACTTAGGAGCACTTTGAAAACAAAAAGTTTCCAGACCCCGACCAGACCTACTTATATGGGCAGCACTGGTAACACACTGCTTAATAGGCCGGTCGAAGTCACAAGGGAGCACTTTGAAAACAAAACGTTTCCAGATCCCGACCAGACTTACTTATGTATATGGGCAGCACTGGTAACACACCGCTACAATAGGCCGGTCGAAGTCACAAAGGTGTACTTTGAATACAAAAAGTTTCCAGACCCCGACCCGACCTACTCATATGGGCAGCACTAGTAACATACTTCTACAATAGGCCGGTCGAAGTCACACAGGAACAATTTGAAATCAAAAAGTTTAAAGACCCCAACCAGACCTCCTTTTGTATATGGGTAACATTGGTAACACACTGCTACAATAGACCGGTCGAAGTCACATAGGAGCACTTTGAAAAGAAAACGTTTCCAGACCCCGACCAGACCTACTAATGTATATGGGAAACACTGGTACCACGCTACTTAATAGGCCGGTCGAAGTCACATAGAAGCAACTTGAAAACAAAAAGTTTCCAGACGCCAACCAGACATACTTATATGGGCAGCACTGGTCACACACTGATACAATAGGCCGGTCGAAGTCACATAGGAACACTTTAAAAACAAAAAGTTTCCAGACCCTAACCAGACCTACCTATGTATATGGGAAACACTGGTAACACATTTCCACAATAGGCCGGTCGAAGTCACACAGGAAAACTTTGAAAACAAAAAGTTTATAGACCCCGACCAGGCCTACTTATATGGGCAGCACTGGTAACACACTGCTACAATAGACCGGTCGAAGTCACATAGCAGCACTTTGAAAAGAAAACGTTTCCAGACCCTGACCAGACCTACTTATATGGGCAGCACTGCTAACATACTGCTAAATAGGCCGGTCGAAGTCACATAGGAGCACTTTGAAAACAAAATGTTTCCAGGCTGGGACCGACCTACTTATATCGGCAGCTCTGGTAACACACTGCTACAATAGACCGGTCGAAGTCACATAGAAACACTTTGAAAACAAAAAGCTTCCAGACCCCGACCATACCTAATTATATTGGCAGCAATGGTAACATACAGCTACACTGGGCCGGTCGAAGTCACATAGAAGCACTTTGAAAACAAAAAGTTCCCAGACCCCGACCAGACCTTCTTATATCGGCAGCACTGGTAACACACTGCTAAATAGGCCGGTCGAAGTCACATAAGAACACCTTGAAAACAAAAAGTTTCTAGACCCCGACCCGACCTACTCATATGGGCAGCACTAGTAACATACTGCTGCAATAGGCCGGTCGAAGTCACACAGGAAAACTTTGAAAAAAAAAAGTTTATAGACCCCGACCAGGCCTACTTATATGGGCAGCACTGGTAACACACTGCTACAATAGACCGGTCGAAGTCACATAGGAGCACTTTGAAAAGAAAACGTTACCAGACGCCGAACAGACATACTTATATGAGCAGCACTGGTCACACACTGATACAATAGGCCGGTCGAAGTCACATAGGAACACTTTGAAAACAAAAAGTTTCCAGACCCTAACCAGACCTACCTATGTATATGAGAAACACTGGTAACACATTTCTACAATAGGCCGGTCGAAGTCACACAGGAAAACATTGAAAACAAAAAGTTTATAGACCCCGACCAGGCCAACTTATATGGGCAGCACTGGTAACACACTGCTACAATAGACCGGTCGAAGTCACATAGAAGCAATTTGAAAACAAAAAGTTTCCAGACCAAAACCATACCTAATTATATGGGAGCAATGGTAACATACAGCTAAAATAGGCCGGTCGAAGTCACATTGAAGCACTTTGAAAACAAAAAGTTTCCAGACCCCGACCAGACCTTCTTATATCGGCAGCACTGGTAACACACTGCTACAATGGACCGGTCGAAGACACATAGAAACACTTTGAAAACAAAAAGTTTCCAGACCCCGACCATACCTAATTATATACATACAGCTACACTAGGCCGGTCGAAGTCACATAGAAGCACTTTGAAAACAAAAAGTTCTCAGACCCCGACCAGACCTACTTATATGGGCAGTACTGCTAACACACTGCTAAATAGGCCGGTCGAAGTCACATAGGAGCACTTTGAAACCAAAAAGTTTCCACACCCCGACCAGACCTTCTTATATCGGCAGCACTGGTAACACACTGCTACAATAGACCGGTAGAAGTCACATAGAAACACTTTGAAAACAAAAAGTTTCCAGACCCAGACCATACCTAATTATATGGGCAGCAATGGTAACACACTGCTACAATAGACCGGTCGAAGTCACATAGAAACACTTTGAAAACAAAAAGTTTCCAGACCCCGACCATACCTAATTATATGGGCAGCAATGGTAACACACTGCTACAATAGACCGGTCGAAGTCACATAGGAGCACTTTAAAAACAAAAAGTTTCCAAACCCTAACCAGACCTACCTATGTATATGGAAAACACTGGTAACACATTTCTACAATAGGCCGGTCGAAGTCACACAGGAAAACTTTGAAAACAAAAAGTTTATAGACCCCGACCAGGCCTACTTATATGGGCAGCACTGGTAACACACTGCTACAATAGACCGGTCGAAGTCACATAGCAGCACTTTGAAAACAAAACGTTTCCAGACCCCGACCAGACCTACTTATATGGGCAGCACTGCTAACATACTGCTAAATAGGCCGATCGAAGTCACATAGGAGCACTTTGAAAACAAAATGTTTCCAGGCCGGGACCAGACCTACTTATATCGGCAGCACTGGTAACACACTGCTACAATAGACTGGTCGAAGTCACATAGAAACACTTTGAAAACAAAAAGTTTCCAGACCCCGACCATACCTAATTATATGGGCAGCAATGGTAACACACTGCTACAATAGACCGGTCGAAGTCACATAGAAACACTTTGAAAACAAAAAGTTTCGAGACCCCGACCATACCTAATTATATGGGAAACACTGGTAACACATTTCTACAATAGGCCGGTCGAAGTCACACAGGAAAACATTGAAAACAAAAAGATTATAGACCCCGACCAGGCCTACTTATATGGGCAGCACTGGTAACACACTGCTACAAAAGACCGGTCGAAGTCACATAGGAGCACTTTGAAAAGAAAAGGTTTCCAGACCCCGACCAGACCTACTAATGTATATGGAAAACACTGGTACCACGCTACTTAATAGGCCGGTCGAAGTCACATAGAAGCAATTTGAAAACAAAAAGTTTCCAGACGCCGACCAGACATACTTATATGGGCAGCAATGGTAACACCCTGCTACAATAGACCGGTCGAAGTCACATAGGAGCACAAAAAGTTTCCAGACCCTAACCAGACCTACCTATGTATATGGAAAACACTGGTAACACATTTCTACAATAGGCCGGTCGAAGTCACACAGGAAAACTTTGAAAACAAAAAGTTTATAGACCCCGACCAGGCCTACTTATATGGGCAGCACTGGTAACACACTGCTACAATAGACCGGTCGAAGTCACATAGGAGCACTTTGAAAAGAAAACGTTTCCAGACCCCGACCAGACCTACTTATATGGGCAGCACTGCTAACACACAGCTAAATAGGCCGGTCGAAGTCACAAAACAAAACAAAAAGTTTCCACACCCCGACCAGACCTTCTTATATCGGCAGCACTGGTAACACACTGCTACAATAGACCGGTCGAAGTCACATAGAAACACTTTGAAAACAAAAAGTTTCCAGACCCCGACCATACCTAATTATATGGGCAGCAATGGTAACACACTGCTACAATAGACCGGTCGAAGTCACATAGAAACACTTTGAAAACAGAAAGTTTCCAGACCCCGACCATACCTAATTATATTGGCAGCAATGGTAACATACAGCTACACTAGGCCGGTCGAAGTCACATAGAAGCACTTTGAAAACAAAAAGTTCCCAGACCCCGACCAGACCTACTTATATGGGCAGCAATGGTAACATACTGCTACAATAGGCCGGTCGAAGTCACCAGCAGCACTGGTAAATCTGGTAGGCCGATCAAAGTCACATATCAGCACTTTAAAAACAAAAAGTTTTCAGACCCCAACCAGACCTCCTTATGTATATGGGTAACACTGGTAACACACTGCTACAATAGGCCGGTCGAAGTCACATAGGAGCACTTTAATAACAAAAAGTTTCCAGACCCCGACCAGACCTACTTATATGGGCAGCACTGGTAATACACCACTAAATAGGCCGGTCGAAGTCACATAGGAGCACTTTGAAAACAAAAAGTTTCCAGACCCCGACCAGACCTCCTTATGTATATGGGAAACACTGGTAACATACTGCTACAATAGGCCGGTCGAAGTCACACAGGAAAACTTTGAAAACAAAAAGTTTATAGACCCCGATCAGGCCTACTTATATGGGCAGCACTGGTAACACACTGCTACAATAGACCGGTCGAAGTCACATAGAAACACTTTGAAAACAAAAAGTTTCCAGACCCCGACCAGACATACTTATATGAGCAGCAATGGTAACATACAGCTACACTAGGCCGGTCGAAGTCATTTAGAAGCACTTTGAAAACAAAAAGTTCCCAGACCCCGACCAGACCAACTTATATGGGCAGCACTGCTAACACACTGCTAAATAGGCCGGTCGAAGTCACATAGGAGCACTTTGAAACCAAAAAGTTTCCACACCCCGACCAGACCTTCTTATATCGGCAGCACTGGTAACACACTGCTACAATAGACCGGTCGAAGTCACATAGAAACACTTTGAAAACAAAAAGTTTCCAGACCCCGACCATACCTAGTTATATGGGCAGCAATGGTAACACACTGCTACAATAGACCGGTCGAAGTCACATAGAAACACTTTGAAAACAAAAAGTTTCCAGACCCCGACCATACCTAATTATATTGGCAGCAATGGTAACATACAGCTACACTAGGCCGGTCGAAGTCACACAGGAAAACTTTGAAAACAAAAAGTTTCCAGACCCCGACCAGACCTCCTTTTGTATATGGGAAACACTGGTAACATAATGCTACAATAGGCCGGTCGAAGTCACACAGCAAAACTTTGAAAACAAAAAGTTTATAGACCCCGACCAGGCCTACTTATATGGGCAGCACTGGTAACACACTGCTACAATAGACCGGTCGAAGTCACATAGGAGCACTTTGAAAAGAAAACGTTTCCAGACGCCGACCAGACATACTTATATGAGCAGCACTGATCACACACTGATACAATAGGCCGGTCGAAGTCACATAGGAACACTTTGAAAACAAAAAGTTTCCAGACCCTAACCAGACCTACCTATGTATATGAGAAACACTGGTAACACATTTCTACAATAGGCCGGTCGAAGTCACACAGGAAAACATTGAAAACAAAAAGATTATAGACCCCGACCAGGCCAACTTATATGGGCAGCACTGGTAACACACTGCTACAATAGACCGGTCGAAGTCACATAGGAGCACTTTGAAAAGAAAAGGTTTCCAGACCCCGACCAGACCTACTTATGTATATGGGAAACACTGGTACCACGCTACTTAATAGGCCGGTCGAAGTCACATAGAAGCAATTTGAAAACAAAAAGTTTCCAGACGCCGACCAGACATACTTATATGGGCAGCACTGGTCACACACTGATACAATAGGCCGGTCGAAGTCACATAGGAACACTTTGAAAACAAAAAGTTTCCAGACCCTAACCAGACCTACCTATGTATATGGGAAACACTGGTAACACATTTCTACAATAGGCCGGTCGAAGTCACACAGGAAAACTTTGAAAACAAAAAGTTTATAGACCCCGACCAGGCCTACTTATATGGGCAGCACTGGTAACACACTGCTACAATAGACCGGTCGAAGTCACATAGCAGCACTTTGAAAAGAAAACGTTTCCAGACCCCGACCATACCTACTTTTATGGGCAGCACTGCTAACATACTGCTAAATAGGCCGATCGAAGTCACATAGGAGCACTTTGAAAACAAAATGTTTCCAGGCCGGGACCAGACCTACTTATATCGGCAGCACTGGTAACACACTGCTACAATAGACCGGTCGAAGTCACATAGAAACACTTTGAAAACAAAAAGCTTCCAGACCCCGACCATACCTAATTATATGGGCAGCAATGGTAACACCCTGCTACAATAGACCGGTCGAAGTCACATAGGAGCACTTTGAAAACAAAAAGTTTCCCGACCCTAACCAGACCTACCTATGTATATGGAAAACACTGGTAACACATTTCTACAATGGGCCGGTCGAAGTCACACAGGAAAACTTTGAAAACAAAAAGTTTATAGACCCCGACCAGGCCTACTTATATGGGCAGCACTGGTAACACACTGCTACAATAGACCGGTCGAAGTCACATAGGAGCACTTTGAAAAGAAAACGTTTCCAGACCCCGACCAGACCTACTTATATGGGCAGCACTGCTAACACACAGCTAAATAGGCCGGTCGAAGTCACAAAACAAAACAAAAAGTTTCCACACCCCGACCAGACCTTCTTATATCGGCAGCACTGGTAACACACTGCTACAATAGACCGGTCGAAGTCACATAGAAACACTTTGAAAACAAAAAGTTTCCAGACCCCGACCATAACTAATTATATGGGCAGCAATGGTAACACACTGCTACAATAGACCGGTCGAAGTCACATAGAAACACTTTGAAAACAGAAAGTTTCCAGACCCCGACCATACCTAATTATATTGGCAGCAATGGTAACATACAGCTACACTAGGCCGGTCGAAGTCACATAGAAGCACTTTGAAAACAAAAAGTTCCCAGACCCCGACCAGACCTACTTATATGGGCAGCAATGGTAACATACTGCTACAATAGGCCGGTCGAAGTCACCAGCAGCACTGGTAAGTCTGGTAGGCCGATCAAAGTCACATATGAGCACTTTAAAAACAAAAAGTTTTCAGACCCCAACCAGACCTCCTTATGTATATGGGTAACACTGGTAACACACTGCCACAATAGGCCGGTCGAAGTCACATAGGAGCACTTTGATAACAAAAAGTTTCCAGACCCCGACCAGACCTACTTATATGGGCAGCACTGGTAATACACCACTAAATAGGCCGGTCGAAGTCACATAGGAGCACTTTGAAAACAAAAAGTTTCCAGACCCCGACCAGACCTCCTTATGTATATGGGAAACACTGGTAACATACTGCTACAATAGGCCGGTCGAAGTCACACAGGAAAACTTTGAAAACAAAAAGTTTATAGACCCCGACCAGGCCTACTTATATGGGCAGCACTGGTAACACACTGCTACAATAGACCGGTCGAAGTCTCATAGAAACACTTTGAAAACAAAAAGTTTCCAGACCCCGACCATACCTAATTATATTGGCAGCAATGGTAACATACAGCTACACTAGGCCGGTCGAAGTCACATAGAAGCACTTTGAAAACAAAAAGTTCCCAGACCCCGACCAGACCTACTTATATGGGCAGCACTGCTAACACACTGCTAAATAGGCCGGTCGAAGTCACATAGGAGCACTTTGAAACCAAAAAGTTTCCACACCCCGACCAGACCTTCTTATATCGGCAGCACTGGTAACACACTGCTACAATAGACCGGTCGAAGTCACATAGAAACACTTTGAAAACAAAAAGTTTCCAGACCCCGACCATACCTAATTATATGGGCAGCAATGGTAACACACTGCTACAATAGACCGGTCGAAGTCACATAGAAGCACTTTGAAAACAAAAAGTTCCCAGACCCCGATCAGACCTTCTTATATCGGCAGCACTGGTAACACACTGCTACATTAGACCGGTCGAAGTCACATAGAAACACTTTTAAAACCAGAAGTTTCCAGACCCCGACCATACCTAATTATATGGGCAGCAATGGTAACACACTGCTACAATAGACCGGTCGAAGTCACACAGGAAAACTTTGAAAACAAAAAGTTCCCAGACCCCGACCAGACCTACTTATATGGGCAGCAATGGTAACATACTGCTACAATAGGCCGGTCGAAGTCACCAGCAGCACTGGTAAATCTGGTAGGCCGATCAAAGTCACATATGAGCACTTTGAAAACAAAAAGTTTTCAGACCCCAACCAGACCTCCTTATGTATATGGGTAACACTGGCAACACACTGCTACAATAGGCCGGTCGAAGTCACATAGGAGCACTTTGATAACAAACAGTTTCCAGACCCAGGCCAGACCTACTTATATGGGCAGCACTGGTAATACACCACTAAATAGGCCGGTCGAAGTCACATAGGAGCACTTTGAAAACAAAAAGTTTCCAGACCCCGACCAGACCTCCTTATGTATATGGGAAACACTGGTAACATACTGCTACAATAGGCCGGTCGAAGTCACACAGGAAAACTTTGAAAACAAAAAGTTTATAGACCCCGACCAGGCCTACTTATATGGGCAGCACTGGTAACACACTGCTACAATAGACCGGTCGAAGTCACATAGGAGCACTTTGAAAAGAAAACGTTTCCAGACGCCGACCAGACATACTTATATGAGCAGCACTGGTCACACACTGATACAATAGGCCGGTCGAAGTCACATAGGAACACTTTGAAAACAAAAAGTTTCCAGACCCTAACCAGACCTACCTATGTATATGGGAAACACTGGTAACACATTTCTACAATAGGCCGATCGAAGTCACACAGGAAAACATTGAAAACAAAAAGTTTATAGACCCCGACCAGGCCAACTTATATGGGCAGCACTGGTAACACATTGCTACAATAGACCGGTCGAAGTCACATAGGAGCACTTTGAAAAGAAAACGTTTCCAGACCCCGACCAGACCTACTTATATGGGCAGCACTGCTAACACACTGCTAAATAGGCCGGTCGAAGTCACATAGGAGTACTTTGAAAACAAAAAGTTTCCACACCCCGACCAGAACTTCTTATATCGGCAGCACTGGTAACACACTCCTACAATAGGCCGTTCGAAGTCACATAGAAGCAATTTGAAAACAACAAGTTTCCAGACCCCAACCATACCTAATTATATGGGCAGCAATGGTAACATACAGCTAAAATAGGCCGGTCGAAGTCACATTGAAGCACTTTGAAAACAAAAAGTTCCCAGACCCCGACCAGACCTTCTTATATCGGCAGCACTGGTAACACACTGCTACAATGGACCGGTCGAAGTCACATAGAAACACTTTGAAAACAAAAAGTTTCCAGACCCCGACCAGACCTACTTATATGGGCAGCACTGGTAACACACTGCTAAATAGGCCGGTCGAAGTCACATAGGAGCACTTTGAAAACAAAAAGTTTCCAGACCCCGACCAGACCTACTTATATGGGCAGCACTGGTCACACACTGCTACAGTAGGCCGATCAAAGTCACATATGAGCACTTTGAAAACAAAAAGTTTCCAGACCCCAACCGGACCTCCTTATGTATATGGGTAACACTGGTAACACACAGCTACAATAGGCCGGTCGAAGTCACATAGGTGCACTTTGATAACAAAAAGTTTTCAGACCCCGACCAGATCTACTTATATGGGCAGCACTGGTAACACACTGCTAAATAGGCCGGTCGAAGTCACATAGGATTACTTTGAAAACAAAAAGTTTCCACACCCCGACCATGCCTACTTATATGGGCAGCACTGGTAACACACTACTAAATAGGCCGGCCGAAGTCACATTGGAGCACTTTGAAAGCAAAAAGTTTCCAGACCCCGACCAGACCTTCTTATATCGCCAGCACTGGTAACACACTGCTACAATAGACCGGTCGAAGTCACATTGAAACACTTTGAAAACAAAAAGACCAGACCTACTTATATGGGCAGCAATGTTAACATACTGCTACAATAGGCCGGTCGAAGTCACATAGAAGCACTTTGAAAACAAAAAGTTTCCAGACCCCGACCAGACCAACTTATATGGGCAGCACTGGTAACACACTGCTACAATAAACCGGTCGAAGTCACATATGAGCACTTTGAAAACAAAAAGTTTCTAGACCCCGACCAGACCTCCTTATGTATATGGGAAACACTGGTAACACACTGCTACAATAGGCCGTTCGAAGTCACATAGAAGCAATTTGAAAACAAAAAGTTTCCAGACCCCGACCAGACCTACTTAGATGGGCAGCACTGGTAACACACTGCGACAGTAGGCCGATCAAAGTCACATATGAGCACTTTGAAAACAAAAAGTTTCCAGACCCCAACCAGACCTCCTTATGTATATGGGTAACACTGGTAACACACTGCTACAATAGGCCGTTCGAAGTCACATAGGAGCACTTTGATAACAAAAGTTTCCAGACCCCGACCATACCTAATTATATGGGCAGCAATGGTAACATACAGCTACACTTGGCCGGTCAAGGTCACATAGAAGCACTTTGAAAACAAAAAGTTCCCAGACCCCGACCAGACCTACTTATATGGGCAGCAATGGTAACATACTGCTACAATAGGCCGGTCGAAGTCACCAGCAGCACTGGTAAATTGCTATAACAGGCCGGTCGAAATCACAAAGGAACACTTTGAAAACAAATAGTTTAAAGACCCAGACCAGACCTACTTATATGGGAAACAGTGGTAACATACTGCTTCAAAAGGCCGGTTGAAGTCACATAGGGCAACTTGGAAAACAAAAAGTTTCCGGACCTCCTTATGTATATGGGAAACACTGGTAACACACTGCTACAATAGACCAGTCGAAGTCACATAGGAACACTTTGAAAAGAAAATGTTTCCAGACCCCGACCAGACCAACTTATATGGGCAGCACTGGTAACACACTGCTACAATAGTTCGGTCGAAGTCACATATTAACACTTTGAAAACAAAAAGTTTCTAGACCCCGACCAGACCTCCTTATGTATATGGGAAACACTGGTAACACACTGCTGCAATAGACCGGTCGAAGTCACATAGGAGCACTTTGAAAACAAAAAGTTTCCAGACTCCGACCAGACCTCCTTATGTATATGGGAAACACTGGTAACACACTGCTGCAATAGACCGGTCGAAGTCACATAGGAGCACTTTGAAAACAAAAAGTTTCCAGACCCCGACCAGACCTACTTATGTATATGGGAAACACTGGTAATACACTGCTACAATAGTTTGGTCGAAGTCACATAGGAACACTTTGAAAACAAAAAGTTTAAACTCCCTGACCAGACATACTTATATGGGTTGCAATGGTAACACACTGATACAGTAGGCCGGTCGAAGTCACATAGAAGCAATTTGAAAACAAAAAATTTCCAGACCCCAATCAGTCCTCCTTATGTATATGGGACACACTGGTAACACACTGCTTAATAGGCCGGTCGAAGTCACATAGAAGCATTTTGAAAACAGAAAGTTTCCACACCCCGAGCAGACCTACTTATATGGGCAGCACTGGTAACACACTGCTACAATAGACCGGTCAAAGTCACATAGGAGCACTTTGAAAAGAAAACGTTTCCAGACCCCGACCAGACCTACTTATATGGGCAGCACTGCTAACACACTGCTAAATAGGCCGGTCGAAGTCACATTGGAGCACTTTGAAAACAAAATGTTTCCAGGCCGGGACCAGACCTACTTATATCGGCAGCATTGGTAACACACTGCTACAATAGACCGGTCGAAGTCACATAGAAACACTTTGAAAACAAAAAGTTTCCAGACCCCGACCATACCTAATTATATGGGCAGCAATGGTAACACACTGCTACAATAGACCGGTCGAAGTCACATAGGAGCACTTTGAAAACAAAAAGTTTCCAGACCCCGACAATACCTAATTATATTGGCAGCAATGGTAACATACAGCTACACTGGGCCGGTCGAAGTCACATAGAAGCACTTTGAAAACAAAAAGTTCCCAGACCCCGACCAGACCTTCTTATATCGGCAGCACTGGTAACACACTTCTACAATAGACCGGTCGAAGTCACATAGAAACACTTTTAAAACCAGAAGTTTCCAGACCCCGACCATACCTAATTATATGGGCAGCAATGGTAACACACTGCTACAATAGACCGGTCGAAGTCACATAGAAACACTTTGAAAACAAAAAGTTTCCAGACCCCGACCATACCTAATTATATTGGCAGCAATGGTAACATACAGCTACACTAGGCCGGTCGAAGTCACACAGGAAAACTTTGAAAACAAAAAGTTCCCAGACCCCGACCAGACCTACTTATATGGGCAGCAATGGTAACATACTGCTACAATAGACCGGTCGAAGTCACATAGGAGCACTTTGAAAAGAAAACGTTTCCAGACCCCGACCAGACCTACTTATATGGGCAGCACTGCTAACACACTGCTAAATAGGCCGGTCGAAGTCACATAGGAGTACTTTGAAAACAAAAAGTTTCCACACCCCGACCAGAACTTCTTATATCGGCAGCACTGGTAACACACTGCTACAATAGGCCGTTCGAAGTCACATAGAAGCAATTTGAAAACAAAAAGTTTCCAGACCCCAACCATACCTAATTATATGGGCAGCAATGGTAACATACAGCTAAAATAGGCCGGTCGAAGTCACATTGAAGCACTTTGAAAACAAAAAGTTCCCAGACCCCGACCAGACCTTCTTATATCGGCAGCACTGGTAACACACTGCTACAATGGACCGGTCGAAGTCACATAGAAACACTTTGAAAACAAAAAGTTTCCAGACCCCGACCATACCTAATTATATTGGCAGCAATGGTAACATACAGCTACACTAGGCCGGTCGAAGTCACACAGGAAAACTTTGAAAACAAAAAGTTCCCAGACCCCGACCAGACCTACTTATATGGGCAGCAATGGTAACATACTGCTACAATAGGACGGTCGAAGTCACCAGCAGCACTGGTAAATCTGGTAGGCCGATCAAAGTCACATATGAGCACTTTGAAAACAAAAAGTTTTCAGACCCCAACCAGACCTCCTTATGTATATGGGTAACACTGGCAACACACTGCTACAATAGGCCGGTCGAAGTCACATAGGAGCACTTTGATAACAAACAGTTTCCAGACCCAGGCCAGACCTACTTATATGGGCAGCACTGGTAATACA
The DNA here is from genome assembly GCA_963583835.1 of Drosophila immigrans. Lineage (NCBI taxonomy): Eukaryota > Metazoa > Arthropoda > Insecta > Diptera > Drosophilidae > Drosophila > Drosophila immigrans. The sequence goes on from OY757142.1 coordinate 33,578,345, forward strand.
CCACTAAATAGGCCGGTCGAAGTCACATAGGAGCACTTTGAAAACAAAAAGTTTCCAGACCCCGACCAGACCTCCTTATGTATATGGGAAACACTGGTAACATACTGCTACAATAGGCCGGTCGAAGTCACACAGGAAAACTTTGAAAACAAAAAGTTTATAGACCCCGACCAGGCCTACTTATATGGGCAGCACTGGTAACACACTGCTACAATAGACCGGTCGAAGTCACATAGGAGCACTTTGAAAAGAAAACGTTTCCAGACGCCGACCAGACATACTTATATGAGCAGCACTGGTCACACACTGATACAATAGGCCGGTCGAAGTCACATAGGAACACTTTGAAAACAAAAAGTTTCCAGACCCTAACCAGACCTACCTATGTATATGGGAAACACTGGTAACACATTTCTACAATAGGCCGATCGAAGTCACACAGGAAAACATTGAAAACAAAAAGTTTATAGACCCCGACCAGGCCAACTTATATGGGCAGCACTGGTAACACATTGCTACAATAGACCGGTCGAAGTCACATAGGAGCACTTTGAAAAGAAAACGTTTCCAGACCCCGACCAGACCTACTTATATGGGCAGCACTGCTAACACACTGCTAAATAGGCCGGTCGAAGTCACATAGGAGTACTTTGAAAACAAAAAGTTTCCACACCCCGACCAGAACTTCTTATATCGGCAGCACTGGTAACACACTCCTACAATAGGGCGTTCGAAGTCACATAGAAGCAATTTGAAAACAACAAGTTTCCAGACCCCAACCATACCTAATTATATGGGCAGCAATGGTAACATACAGCTAAAATAGGCCGGTCGAAGTCACATTGAAGCACTTTGAAAACAAAAAGTTCCCAGACCCCGACCAGACCTTCTTATATCGGCAGCACTGGTAACACACTGCTACAATGGACCGGTCGAAGTCACATAGAAACACTTTGAAAACAAAAAGTTTCCAGACCCCGACCAGACCTACTTATATGGGCAGCACTGGTAACACACTGCTAAATAGGCCGGTCGAAGTCACATAGGAGCACTTTGAAAACAAAAAGTTTCCAGACCCCGACCAGACCTACTTATATGGGCAGCACTGGTCACACACTGCTACAGTAGGCCGATCAAAGTCACATATGAGCACTTTGAAAACAAAAAGTTTCCAGACCCCAACCGGACCTCCTTATGTATATGGGTAACACTGGTAACACACAGCTACAATAGGCCGGTCGAAGTCACATAGGTGCACTTTGATAACAAAAAGTTTTCAGACCCCGACCAGATCTACTTATATGGGCAGCACTGGTAACACACTGCTAAATAGGCCGGTCGAAGTCACATAGGATTACTTTGAAAACAAAAAGTTTCCACACCCCGACCATGCCTACTTATATGGGCAGCACTGGTAACACACTACTAAATAGGCCGGCCGAAGTCACATTGGAGCACTTTGAAAGCAAAAAGTTTCCAGACCCCGACCAGACCTTCTTATATCGCCAGCACTGGTAACACACTGCTACAATAGACCGGTCGAAGTCACATAGAAACACTTTGAAAACAAAAAGACCAGACCTACTTATATGGGCAGCAATGTTAACATACTGCTACAATAGGCCGGTCGAAGTCACATAGAAGCACTTTGAAAACAAAAAGTTTCCAGACCCCGACCAGACCAACTTATATGGGCAGCACTGGTAACACACTGCTACAATAAACCGGTCGAAGTCACATATGAGCACTTTGAAAACAAAAAGTTTCTAGACCCCGACCAGACCTCCTTATGTATATGGGAAACACTGGTAACACACTGCTACAATAGGCCGTTCGAAGTCACATAGAAGCAATTTGAAAACAAAAAGTTTCCAGACCCCGACCAGACCTACTTAGATGGGCAGCACTGGTAACACACTGCGACAGTAGGCCGATCAAAGTCACATATGAGCACTTTGAAAACAAAAAGTTTCCAGACCCCAACCAGACCTCCTTATGTATATGGGTAACACTGGTAACACACTGCTACAATAGGCCGTTCGAAGTCACATAGGAGCACTTTGATAACAAAAGTTTCCAGACCCCGACCATACCTAATTATATGGGCAGCAATGGTAACATACAGCTACACTTGGCCGGTCAAGGTCACATAGAAGCACTTTGAAAACAAAAAGTTCCCAGACCCCGACCAGACCTACTTATATGGGCAGCAATGGTAACATACTGCTACAATAGGCCGGTCGAAGTCACCAGCAGCACTGGTAAATTGCTATAACAGGCCGGTCGAAATCACAAAGGAACACTTTGAAAACAAATAGTTTAAAGACCCAGACCAGACCTACTTATATGGGAAACAGTGGTAACATACTGCTTCAAAAGGCCGGTTGAAGTCACATAGGGCAACTTGGAAAACAAAAAGTTTCCGGACCTCCTTATGTATATGGGAAACACTGGTAACACACTGCTACAATAGACCAGTCGAAGTCACATAGGAACACTTTGAAAAGAAAATGTTTCCAGACCCCGACCAGACCAACTTATATGGGCAGCACTGGTAACACACTGCTACAATAGTTCGGTCGAAGTCACATATTAACACTTTGAAAACAAAAAGTTTCTAGACCCCGACCAGACCTCCTTATGTATATGGGAAACACTGGTAACACACTGCTGCAATAGACCGGTCGAAGTCACATAGGAGCACTTTGAAAACAAAAAGTTTCCAGACTCCGACCAGACCTCCTTATGTATATGGGAAACACTGGTAACACACTGCTGCAATAGACCGGTCGAAGTCACATAGGAGCACTTTGAAAACAAAAAGTTTCCAGACCCCGACCAGACCTACTTATGTATATGGGAAACACTGGTAATACACTGCTACAATAGTTTGGTCGAAGTCACATAGGAACACTTTGAAAACAAAAAGTTTAAACTCCCTGACCAGACATACTTATATGGGTTGCAATGGTAACACACTGATACAGTAGGCCGGTCGAAGTCACATAGAAGCAATTTGAAAACAAAAAATTTCCAGACCCCAATCAGTCCTCCTTATGTATATGGGACACACTGGTAACACACTGCTTAATAGGCCGGTCGAAGTCACATAGAAGCATTTTGAAAACAGAAAGTTTCCACACCCCGAGCAGACCTACTTATATGGGCAGCACTGGTAACACACTGCTACAATAGACCGGTCAAAGTCACATAGGAGCACTTTGAAAAGAAAACGTTTCCAGACCCCGACCAGACCTACTTATATGGGCAGCACTGCTAACACACTGCTAAATAGGCCGGTCGAAGTCACATTGGAGCACTTTGAAAACAAAATGTTTCCAGGCCGGGACCAGACCTACTTATATCGGCAGCATTGGTAACACACTGCTACAATAGACCGGTCGAAGTCACATAGAAACACTTTGAAAACAAAAAGTTTCCAGACCCCGACCATACCTAATTATATGGGCAGCAATGGTAACACACTGCTACAATAGACCGGTCGAAGTCACATAGGAGCACTTTGAAAACAAAAAGTTTCCAGACCCCGACAATACCTAATTATATTGGCAGCAATGGTAACATACAGCTACACTGGGCCGGTCGAAGTCACATAGAAGCACTTTGAAAACAAAAAGTTCCCAGACCCCGACCAGACCTTCTTATATCGGCAGCACTGGTAACACACTGCTACAATAGACCGGTCGAAGTCACATAGAAACACTTTTAAAACCAGAAGTTTCCAGACCCCGACCATACCTAATTATATGGGCAGCAATGGTAACACACTGCTACAATAGACCGGTCGAAGTCACATAGAAACACTTTGAAAACAAAAAGTTTCCAGACCCCGACCATACCTAATTATATTGGCAGCAATGGTAACATACAGCTACACTAGGCCGGTCGAAGTCACACAGGAAAACTTTGAAAACAAAAAGTTCCCAGACCCCGACCAGACCTACTTATATGGGCAGCAATGGTAACATACTGCTACAATAGACCGGTCGAAGTCACATAGGAGCACTTTGAAAAGAAAACGTTTCCAGACCCCGACCAGACCTACTTATATGGGCAGCACTGCTAACACACTGCTAAATAGGCCGGTCGAAGTCACATAGGAGTACTTTGAAAACAAAAAGTTTCCACACCCCGACCAGAACTTCTTATATCGGCAGCACTGGTAACACACTGCTACAATAGGCCGTTCGAAGTCACATAGAAGCAATTTGAAAACAAAAAGTTTCCAGACCCCAACCATACCTAATTATATGGGCAGCAATGGTAACATACAGCTAAAATAGGCCGGTCGAAGTCACATTGAAGCACTTTGAAAACAAAAAGTTCCCAGACCCCGACCAGACCTTCTTATATCGGCAGCACTGGTAACACACTGCTACAATGGACCGGTCGAAGTCACATAGAAACACTTTGAAAACAAAAAGTTTCCAGACCCCGACCAGACCTACTTATATGGGAAGCACTGGTAACACACTGCTAAATAGGCCGGTCGAAGTCACATAGGAGCACTTTGAAAACAAAAAGTTTCCAGACCCCGACCAGACCTACTTATATGGGCAGCACAGGTCACACACTGCTACAGTAGGCCGATAAAAGTCACATATGAGCACTTTGAAAACAAAAAGTTTCCAGACCCCAACCGGACCTCCTTATGTATATGGGTAACACTGGTAACACACAGCTACAATAGGCCGGTCGAAGTCACATAGGTGCACTTTGATAACAAAAAGTTTCCAGACCCCGACCAGATCTACTTATATGGGCAGCACTGGTAACACACAGCTAAATAGGCCGGTCGAAGTCACATAGGAGCACTTTGAAAACAAAACGTTTCCACACCCCGACCAGGCCTACTTATATGGGCAGCACTGGTAACACACTACTAAATAGGCCGGCCGAAGTCACATTGGAGCACTTTGAAAACAAAAAATTTCCAGACCCCGACCAGACCTTCTTATATCGCCAGCACTGGTAACACACTGCTACAATAGACCGGTCGAAGTCACATTGAAACACTTTGAAAACAAAAAGACGAGACCTACTTATATGGGCAGCAATGTTAACATACTGCTACAATAGGCCGGTCGAAGTCACATTGAAGCACTTTGAAAACAAAAAGTTCCCAGACCCCGACCAGACCAACTTATATGGGCAGCACTGGTAACACACTGCTACAATAAACCGGTCGAAGTCACATAGAAACACTTTGAAAACAAAAAGTTTCCAGACCCCGACCATACCTAATTATATGGGCAGCAATGGTAACATACAGCTACACTAGGCCGGTCGAAGTAACATAGAAGCACTTTGAAAACAAAAAGTTCCCAGACCCCGACCAGACCTACTTATATGGGCAGCAATGGTAACATACTGCTACAATAGGCCGGTCGAAGTCACCAGCAGCACTGGTAAATTGATATAACAGGCCGGTCGAAATCACAAAGGAACACTTTGAAAACAAATAGTTTAAAGACCCAGACCAGACCTACTTATATGGGAAACAGTGGTAACATACTGCTTCAAAAGGCCGGTCGAAGTCACATAGGAGCACTTTGCAAACAAAAAGTTTCCGGACCTCCTTATGTATATGGGAAACACTGGTAACACACTGCTACAATAGACCAGTCGAAGTCACATAGGAACACTTTGAAAAGAAAATGTTTCCAGACCCCGACCAGACCAACTTATATGGGCAGCACTGGTAACACACTGCTACAATAGTTCGGTCGAAGTCACATAGGAACACTTTGAAAACAAAAAGTTTCTAGACCCCGACCAGACCTCCTTATGTATATGGGAAACACTGGTAACACACTGCTGCAATAGACCGGTCGAAGTCACATAGGAGCACTTTGAAAACAAAAAGTTTCCAGACTCCGACCAGACCTCCTTATGTATATGGGAAACACTGGTAACACACTGCTGCAATAGACCGGTCGAAGTCACATAGGAGCACTTTGAAAACAAAAAGTTTCCAGACCCCGAACAGACCTACTTATATCGGAAGCACTGGTAACACACTGCTAAATAAGCCGGTCAAAGTCACATAAGAACACCTTGGAAACAAAAAGTTTCCACACCCCGACCAGACCTACTTATATCGGCAGCACTGGTAAAACACTGCTAAATAGGTAGGTCGAAGTCACATAAGAACACCTTGAAAACAAAAAGTTTCCAGACCCCAACCAGACCTACTTATATGGGCAGCACTGGTAACACACCGCTACAATAGGCCGGTCGAAGTCACAAAGGAGTACTTTGAATACAAAAAGTTTCCAGACCCCGACCCGACCTCCTCATATGGGCAGCACTAGTAACATACTGCTACAATAGGCCGGTACCACACTGCTTAATAGGCCGGTCGAAGTCACATATGAGCACTTCGAAAACAAAAAGTTTCCAGACCCCAACCAGACCTCCTTTTGTATATGGATAACACTGGCAACACACTGCTACAATAGGCCGGTCGAAGTCACATGTAGCACTTTGATAACAAAAAGTTTCCAGACCCCGACCAGGCCTACTTATATGGGCAGCACTGGTAACACACTGCTAAATAAGCCGGTCGAAGTCACTTAGGAGCACTTTGAAAACAAAAAGTTTCCAGACCCCGACCAGACCTACTTATATGGGCAGCACTGGTAACACACTGCTTAATAGGCCGGTCGAAGTCACATAGGAGCACTTTGAAAACAAAACGTTTCCAGACCCCGACCAGACTTACTTATATGGGCAGCACTGGTAACACACCGCTACAATAGGCCGGTCGAAGTCACAAAGGAGTACTTTGAATACAAAAAGTTTCCAGACCCCGACCCGACCTACTCATATGGGCAGCACTAGTAACATACTGCTACAATAGGCCGGTCGAAGTCACACAGGAACAATTTGAAAACAAAAAGTTTATAGACCCCAACTAGACCTATTTATATGGGCAGCACTGGTACCACACTGCTTAATAGGTCGGTCGAAGTCACATAGAAGCAATTTGAAAACAAAAAGTTTCCAGACGCCGACCAGAGCTCCTTATGTATATGGGTAACACTGGTAACACACTGCTACAATAGGCCGGTCGAAGTCACATAGGAGCACTTTGATAACGAAAAGTTTCCAGACCCCGACCAGACCTACTTATATGGGCAGCACTGGTAACACACTGCTACAATAAACCGGTCGAAGTCACTTAGGGGTACTTTGAAAACAAAAAGTTTCCAAACCCTAACTTGACCTACTTATATGGGCAGCACTGGTAACACACTGCTACAATAAACCGGTCGAAGTCACATAGGGGTACTTTGAAAACAAAAAGTTTCCAGACCCCGACCAGACCTACTTATATGGGCAGCACTGGTAACACACTGCTACAATAAACCGGTCGAAGTCACATAGGGGTACTTTGAAAACAAAAAGTTTCCAAACCCTAACTTGACCTACTTATATGGGCAGCACTTGTAACACACTGCTAAATAGGCCGGTCGAAGTCACATAGAAGCACTTTGAAAACAAAAAGTTTCCAGACCCCGACCAGACCTCCTTATATGGGCAGCAATGGTAACACACTGCAAAATAGGCCGGTCGAAGTCACATAGAAGAATTTTGAAAACAAAAAGTTTCCAGACCCCGACCAGGCCTACTTATAAGGGCAGCACTGGTAACACACTGCTTAATAGGCCGGTCGAAGTCACTTTGGAGCACTTTGAAAACAAAAAGTTTCCAGACCCCGACCAGACCTACTTATATGGGCAGCACTGGTAACACACTGCTTAATAGGCCGGTCGAAGTCACATAGGAGCACTTTGATAACAAAAAGTTTCCAAACCCCGACCAGACCTACTTATGTATATGGGAAACACTGGTACCACACTGCTTAATAGGCCGGTCGAAGTCACATATGAGCACTTTGAAAACAAAAAGTTTCCAGACCCCAACCAGACCTCCTTTTGTATATGGGTAACACTGGTAACACACTGCTAAATAGGCCGGTCGAAGTCACATAGGAACACTTTGATAACAAAAAGTTTCCAGACCCCGACCAGGCCTACTTATATGGGCAGCACTGGTAACACACTGCTAAATAGGCCGGTCGAAGTCACTTAGGAGCACTTTGAAAACAAAACATTTCCAGACCCCGACCCGACCTACTCATATGGGCAGCACTTGTAACATACTGCTACAATAGGCCGGTCGAAGTCACACAGGAACAATTTGAAAACAAAAAGTTTATAGACCCCAACTAGACCTATTTATATGGGCAGCACTGGTACCACACTTCTTAATAGGTCGGTCGAAATCACATAGAAGGAATTTGAAAACAAAAAGTTTCCAGACGCCGACCAGACATACTTATTTGGGCAGCACTGATCACACACTTATACAATAGGCCGGTAGAAGTCACATAGGAACACTTTGAAAACAAAAAGTTTCCAAACCCTTACCAGACCTACTTATATGGGCAGCACTTGTAACACACTGCTAAATAGGCCGGTCGAAGTCACATAGAAGCACTTTGAAAACAAAAAGTTTCCAGACCCCGACCAGACCTACTTATATGGGCAGCACTGGTAACACACTGCTACAATAAACCGGTCGAAGTCACATAGGGGTACTTTGAAAACAAAAAGTTTCCAGACCCCGACCAGACCTACTTATATGGGCAGCAATGGTAACACACTGCATAATAGGCCGGTCGAAGTCACATAGAAGAATTTGTAAAACAAGAAGTTTCCAGACTCCGACCAGGCCAACTAATATGGGCAGCACTGGTAACACATGCTAAATAGGCCGGTCGAAGTCACATAGGAGCACTTTGAAAACAAAAAGTTTCCAGACCCCGACCAGACCTACTTATATGGGCAGCACTGGTATCACACTGCTTAATAGGCCGGTCGAAGTCACATAGAAGCAATTTGAAAACAAAAAGTTTCCAGACGCCGACCAGACATACTTATATGGGCAGCACTGATCACACACTTATACAATAGGCCGGTCGAAGTCACTTAGGAGCACTTTGAAAACAAAAAGTTTCCAGACCCCGACCAGACCTTCTTATGTATATGGGAAACACTGGTAATACACTGCTACAATAGTTTGGTCGAAGTCACATAGGAACACTTTGAAAACAAAAAGTTTAAACTCCCTGACCAGACCTACTTATATGGGTTGCAATGGTAACACACTGATACAGTGGGCCGGTCGAAGTCACATAGAAGCAATATGAAAACAAAAAATTTCCAGACCCCAACCAGTACTCCTTATGTATATGGGAAACACTGGTAACACACTGCTGCAATAGACCGGTCGAAGTCACATAGGAGCACTTTGAAAACAAAAAGTTTCCAGACCCCGACCAGACCTACTTATGTATATGGGAAACACTGGTAATACACTGCTACAATAGTTTGGTCGAAGTCACATAGGAACACTTTGAAAACAAAAAGTTTAAACTCCCTGACCAGACCTACTTATATGGGTTGCAATGGTAACACACTGATACAGTAGGCCGGTCGAAGTCACATAGAAGCAATTTGAAAACAAAAAATTTCCAGACCCCAACCAGTCCTCCTTATGTATATGGGACACACTGGTAACACACTGCTTAATAGGCCGGTCGAAGTCACATAGAAGCAATTTGAAAACAGAAAGTTTCCAAACCCCGAGCAGACCTACTTATATCGGCAGCACTGGTAACACACTGCTAAATAGGCCGGTCGAAGTCACATAAGAACACATTGAAAACAAAAAGTTTCTAGACCCCCACCCGACCTACTCATATGGGCATAACGTTTCCAGACCCAAACCAGACCTACTTATATGGGCAGCACTGGTATCACACTGCTACAATAGGCCGGTCGAAGTCACATAGGATTACTTTGAAAAAAAAAAGTTTTCAGACCCCGAACAGACCTACTTATATCGGAAGCACTGGTAACACACTGCTAAAAAAGCCGGTCGAAGTCACATAAGAACACCTTGGAAACAAAAAGTTTCCACACCCCGACCAGACCTACTTATATCGGCAGCACTGGTAAAACACTGCTAAATAGGTCGGTCGAAGTCACATAAGAACACCTTGAAAACAAAAAGTTTCCAGACCCCAACCAGACCTACTTATATGGGCAGCACTGGTAACACACCGCTACAATAGGCCGGTCGAAGTCACAAAGGAGTACTTTGAATACAAAAAGTTTCCAGACCCCGACCCGACCTCCTCATATGGGCAGCACTAGTAACATACTGCTACAATAGGCCGGTCGAAGTCACACAGGAACAATTTGAAATCAAAAAGTTTATAGACCCCAACTAGACCTATTTATATGGGCAGCACTGGTACCACACTGCTTAATAGGCCGGTCGAAGTCACATAGAAGCAATTTGAAAACAAAAAGTTTCCAGACGCCGACCAGACATACTTATATGGGCAGCACTGATCACACACTTATACAATAGGCCGGTCGAAGTCACTTAGGAGCACTTTGAAAACAAAAAGTTTCCAGACCCCGACCAGGCCTACTTATATGGGCAGCACTGGTAACACACTGCTAAATAGGCCGGTCGAAGTCACTTAGGAGCACTTTGAAAACAAAACATTTCCAGACCCCGACCCGACCTACTCATATGGGCAGCACTTGTAACATACTGCTACAATAGGCCGGTCGAAGTCACACAGGAACAATTTGAAAACAAAAAGTTTATAGACCCCAACTAGACCTATTTATATGGGCAGCACTGGTACCACACTTCTTAATAGGTCGGTCGAAATCACATAGAAGGAATTTGAAAACAAAAAGTTTCCAGACGCCGACCAGACATACTTATTTGGGCAGCACTGATCACACACTTATACAATAGGCCGGTAGAAGTCACATAGGAACACTTTGAAAACAAAAAGTTTCCAAACCCTTACCAGACCTACTTATATGGGCAGCACTTGTAACACACTGCTAAATAGGCCGGTCGAAGTCACATAGAAGCACTTTGAAAACAAAAAGTTTCCAGACCCCGACCAGACCTACTTATATGGGCAGCACTGGTAACACACTGCTACAATAAACCGGTCGAAGTCACATAGGGGTACTTTGAAAACAAAAAGTTTCCAGACCCCGACCAGACCTACTTATATGGGCAGCAATGGTAACACACTGCATAATAGGCCGGTCGAAGTCACATAGAAGAATTTGTAAAACAAGAAGTTTCCAGACTCCGACCAGGCCAACTAATATGGGCAGCACTGGTAACACATGCTAAATAGGCCGGTCGAAGTCACATAGGAGCACTTTGAAAACAAAAAGTTTCCAGACCCCGACCAGACCTACTTATATGGGCAGCACTGGTATCACACTGCTTAATAGGCCGGTCGAAGTCACATAGAAGCAATTTGAAAACAAAAAGTTTCCAGACGCCGACCAGACATACTTATATGGGCAGCACTGATCACACACTTATACAATAGGCCGGTCGAAGTCACTTAGGAGCACTTTGAAAACAAAAAGTTTCCAGACCCCGACCAGACCTACTTATGTATATGGGAAACACTGGTAATACACTGCTACAATAGTTTGGTCGAAGTCACATAGGAACACTTTGAAAACAAAAAGTTTAAACTCCCTGACCAGACCTACTTATATGGGTTGCAATGGTAACACACTGATACAGTAGGCCGGTCGAAGTCACATAGAAGCAATATGAAAACAAAAAATTTCCAGACCCCAACCAGTCCTCCTTATGTATATGGGAAACACTGGTAACACACTGCTGCAATAGACCGGTCGAAGTCACATAGGAGCACTTTGAATACAAAAAGTTTCCAGACCCCGACCAGACCTACTTATGTATATGGGAAACACTGGTAATACACTGCTACAATAGTTTGGTCGAAGTCACATAGGAACACTTTGAAAACAAAAAGTTTAAACTCCCTGACCAGACCTACTTATATGGGTTGCAATGGTAACACACTGATACAGTAGGCCGGTCGAAGTCACATAGAAGCAATTTGAAAACAAAAAATTTCCAGACCCCAACCAGTCCTCCTTATGTATATGGGACACACTGGTAACACACTGCTTAATAGGCCGGTCGAAGTCACATAGAAGCAATTTGAAAACAGAAAGTTTCCAAACCCCGAGCAGACCTACTTATATCGGCAGCACTGGTAACACACTGCTAAATAGGCCGGTCGAAGTCACATAAGAACACCTTGAAAACAAAAAGTTTCTAGACCCCGACCCGACCTACTCATATGGGCATAACGTTTCCAGACCCAAACCAGACCTACTTATATGGGCAGCACTGGTATCACACTGCTACAATAGGCCGGTCGAAGTCACATAGGATTACTTTGAAAAAAAAAAGTTTTCAGACCCCGAACAGACCTACTTATATCGGAAGCACTGGTAACACACTGCTAAATAAGCCGGTCGAAGTCACATAAGAACACCTTGGAAACAAAAAGTTTCCACACCCCGACCAGACCTACTTATATCGGCAGCACTGGTAAAACACTGCTAAATAGGTCGGTCGAAGTCACATAAGAACACCTTGAAAACAAAAAGTTTCCAGACCCCAACCAGACCTACTTATATGGGCAGCACTGGTAACACACCGCTACAATAGGCCGGTCGAAGTCACAAAGGAGTACTTTGAATACAAAAAGTTTCCAGACCCCGACCCGACCTCCTCATATGGGCAGCACTAGTAACATACTGCTACAATAGGCCGGTCGAAGTCACACAGGAACAATTTGAAATCAAAAAGTTTATAGACCCCAACTAGACCTATTTATATGGGCAGCACTGGTACCACACTGCTTAATAGGCCGGTCGAAGTCACATAGAAGCAATTTGAAAACAAAAAGTTTCCAGACGCCGACCAGACATACTTATATGGGCAGCACTGATCACACACTTATACAATAGGCCGGTCGAAGTCACTTAGGAGCACTTTGAAAACAAAAAGTTTCCAGACCCCGACCAGGCCTACTAATATGGGCAGCACTGGTAACACATGCTAAATAGGCCGGTCGAAGTCACTCAGCAGCACTTTGAAAACAAAAAGTTTCCAGACCCCGACCAGACCTACTTATATGGGCAGCACTGGTAACACACTGCTTAATAGGCCGGTCGAAGTCACATAGAAGCAATTTGAAAACAAAAAGTTTCCAGACCGCAACCAGTCCTCCTTATGTATATGGGAAACAGTGGTAACACAACGCTACAATAGAACTGTCGAAGTCAAATAGGAGCACTTTGAAAGCAAAAAGTTTCCAGACCCCGACCAGACCTACTTATGTATATGGGAAACACTGGTAAAACACTGCTACAATAGACCGGTCGAAGTCACATAGGAGCACTTTGAAAACAAAACGTTTCCAGACCCCAACCAGACCTACTAATGTATATGGGAAACACAGGTAACACATGCTAAATAGGCCGGTCGAAGTCACATAAGAACACCTTGAAAACAAAAAGTTTCTAGACCCCGACCCGACCTACTCATATGGGCATAACGTTTCCAGACCCAAACCAGACCTACTTATATGGGCAGCACTGGTAACACAATGCTACATAAGCCGGTCGAAGTCACTTAGGAGCACTTTGAAAACAAAAAGTTTCCAGACCCCGACCAGACCTACTTATATGGGCAGCACTGGTAACACACTGCTTAATAGGCCGGTCGAAGTCACAAGGGAGCACTTTGAAAACAAAACGTTTCCAGACCCCGACCAGACTTACTTATGTATATGGGAAGCACTGGTAACACACTGCTAAATAGGCCGGTCGAAGTCACTTAGGAGCACTTTGAAAACAAAAAGTTTCCACACCCCGACCAGGCCTACTTATATGGGCAGCACTGGTAACACACTACTAAATAGGCCGGCCGAAGTCACATTGGAGCACTTTGAAAACAAAAAATTTCCAGACCCCGACCAGACCTTCTTATATCGCCAGCACTGGTAACACACTGCTACAATAGACCGGTCGAAGTCACATTGAAACACTTTGAAAACAAAAAGACGAGACCTACTTATATGGGCAGCAATGTTAACATACTGCTACAATAGGCCGGTCGAAGTCACATTGAAGCACTTTGAAAACAAAAAGTTCCCAGACCCCGACCAGACCAACTTATATGGGCAGCACTGGTAACACACTGCTACAATAAACCGGTCGAAGTCACATATGAGCACTTTGAAAACAAAAAGTTTCTAGACCCCGACCAGACCTCCTTATGTATATGGGAAACACTGGTAATACACTGCTACAATAGTTTGGTCGATGTCACATAGGAACACTTTGAAAACAAAAAGTTTAAACTCCCTGACCAGACCTACTTATATGGGTTGCAATGGTAACACACTGATACAGTAGGCCGGTCGAAGTCACATAGAAGCAATTTGAAAACAAATAATTTCCAGACCCCAACCAGTCCTCCTTATGTATATGGGACACACTGGTAACACACTGCTTAATAGGCCGGTCGAAGTCACATAGAAGCAATTTGAAAACAGAAAGTTTCCAAACCCCGAGCAGACCTACTTATATCGGCAGCACTGGTAACACACTGCTAAATAGGCCGGTTGAAGTCACATAAGAACACCTTGAAAACAAAAAGTTTCTAGACCCCGACCCGACCTACTCATATGGGCATAACGTTTCCAGACCCAAACCAGACCTACTTATATGGGCAGCACTGGTATCACACTGCTACAATAGGCCGGTCGAAGTCACACAGGATTACTTTGAAAAAAAAAAGTTTTCAGACCCCAACCAGACCTACTTATATGGGCAGCACTGGTAACACACTGCTTAATAGGTCGGTCGAAGTCACATAGAAGCAATTTGAAAACAAAAAGTTTCCAGACGCCGACCAGAGCTCCTTATGTATATGGGTAACACTGGTAACACACTGCTACAATAGGCCGGTCGAAGTCACATAGGATTACTTTGAAAAAAAAAAGTTTTCAGACCCCGAACTGACCTACTTATATCGGAAGCACTGGTAACACACTGCTAAATAAGCCGGTCGAAGTCACATAAGAACACCTTGGAAACAAAAAGTTTCCACACCCCGACCAGACCTACTTATATCGGCAGCACTGGTAAAACACTGCTAAATAGGTCGGTCGAAGTCACATAAGAACACCTTGAAAACAAAAAGTTTCCAGACCCCAACCAGACCTACTTATATGGGCAGCACTGGTAACACACCGCTACAATAGGCCGGTCGAAGTCACAAAGGAGTACTTTGAATACAAAAAGTTTCCAGACCCCAACCCGACCTCCTCATATGGGCAGCACTAGTAACATACTGCTACAATAGGCCGGTCGAAGTCACACAGGAACAATTTGAAATCAAAAAGTTTATAGACCCCAACTAGACCTATTTATATGGGCAGCACTGGTACCACACTGCTTAATAGGCCGGTCGAAGTCACATAGAAGCAATTTGAAAACAAAAAGTTTCCAGACGCCGACCAGACATACTTATATGGGCAGCACTGATCACACACTTATACAATAGGCCGGTCGAAGTCACTTAGGAGCACTTTGAAAACAAAAAGTTTCCAGACCCCGACCAGGCCTACTAATATGGGCAGCACTGGTAACACATGCTAAATAGGCCGGTCGAAGTCACTTAGCAGCACTTTGAAAACAAAAAGTTTCCAGACCCCGACCAGACCTACTTATATGGGCAGCACTGGTAACACACTGCTTAATAGGCCGGTCGAAGTCACATAGAAGCAATTTGAAAACAAAAAGTTTCCAGACCGCAACCAGTCCTCCTTATGTATATGGGAAACAGTGGTAACACACCGCTACAATAGAACTGTCGAAGTCAAATAGGAGCACTTTGAAAGCAAAAAGTTTCCAGACCCCGACCAGACCTACTTATGTATATGGGAAACACTGGTAAAACACTGCTACAATAGACCGGTCGAAGTCACATAGGAGCACTTTGAAAACAAAACGTTTCCAGACCCCAACCAGACCTACTAATGTATATGGGAAACACAGGTAACACACTGCTAAATAGGGCGGTCGAAGTCACATAGGAACACCTTGAAAACAAAAAGTTTATAGACCCCGACTAGACCTATTTATATGGGCAGCACTGGTACCACACTGCTTAATAGGCCGGTCGAAGTCACATATGAGCACTTCGAAAACAAAAAGTTTCCAGACCCCAACCAGACCTCCTTTTGTATATGGGTAACACTGGTAACACACTGCTACAATAGGCCGGTCGAAGTCACATAGGAGCACTTTGATAACAAAAAGTTTCCAGACCCCGACCAGGCCTACTTATAGGGGCAGCACTGGTAACACACTGCTAAATAAGCCGGTCGAAGTCACTTAGGAGCACTTTGAAAACAAAAAGTTTCCAGACCCCGACCAGACCTACTTATATGGGCAGCACTGGTAACACACTGCTTAATAGTCCGGTCGAAGTCACATAGGAGCACTTTGAAAACAAAACGTTTCCAGACCCGGACCAGACTTACTTATATGGGCAGCACTGGTAACACACCGCTACAATAGGCCGGTCGAAGTCACAAAGGAGTACTTTGAATACAAAAAGTTTCCAGACCCCGACCCGACCTACTCATATGGGCAGCACTAGTAACATACTGCTACAATAGGCCGGTCGAAGTCACACAGGAACAATTTGAAAACAAAAAGTTTATAGACCCCAACTAGACCTAACTAGACCTATTTATATGGGCAGCACTGGTACCACACTGCTTAATAGGTCGGTCGAAGTCACATAGAAGCAATTTGAAAACAAAAAGTTTCCAGACGCCGACCAGAGCTCCTTATGTATATGGGTAACACTGGTAACACACTGCTACAATAGGCCGGTCGAAGTCACATAGGATTACTTTGAAAAAAAAAAGTTTTCAGACCCCGAACAGACCTACTTATATCGGAAGCACTGGTAACACACTGCTAAATAAGCCGGTCGAAGTCACATAAGAACACCTTGGAAACAAAAAGTTTCCACACCCCGACCAGACCTACTTATATCGGCAGCACTGGTAAAACACTGCTAAATAGGTCGGTCGAAGTCACATAAGAACACCTTGAAAACAAAAAGTTTCCAGACCCCAACCAGACCTACTTATATGGGCAGCACTGGTAACACACCGCTACAATAGGCCGGTCGAAGTCACAAAGGAGTACTTTGAATACAAAAAGTTTCCAGACCCCGACCCGACCTCCTCATATGGGCAGCACTAGTAACATACTGCTACAATAGGCAGGTCGAAGTCACACAGGAACAATTTGAAATCAAAAAGTTTATAGACCCCAACTAGACCTATTTATATGGGCAGCACTGGTACCACACTGCTTAATAGGCCGGTCGAAGTCACATAGAAGCAATTTGAAAACAAAAAGTTTCCAGACGCCGACCAGACATACTTATATGGGCAGCACTGATCACACACTTATACAATAGGCCGGTCGAAGTCACATAGGAACACTTTGAAAACAAAAAGTTTCCAAACCCTTACCAGACCTACTTATATGGGCAGCACTTGTAACACACTGCTAAATAGGCCGGTCGAAGTCACATAGAAGCACTTTGAAAACAAAAAGTTTCCAGACCCCGACCAGACCTACTTATATGGGCAGCACTGGTATCACACTGCTTAATAGGCCGGTCGAAGTCACATAGAAGCAATTTGAAAACAAAAAGTTTCCAGACGCCGACCAGACATACTTATATGGGCAGCACTGATCACACACTTATACAATAGGCCGGTCGAAGTCACTTAGGAGCACTTTGAAAACAAAAAGTTTCCAGACCCCGACCAGACCTACTTATGTATATGGGAAACACTGGTAATACACTGCTACAATAGTTTGGTCGAAGTCACATAGGAACACTTTGAAAACAAAAAGTTTAAACTCCCTGACCAGACCTACTTATATGGGTTGCAATGGTAACACACTGATACAGTAGGCCGGTCGAAGTCACATAGAAGCAATATGAAAACAAAAAATTTCCAGACCCCAACCAGTCCTCCTTATGTATATGGGAAACACTGGTAACACACTGCTGCAATAGACCGGTCGAAGTCACATAGGAGCACTTTGAAAACAAAAAGTTTCCAGACCCCGACCAGACCTACTTATGTATATTGGAAACACTGGTAATACACTGCTACAATAGTTTGGTCGAAGTCACATAGGAACACTTTGAAAACAAAAAGTTTAAACTCCCTGACCAGACCTACTTATATGGGTTGCAATGGTAACACACTGATACAGTAGGCCGGTCGAAGTCACATAGAAGCAATTTGAAAACAAAAAATTTCCAGACCCCAACCAGTCCTCCTTATGTATATGGGACACACTGGTAACACACTGCTTAATAGGCCGGTCGAAGTCACATAGAAGCAATTTGAAAACAGAAAGTTTCCAAACCCCGAGCAGACCTACTTATATCGGCAGCACTGGTAACACACTGCTAAATAGGCCGGTCGAAGTCACATAAGAACACCTTGAAAACAAAAAGTTTCTAGACCCCGACCCGACCTACTCATATGGGCATAACGTTTCCAGACCCAAACCAGACCTACTTATATGGGCAGCACTGGTATCACACTGCTACAATAGGCCGGTCGAAGTCACATAGGATTACTTTGAAAAAAAGAAGTTTTCAGACCCCGAACAGACCTACTTATATCGGAAGCACTGGTAACACACTGCTAAATAAGCCGGTCGAAGTCACATAAGAACACCTTGGAAACAAAAAGTTTCCACACCCCGACCAGACCTATTTATATGGGCAGCACTGGTACCACACTGCTTAATAGGCCGGTCGAAGTCACATAGAAGCAATTTGAAAACAAAAAGTTTCCAGACGCCGACCAGACATACTTATATGGGCAGCACTGATCACACACTTATACAATAGGCCGGTCGAAGTCACATAGGAACACTTTGAAAACAAAAAGTTTCCAAACCCTTACCAGACCTACTTATATGGGCAGCACTTGTAACACACTGCTAAATAGGCCGGTCGAAGTCACATAGAAGCACTTTGAAAACAAAAAGTTTCCAGACCCCGACCAGACCTACTTATATGGGCAGCACTGGTAACACACTGCTACAATAAACCGGTCGAAGTCACATAGGGGTACTTTGAAAACAAAAAGTTTCCAGACCCCGACCAGACCTACTTATATGGGCAGCAATGGTAACACACTGCATAATAGGCCGGTCGAAGTCACATAGAAGAATTTGTAAAACAAGAAGTTTCCAGACTCCGACCAGGCCAACTAATATGGGCAGCACTGGTAACACATGCTAAATAGGCCGGTCGAAGTCACATAGGAGCACTTTGAAAAAAAAAAGTTTCCAGACCCCGACCAGACCTACTTATATGGGCAGCACTGGTATCACACTGCTTAATAGGCCGGTCGAAGTCACATAGAAGCAATTTGAAAACAAAAAGTTTCCAGACGCCGACCAGACATACTTATATGGGCAGCAATGATCACACACTTATACAATAGGCCGGTCGAAGTCACTTAGGAGCACTTTGAAAACAAAAAGTTTCCAGACCCCGACCAGACCTACTTATGTATATGGGAAACACTGGTAATACACTGCTACAATAGTTTGGTCGAAGTCACATAGGAACACTTTGAAAACAAAAAGTTTAAACTCCCTTACCAGACCTACTTATATGGGTTGCAATGGTAACACACTGATACAGTAGGCCGGTCGAAGTCACATAGAAGCAATATGAAAACAAAAAATTTCCAGACCCCAACCAGTCCTCCTTATGTATATGGGAAACACTGGTAACACACTGCTGCAATAGACCGGTCGAAGTCACATAGGAGCACTTTGAAAACAAAAAGTTTCCAGACCCCGACCAGACCTACTTATGTATATGGGAAACACTGGTAATACACTGCTACAATAGTTTGGTCGAAGTCACATAGGAACACTTTGAAAACAAAAAGTTTAAACTCCCTGACCAGACCTACTTATATGGGTTGCAATGGTAACACACTGATACAGTAGGCCGATCGAAGTCACATAGAAGCAATTTGAAAACAAAAAATTTCCAGACCCCAACCAGTCCTCCTTATGTATATGGGACACACTGGTAAAACACTGCTTAATAGGCCGGTCGAAGTCACATAGAAGCAATTTGAAAACAGAAAGTTTCCAAACCCCGAGCAGACCTACTTATATCGGCAGCACTGGTAACACACTGCTAAATAGGCCGGTCGAAGTCACATAAGAACACCTTGAAAACAAAAAGTTTCTAGACCCCGACCCGACCTACTCATATGGGCATAACGTTTCCAGACCCAAACCAGACCTACTTATATGGGCAGCACTGGTATCACACTGCTACAATAGGCCGGTCGAAGTCACATAGGATTACTTTGAAAAAAAGAAGTTTTCAGACCCCGAACAGACCTACTTATATCGGAAGCACTGGTAACACACTGCTAAATAAGCCGGTCGAAGTCACATAAGAACACCTTGGAAACAAAAAGTTTCCACACCCCGACCAGACCTACTTATATCGGCAGCACTGGTAAAACACTGCTAAATAGGTCGGTCGAAGTCACATAAGAACACCTTGAAAACAAAAAGTTTCCAGACCCCAACCAGACCTAATTATATGGGCAGCACTGGTAACACACCGCTACAATAGGCCGGTCGAAGTCACAAAGGAGTACTTTGAATACAAAAAGTTTCCAGACCCCGACCCGACCTCCTCATATGGGCAGCACTAGTAACATACTGCTACAATAGGCCGGTCGAAGTCACACAGGAACAATTTGAAATCAAAAAGTTTATAGACCCCAACTAGACCTATTTATATGGGCAGCACTGGTACCACACTGCTTAATAGGCCGGTCGAAGTCACATAGAAGCAATTTGAAAACAAAAAGTTTCCAGACGCCGACCAGACATACTTATATGGGCAGCACTGATCACACACTTATACAATAGGCCGGTCGAAGTCACTTAGGAGCACTTTGAAAACAAAAAGTTTCCAGACCCCGACCAGGCCTACTAATATGGGCAGCACTGGTAACACATGCTAAATAGGCCGGTCGAAGTCACTCAGCAGCACTTTGAAAACAAAAAGTTTCCAGACCCCGACCAGACCTACTTATATGGGCAGCACTGGTAACACACTGCTTAATAGGCCGGTCGAAGTCACATAGAAGCAATTTGAAAACAAAAAGTTTCCAGACCGCAACCAGTCCTCCTTATGTATATGGGAAACAGTGGTAACTCAACGCTACAATAGAACTGTCGAAGTCAAATAGGAGCACTTTGAAAGCAAAAAGTTTCCAGACCCCGACCAGACCTACTTATGTATATGGGAAACACTGGTAAAACACTGCTACAATAGACCGGTCGAAGTCACATAGGAGCACTTTGAAAACAAAACGTTTCCAGACCCCAACCAGACCTACTAATGTATATGGGAAACACAGGTAACACACTGCTAAATAGGGCGGTCGAAGTCACATAGGAACACCTTGAAAACAAAAAGTTTATAGACCCCGACTAGACCTATTTATATGGGCAGCACTGGTACCACACTGCTTAATAGGCCGGTCGAAGTCACATATGAGCACTTCGAAAACAAAAAGTTTCCAGACCCCAACCAGACCTCCTTTTGTATATGGGTAACACTGGTAACACACTGCTACAATAGGCCGGTCGAAGTCACATAGGAGCACTTTGATAACAAAAAGTTTCCAGACCCCGACCAGGCCTACTTATATGGGCAGCACTGGTAACACAATGCTACATAAGCCGGTCGAAGTCACTTAGGAGCACTTTGAAAACAAAAAGTTTCCAGACCCCGACCAGACCTACTTATATGGGCAGCACTGGTAACACACTGCTTAATAGGCCGGTCGAAGTCACAAGGGAGCACTTTGAAAACAAAACGTTTCCAGACCCCGACCAGACTTACTTATGTATATGGGAAGCACTGGTAACACACTGCTAAATAGGCCGGTCGAAGTCACTTAGGAGCACTTTGAAAACAAAAAGTTTCCACACCCCGACCAGGCCTACTTATATGGGCAGCACTGGTAACACACTACTAAATAGGCCGGCCGAAGTCACATTGGAGCACTTTGAAAACAAAAAATTTCCAGACCCCGACCAGACCTTCTTATATCGCCAGCACTGGTAACACACTGCTACAATAGACCGGTCGAAGTCACATTGAAACACTTTGAAAACAAAAAGACGAGACCTACTTATATGGGCAGCAATGTTAACATACTGCTACAATAGGCCGGTCGAAGTCACATTGAAGCACTTTGAAAACAAAAAGTTCCCAGACCCCGACCAGACCAACTTATATGGGCAGCACTGGTAACACACTGCTACAATAAACCGGTCGAAGTCACATATGAGCACTTTGAAAACAAAAAGTTTCTAGACCCCGACCAGACCTCCTTATGTATATGGGAAACACTGGTAATACACTGCTACAATAGTTTGGTCGAAGTCACATAGGAACACTTTGAAAACAAAAAGTTTAAGCTCCCTGACCAGACCTACTTATATGGGTTGCAATGGTAACACACTGATACAGTAGGCCGGTCGAAGTCACATAGAAGCAATTTGAAAACAAAAAATTTCCAGACCCCAACCAGTCCTCCTTATGTATATGGGACACACTGGTAACACACTGCTTAATAGGCCGGTCGAAGTCACATAGAAGCAATTTGAAAACAGAAAGTTTCCAAACCCCGAGCAGACCTACTTATATCGGCAGCACTGGTAACACACTGCTAAATAGGCCGGTTGAAGTCACATAAGAACACCTTGAAAACAAAAAGTTTCTAGACCCCGACCCGACCTACTCATATGGGCATAACGTTTCCAGACCCAAACCAGACCTACTTATATGGGCAGCACTGGTATCACACTGCTACAATAGGCCGGTCGAAGTCACATAGGATTACTTTGAAAAAAAAAAGTTTTCAGACCCCGAACAGACCTACTTATATCGGAAGCACTGGTAACACACTGCTAAATAAGCCGGTCGAAGTCACATAAGAACACCTTGGAAACAAAAAGTTTCCACACCCCGACCAGACCTACTTATATCGGCAGCACTGGTAAAACACTGCTAAATAGGTAGGTCGAAGTCACATAAGAACACCTTGAAAACAAAAAGTTTCCAGACCCCAACCAGACCTACTTATATGGGCAGCACTGGTAACACACCGCTACAATAGGCCGGTCGAAGTCACAAAGGAGTACTTTGAATACAAAAAGTTTCCAGACCCCGACCCGACCTCCTCATATGGGCAGCACTAGTAACATACTGCTACAATAGGCCGGTCGAAGTCACACAGGAACAATTTGAAATCAAAAAGTTTATAGACCCCAACTAGACCTATTTATATGGGCAGCACTGGTACCACACTGCTTAATAGGCCGGTCGAAGTCACATAGAAGCAATTTGAAAACAAAAAGTTTCCAGACGCCGACCAGACATACTTATATGGGCAGCACTGATCACACACTTATACAATAGGCCGGTCGAAGTCACTTAGGAGCACTTTGAAAACAAAAAGTTTCCAGACCCCGACCAGGCCTACTAATATGGGCAGCACTGGTAACACATGCTAAATAGGCCGGTCGAAGTCACTTAGCAGCACTTTGAAAACAAAAAGTTTCCAGACCCCGACCAGACCTACTTATATGGGCAGCACTGGTAACACACTGCTTAATAGGCCGGTCGAAGTCACATAGAAGCAATTTGAAAACAAAAAGTTTCCAGACCGCAACCAGTCCTCCTTATGTATATGGGAAACAGTGGTAACACACCGCTACAATAGAACTGTCGAAGTCAAATAAGAGCACTTTGAAAGCAAAAAGTTTCCAGACCCCGACCAGACCTACTTATGTATATGGGAAACACTGGTAAAACACTGCTACAATAGACCGGTCGAAGTCACATAGGAGCACTTTGAAAACAAAACGTTTCCAGACCCCAACCAGACCTACTAATGTATATGGGAAACACAGGTAACACACTGCTAAATAGGGCGGTCGAAGTCACATAGGAACACCTTGAAAACAAAAAGTTTATAGACCCCGACTAGACCTATTTATATGGGCAGCACTGGTACCACACTGCTTAATAGGCCGGTCGAAGTCACATATGAGCACTTCGAAAACAAAAAGTTTCCAGACCCCAACCAGACCTCCTTTTGTATATGGGTAACACTGGTAACACACTGCTACAATAGGCCGGTCGAAGTCACATAGGAGCACTTTGATAACAAAAAGTTTCCAGACCCCGACCAGGCCTACTTATATGGGCAGCACTGTTAACACACTGCTAAATAAGCCGGTCGAAGTCACTTAGGAGCACTTTGAAAACAAAAAGTTTCCAGACCCCGACCAGACCTACTTATATGGGCAGCACTGGTAACACACTGCTTAATAGGCCGGTCGAAGTCACATAGGAGCACTTTGAAAACAAAACGTTTCCAGACCCGGACCAGACTTACTTATATGGGCAGCACTGGTAACACACCGCTACAATAGGCCGGTCGAAGTCACAAAGGAGTACTTTGAATACAAAAAGTTTCCAGACCCCGACCCGACCTACTCATATGGGCAGCACTAGTAACATACTGCTACAATAGGCCGGTCGAAGTCACACAGGAACAATTTGGAAACAAAAAGTTTATAGACCCCAACTAGACCTAACTAGACCTATTTATATGGGCAGCACTGGTACCACACTGCTTAATAGGTCGGTCGAAGTCACATAGAAGCAATTTGAAAACAAAAAGTTTCCAGACGCCGACCAGAGCTCCTTATGTATATGGGTAACACTGGTAACACACTGCTACAATAGGCCGGTCGAAGTCACATAGGAGCACTTTGATAACGAAAAGTTTCCAGACCCCGACCAGACCTACTTATATGGGCAGCACTGGTAACACACTGCTACAATAAACCGGTCGAAGTCACATAGGGGTACTTTGAAAACAAAAAGTTTCCAAACCCTAACTTGACCTACTTATATGGGCAGCACTGGTAACACACTGCTACAATAAACCGGTCGAAGTCACATAGGGGTACTTTGAAAACAAAAAGTTTCCAGACCCCGACCAGACCTACTTATATGGGCAGCACTGGTAACACACTGCTACAATAAACCGGTCGAAGTCACATAGGGGTACTTTGAAAACAAAAAGTTTCCAAACCCTAACTTGACCTACTTATATGGGCAGCACTTGTAACACACTGCTAAATAGGCCGGTCGAAGTCACATAGAAGCACTTTGAAAACAAAAAGTTTCCAGACCCCGACCAGACCTCCTTATATGGGCAGCAATGGTAACACACTGCAAAATAGGCCGGTCGAAGTCACATAGAAGAATTTTGAAAACAAAAAGTTTCCAGACACCGACCGGGCCTACTTATATGGGCAGCACTGGTAACACACTGCTAAATAGGCCGGTCGAAGTCACTTTGGAGCACTTTGAAAACAAAAAGTTTCCAGACCCCGACCTCACCTACTTATATGGGCAGCACTGGTAACACACTGCTTAATAGGCCGGTCGAAGTCACATAGGAGCACTTTGATAACAAAAAGTTTCCAAACCCCGACCAGACCTACTTATGTATTTGGGAAACACTGGTACCACACTGCTTAATAGGCCGGTCGAAGTCACATATGAGCACTTTGAAAACAAAAAGTTTCCAGACCCCAACCAGACCTCCTTTTGTATATGGGTAACACTGGTAACACACTGCTAAATAGGCCGGTCGAAGTCACATAGGAACACTTTGATAACAAAAAGTTTCCAGACCCCGACCAGGCCTACTTATATGGGCAGCACTGGTAACACACTGCTAAATAGGCCGGTCGAAGTCACTTAGGAGCACTTTGAAAACAAAACATTTCCAGACCCCGACCCGACCTACTTATATGGGCAGCACTGGTAACACACTGCTACAATAAACCGGTCGAAGTCACATAGGGGTACTTTGAAAACAAAAAGTTTCCAGACCCCGACCAGACCTACTTATATGGCAGCAATGGTAACACACTGCATAATAGGCCGGTCGAAGTCACATAGAAGAATTTGTAAAACAAGAAGTTTCCAGACTCCGACCAGGCCAACTAATATGGGCAGCACTGGTAACACATGCTAAATAGGCCGGTCGAAGTCACATAGGAGCACTTTGAAAACAAAAAGTTTCCAGACCCCGACCAGACCTACTTATATGGGCAGCACTGGTATCGCACTGCTTAATAGGCCGGTCGAAGTCACATAGAAGCAATTTGAAAACAAAAAGTTTCCAGACGCCGACCAGACATACTTATATGGGCAGCACTGATCACACACTTATACAATAGGCCGGTCGAAGTCACTTAGGAGCACTTTGAAAACAAAAAGTTTCCAGACCCCGACCAGACCTACTTATGTATATGGGAAACACTGGTAATACACTGCTACAATAGTTTGGTCGAAGTCACATAGGAACACTTTGAAAACAAAAAGTTTAAACTCCCTGACCAGACCTACTTATATGGGTTGCAATGGTAACACACTGATACAGTAGGCCGGTCGAAGTCACATAGAAGCAATATGAAAACAAAAAATTTCCAGACCCCAACCAGTCCTCCTTATGTATATGGGAAACACTGGTAACACACTGCTGCAATAGACCGGTCGAAGTCACATAGGAGCACTTTGAAAACAAAAAGTTTCCAGACCCCGACCAGACCTACTTATGTATATGGGAAACACTGGTAATACACTGCTACAATAGTTTGGTCGAAGTCACATAGGAACACTTTGAAAACAAAAAGTTTAAACTCCCTGACCAGACCTACTTATATGGGTTGCAATGGTAACACACTGATACAGTAGGCCGGTCGAAGTCACATAGAAGCAATTTGAAAACAAAAAATTTCCAGACCCCAACCAGTCCTCCTTATGTATATGGGACACACTGGTAACACACTGCTTAATAGGCCGGTCGAAGTCACATAGAAGCAATTTGAAAACAGAAAGTTTCCAAACCCCGAGCAGACCTACTTATATCGGCAGCACTGGTAACACACTGCTAAATAGGCCGGTCGAAGTCACATAAGAACACCTTGAAAACAAAAAGTTTCTAGACCCCGACCCGACCTACTCATATGGGCATAACGTTTCCAGACCCAAACCAGACCTACTTATATGGGCAGCACTGGTATCACACTGCTACAATAGGCCGGTCGAAGTCACATAGGATTACTTTGAAAAAAAAAAGTTTTCAGACCCCGAACAGACCTACTTATATCGGAAGCACTGGTAACACACTGCTAAATAAGCCGGTCGAAGTCACATAAGAACACCTTGGAAACAAAAAGTTTCCACACCCCGACCAGACCTACTTATATCGGCAGCACTGGTAAAACACTGCTAAATAGGTCGGTCGAAGTCACATAAGAACACCTTGAAAACAAAAAGTTTCCAGACCCCAACCAGACCTACTTATATGGGCAGCACTGGTAACACACCGCTACAATAGGCCGGTCGAAGTCACAAAGGAGTACTTTGAATACAAAAAGTTTCCAGACCCCGACCCGACCTCCTCATATGGGCAGCACTAGTAACATACTGCTACAATAGGCCGGTCGAAGTCACTCAGCAGCACTTTGAAAACAAAAAGTTTCCAGACCCCGACCAGACCTACTTATATGGGCAGCACTGGTAACACACTGCTTAATAGGCCGGTCGAAGTCACATAGAAGCAATTTGAAAACAAAAAGTTTCCAGACCGCAACCAGTCCTCCTTATGTATATGGGAAACAGTGGTAACACACCGCTACAATAGAACTGTCGAAGTCAAATAGGAGCACTTTGAAAGCAAAAAGTTTCCAGACCACGACCAGACCTACTTATGTATATGGGAAACACTGGTAAAACACTGCTACAATAGACCGGTCGAAGTCACATAGGAGCACTTTGAAAACAAAACGTTTCCAGACCCCAACCAGACCTACAAATGTATATGGGAAACACTGGTAACACACTGCTACAATAGGCCGGTCGAAGTCACATAGGAGCACTTTGATAACAAAAAGTTTCCAGACCCCGACCAGGCCTACTTATATGGGCAGCACTGGTAACACACTGCTAAATAAGCCGGTCGAAGTCACTTAGGAGCACTTTGAAAACAAAAAGTTTCCAGACCCCGACCAGACCTACTTATATGGGCAGCACTGGTAACACACTGCTTAATAGGCCGGTCGAAGTCACAAGGGAGCACTTTGAAAACAAAACGTTTCCAGACCCCGACCAGACTTACTTATGTATATGGGAAGCACTGGTAACACACTGCTAAATAGGCCGGTCGAAGTCACTTAGGAGCACTTTGAAAACAAAAAGTTTCCAGACCCCGACCAGACCTACTTATATGGGCATCACTGGTAACACACTGCTTAATAGGCCGGTCGAAGTCACATAGGAGCACTTTGAAAACAAAACGTTTCCAGACCCCGACCAGACTTACTTATATGGGCAGCACTGGTAACACACCGCTACAATAGGCCGGTCGAAGTCACAAAGGAGTACTTTGAATACAAAAAGTTTCCAGACCCCGACCCGACCTACTCATATGGGCAGCACTAGTAACATACTGCTACAATAGGCCGGTCGAAGTCACACAGGAACAATTTGAAAACAAAAAGTTTATAGACCCCAACTAGACCTATTTATATGGGCAGCACTGGTACCACACTGCTTAATAGGTCGGTCGAAGTCACATAGAAGCAATTTGAAAACAAAAAGTTTCCAGACGCCGACCAGACCTCCTTATGTATATGGGTAACACTGGTAACACACTGCTACAATAGGCCGGTCGAAGTCACATAGGAGCACTTTGATAACGAAAAGTTTCCAGACCCCGACCAGACCTACTTATATGGGCAGCACTGGTAACACACTGCTACAATAAACCGGTCGAAGTCACATAGGGGTACTTTGAAAACAAAAAGTTTCCAAACCCTAACTTGACCTACTTATATGGGCAGCACTTGTAACACACTGCTAAATAGGCCGGTCGAAGTCACATAGAAGCACTTTGAAAACAAAAAGTTTCCAGACCCCGACCAGACCTCCTTATATGGGCAGCAATGGTAACACACTGCTTAATAGGCCGGTCGAAGTCAAATAGAAGAATTTTGAAAACAAAAAGTTTCCAGACCCCGACCAGGCCTACTTATATGGGCAGCACTGGTAACACACTGCTAAATAGGCCGGTCGAAGTCACTTTGGAGCACTTTGAAAACAAAAAGTTTCCAGACCCCGACCAGACCTACTTATATGGGCAGCACTGGTAACACACTGCTTAATAGGCCGGTCGAAGTCACATATGAGCACTTTGAAAACAAAAAGTTTCCAGACCCCAACCATACCTCCTTTTGTATATGGGTAACACTGGTAACACACTGCTAAATAGGCCGGTCGAAGTCACATAGGAACACTTTGATAACAAAAAGTTTCCAGACCCCGACCAGGCCTACTTATATGGGCAGCACTGGTAACACACTGCTAAATAGGCCGGTCGAAGTCACTTAGGAGCACTTTGAAAACAAAACATTTCCAGACCCCGACCCGACCTACTCATATGGGCAGCACTAGTAACATACTGCTACAATAGGCCGGTCGAAGTCACACAGGAACAATTTGAAAACAAAAAGTTTATAGACCCCAACTAGACCTATTTATATGGGCAGCACTGGTACCACACTTCTTAATAGGTCGGTCGAAATCACATAGAAGGAATTTGAAAACAAAAAGTTTCCACACCCCGACCAGACCTACTTATATCGGCAGCACTGGTAAAACACTGCTAAATAGGTCGGTCGAAGTCACATAAGAACACCTTGAAAACAAAAAGTTTCCAGACCCCAACCAGACCTACTTATATGGGCAGCACTGGTAACACACCGCTACAATAGGCCGGTCGAAGTCACAAAGGAGTACTTTGAATACAAAAAGTTTCCAGACCCCGACCCGACCTCCTCATATGGGCAGCACTAGTAACATACTGCTACAATAGGCCGGTCGAAGTCACTCAGCAGCACTTTGAAAACAAAAAGTTTCCAGACCCCGACCAGACCTACTTATATGGGCAGCACTGGTAACACACTGCTTAATAGGCCGGTCGAAGTCACATAGAAGCAATTTGAAAACAAAAAGTTTCCAGACCGCAACCAGTCCTCCTTATGTATATGGGAAACAGTGGTAACACACCGCTACAATAGAACTGTCGAAGTCAAATAGGAGCACTTTGAAAGCAAAAAGTTTCCAGACCACGACCAGACCTACTTATGTATATGGGAAACACTGGTAAAACACTGCTACAATAGACCGGTCGAAGTCACATAGGAGCACTTTGAAAACAAAACGTTTCCAGACCCCAACCAGACCTACAAATGTATATGGGAAACACTGGTAACACACTGCTACAATAGGCCGGTCGAAGTCACATAGGAGCACTTTGATAACAAAAAGTTTCCAGACCCCGACCAGGCCTACTTATATGGGCAGCACTGGTAACACACTGCTAAATAAGCCGGTCGAAGTCACTTAGGAGCACTTTGAAAACAAAAAGTTTCCAGACCCCGACCAGACCTACTTATATGGGCAGCACTGGTAACACACTGCTTAATAGGCCGGTCGAAGTCACAAGGGAGCACTTTGAAAACAAAACGTTTCCAGACCCCGACCAGACTTACTTATGTATATGGGAAGCACTGGTAACACACTGCTAAATAGGCCGGTCGAAGTCACTTAGGAGCACTTTGAAAACAAAAAGTTTCCAGACCCCGACCAGACCTACTTATATGGGCATCACTGGTAACACACTGCTTAATAGGCCGGTCGAAGTCACATAGGAGCACTTTGAAAACAAAACGTTTCCAGACCCCGACCAGACTTACTTATATGGGCAGCACTGGTAACACACCGCTACAATAGGCCGGTCGAAGTCACAAAGGAGTACTTTGAATACAAAAAGTTTCCAGACCCCGACCCGACCTACTCATATGGGCAGCACTAGTAACATACTGCTACAATAGGCCGGTCGAAGTCACACAGGAACAATTTGAAAACAAAAAGTTTATAGACCCCAACTAGACCTATTTATATGGGCAGCACTGGTACCACACTGCTTAATAGGTCGGTCGAAGTCACATAGAAGCAATTTGAAAACAAAAAGTTTCCAGACGCCGACCAGACCTCCTTATGTATATGGGTAACACTGGTAACACACTGCTACAATAGGCCGGTCGAAGTCACATAGGAGCACTTTGATAACGAAAAGTTTCCAGACCCCGACCAGACCTACTTATATGGGCAGCACTGGTAACACACTGCTACAATAAACCGGTCGAAGTCACATAGGGGTACTTTGAAAACAAAAAGTTTCCAAACCCTAACTTGACCTACTTATATGGGCAGCACTTGTAACACACTGCTAAATAGGCCGGTCGAAGTCACATAGAAGCACTTTGAAAACAAAAAGTTTCCAGACCCCGACCAGACCTCCTTATATGGGCAGCAATGGTAACACACTGCTTAATAGGCCGGTCGAAGTCAAATAGAAGAATTTTGAAAACAAAAAGTTTCCAGACCCCGACCAGGCCTACTTATATGGGCAGCACTGGTAACACACTGCTAAATAGGCCGGTCGAAGTCACTTTGGAGCACTTTGAAAACAAAAAGTTTCCAGACCCCGACCAGACCTACTTATATGGGCAGCACTGGTAACACACTGCTTAATAGGCCGGTCGAAGTCACATATGAGCACTTTGAAAACAAAAAGTTTCCAGACCCCAACCATACCTCCTTTTGTATATGGGTAACACTGGTAACACACTGCTAAATAGGCCGGTCGAAGTCACATAGGAACACTTTGATAACAAAAAGTTTCCAGACCCCGACCAGGCCTACTTATATGGGCAGCACTGGTAACACACTGCTAAATAGGCCGGTCGAAGTCACTTAGGAGCACTTTGAAAACAAAACATTTCCAGACCCCGACCCGACCTACTCATATGGGCAGCACTAGTAACATACTGCTACAATAGGCCGGTCGAAGTCACACAGGAACAATTTGAAAACAAAAAGTTTATAGACCCCAACTAGACCTATTTATATGGGCAGCACTGGTACCACACTTCTTAATAGGTCGGTCGAAATCACATAGAAGGAATTTGAAAACAAAAAGTTTCCAGACGCCGACCAGACATACTTATTTGGGCAGCACTGATCACACACTTATACAATAGGCCGGTAGAAGTCACATAGGAACACTTTGAAAACAAAAAGTTTCCAAACCCTTACCAGACCTACTTATATGGGCAGCACTTGTAACACACTGCTAAAAAGGCCGGTCGAAGTCACATAGAAGCACTTTGAAAACAAAAAGTTTCCAGACCCCGACCAGACCTACTTATATGGGCAGCACTGGTAACACACTGCTACAATAAACCGGTCGAAGTCACATAGGGGTACTTTGAAAACAAAAAGTTTCCAGACCCCGACCAGACCTACTTATATGGGCAGCAATGGTAACACACTGCATAATAGGCCGGTCGAAGTCACATAGAAGAATTTGAAAAACAAGAAGTTTCCAGACTCCGACCAGGCCAACTAATATGGGCAGCACTGGTAACACAAGCTAAATAGGCCGGTCGAAGTCACATAGGAGCACTTTGAAAACAAAAAGTTTCCAGACCCCGACCAGACCTACTTATATGGGCAGCACTGGTATCACACTGCTTAATAGGCCGGTCGAAGTCACATAGAAGCAATTTGAAAACAAAAAGTTTCCAGACCGCAACCAGTCCTCCTTATGTATATGGGAAACAGTGGTAACACACCGCTACAATAGAACTGTCGAAGTCAAATAGGAGCACTTTGAAAACAAAAAGTTTCCAGACCCCGACCAGACCTCCTTATGTATATGGGAAACACTGGTAAATCACTGCTAAAATAGACTGGTCGAAGTCACATAGGAGCACTTTGAAAACAAAACGTTTCCAGACCCCGACCAGACCTTCTAATGTATATGGGAAACACTGGTAACACACTGCTAAATAGGGCGGTCGAAGTCACATAGGAACACCTTGAAAACAAAAAGCTTATAGACCCCGACTAGACCTATTCATATGGGCAGCACTGGTACCACACTGCTTAATAGGCCGGTCGAAGTCACATATGAGCACTTTGAAAACAAAAAGTTTCCAGACCCCAACCAGACCTCCTTATGTATATGGGTAACACTAGTAACATACTGCTACAATAGGCCAGTCGAAGTCACACAGGAACACTTTGAAAACAAAAAGTTTCCAAACCCCGAACAGACCTACTTTAATGGGCAGCACTGGTAACACACTGCAACAATTGACCAATCGAAGTCACTTAGGAGCACTTTGAAAACAAAAAGTTTCCAGACCCCGACCAGACCTACTTATATGGGCAGCACTGGTAACACACTGCTTAATAGGCCGGTCGAAGTCACATAGGAGCACTTTGAAAACAAAACGTTTCCAGACCCCGACCAGACTTACTTATGTATATGGGAAACACTGATAACACACTGCAACAATGGACCGGTCGAAGACACATTGGAACACTTTGAAAACAACATTTTCCAGACCCCGACCAGACCTCCTTATATGGGCAGCAATGGTAACACACTGCAAAATAGGCCGGTCGAAGTCACATAGAAGAATTTTGAAAACAAAAAGTTTCCAGACCCCGACCAGGCCAACTAATATGGGCAGCACTGGTAACACATGCTAAATAGGCCGGTCGAAGTCACATAGGAGCTCTTTGAAAACAAAAAGTTTCCAGACCCCGACCAGACCTACTTATATGGGCAGCACTGGTAATACACTGCTTAATAGGCCGGTCGAAGTCACATAGGAGCACTTTGATAACAAAAAGTTTCCAAACCCCGACCAGACCTACATTAATGGGCAGCACTGGTAACACACATCAACAATGGACCGGTCGAAGACACATTGGAACACTTTGAAAACAAAAAGTTTCCAGACCCCGACCAGACCTACTTATATGGGCAGCACTGGTAACACACTGCTAGTTAGGCCGGTCGAAGTCACATAGGAGCACTTTGAAAACAAAAAGTTTCCACACCCCGACCAGGCCTACTTATATGGGCAGCACTGGTAACACACTACTAAATAGGCCGGCCGAAGTCACATTGGAGCACTTTGAAAACAAAAAGTTTCCAGACCCCGATCAGACCTACTTATATGGGCAGCACTGGTAACACACTGCTACAATAGACCGGTCGAAGTCACATTGAAACGCTTTGAAAACAAAAAGTTTCCAGACCCCGACCAGGCCAACTAATATGGGCAGCACTGGTAACACACTGCTAGTTAGGCCGGTCGAAGTCACATAGGAGCACTTTGAAAACAAAAAGTTTCCAGACCCCGACCAGACCTACTTATATGGGCAGCACTGGTAACACACTGCTAGTTAGGCCGGTCGAAGTCACATAGGAGCACTTTGAAAACAAAAAGTTTCCACACCCCGACCAGGCCTACTTATATGGGCAGCACTGGTAACACACTACTAAATAGGCCGGTCGAAGTCACTTTGGAGCACTTTGAAAACAAAAAGTTTCCAGACCCCGACCAGGCCTACTTATATGGGCAGCACTGGTAACACACTGCTACAATAGACCGGTCGAAGTCACATAGAAAACGTATCCAGACCCCGACCAGACCTACTAATGTATATGGAAAACACTGCAAAAAAGGCCGGTTGAAGTCACATAGAAGAATTTTGAAAACAAAAAGTTTCCAGACCCCAACCAGACCTCCTTATGTATATGGGTAATACTGGTAACACACTGCTACAATAGGCCGGTCGAAGTCACTTAGGAGCACTTTGATAACAAAAAGTTTCCAGACCCCGACTAGACCTATTTATATGGGCAGCACTGGTAACACACTGCTAAATAGGACGGTCGAAGTCACATAGGAGCACTTTGAAAACAAAAAGTTTCTAGACCCCGACCAGACCTTCTTATATCGGCAGCACTGGTAACACACTGCTACAATAGACCGGTCGAAGTCACATAGAAACACTTTGACAACAAAAAGTTTCCAGACCCCGACTATACCTAATTATATGGGCAGCAATGGTAACATACAGCTACACTAGGCCGGTCGAAGTCACATAGAAGCACTTTGAAAACAAAAAGTTCCCAGACCCCGACCAGACCTACTTATATGGGCAGCAATGGTAACATACAGCTACAATAGGCCGGTCGAAGTCACCAGCAGCACTGGTAAATTGCTATAACAGGCCGGTCGAAATCACAAAGGAACCCTTTGAAAACAAATAGTTTAAAGACCCCGACCAGACCTACTTATATGGGCAGCACTGGTAGCACACTGCTAAATAGGCCGGTCGAAGTCACTTAGGAGCACTTTGAAAACAAAAAGTTTCCAGACCCCGACCAGACCTACTTATATGGGCAGCACTGGTAACACACCGCTACAATAGGCCGGTCGAAGTCACAAAGGAGTACTTTGAATACAAAAAGTTTCCAGACCTCGACCCGACCTACTCATATGGGCAGCACTAGTAACATACTGCTACAATAGGCCGGTCGAAGTCACACAGGAACAATTTGAAAACAAAAAGTTTATAGACCCCAACTAGACTTATTTATATGGGCAGCACTGGTACCACACTGCTTAATAGGCCGGTCGAAGTCACATAGAAGCAATTTGAAAACAAAAAGTTTCCAGACGCGACCAGACATACTTATATGGGCAGCACTGGTAACAC
The DNA here is from genome assembly GCA_963583835.1 of Drosophila immigrans. NCBI lineage: Eukaryota > Metazoa > Arthropoda > Insecta > Diptera > Drosophilidae > Drosophila > Drosophila immigrans. Next base: position 33,614,240 of record OY757142.1, read on the forward strand.
ACTGCTTAATAGGCCGGTCGAAGTCACATAGGAGCACTTTGATAACAAAAAGTTTCCAGACCCCGACCAGACCTACTAATGTATATGGGAAACACTGCTAAATAGGCCGGTAGAAGTCACATTGGAACACCTTGAAAACAAAAAGATTCCAGACCCCGACCCGACCTTCTCATATGGGCAGCACTAGTAACATACTGCTACAATAGGCCAGTCGAAGTTACACAGGAACACTTTAAAAACAAAAAGTTTCCAGACCCCGACCAGACTTACTTATGCGGCCAGCACTGGTAACACACTGCTAAATAGGACGGTCGAAGTCACATAGGAGCACTTTGAAAACAAAAAGTTTCCAGACCCCGACCAGACCTCCTTATGTATATGGGAAACACTGCTAACACACTGCTACAATAGACCGGTCGAAGTCACATAGGAGCACTTTGAAAAGAAAACGTTTCCAGACCCCGACCAGACCTACTAATGTATATGGGAAACACTGCTAAATAGGCCGGTCGAAGTCACATAGGAACACCTTGAAAACAAAAAGTTTTCAGACCCCGACCCGACCTACTCATATGGGCAGCACTAGTAACATATTGCTACAATAGGCCGGTCGAAGTCACACAGGAACACTTTGAAAACAAAAAGTTTATAGACCCCGACAAGACCTATTCATATGGGCAGAACTGGTACCACACTGCTTAATAGGCCGGTCGAAGTCACATAGGAGCACTTTGGAAACAAATCGTTTCCAGCCCACGACCAGACTTACTTATATATATGGGAAACACTGGTAACACACTGCTACAATAGACCGGTCGAAGTCACATAGGAGCACTTTGAAAATAAAACGTTTCCAGACCCCGACCAGACCTACTTCTATGGGCAGCAATGGGAACACACTGCAAAAAAGGCCGGTTGAAGTCACAAAGAAGAATTTTGAAAACAAAAAGTTTCCAGACCCCGACCAGGCCTACTTATATGGGCAGCACTGGTAACACACTGCTAAATAGGTCGAAGTCACTTAAGAGCACTTTGAAAACAAAAAGTTTCCAGACCCCGACCAGACCTACTTATATGGGCAGCACTGGTAACACACTGCTACACTAGGCCGATCAAAGTCACATATGAGCACTTTAAAAGCAAAAAATTTTAATGACCCCGACCAGACCTACTTATATGGGCAGCAATGTTAACATACTGTTACAATAGTCCGGTCGAAGTCACATAGAAGCACTTTGAAAAGAAAACGTTTCCAGACCCCGACCAGACCAACTTATATGGGCAGCACTGGTAACACACTGCTACAATAAACCGGTCGAAGTCACTTAGGGGTACTTTGACAAGAAAAGGTTTCCAGACCCCGACCAGACCTACTTCTATGGGCAGCAATTTGAACACACTGCAAAAAAGGCCGGTTGAAGTCACATAGAAGAATTTTGAAAACAAAAAAGTTTCCAGACCCCGACCAGGCCTACATATATGGGTAGCACTGGTAACACACTGCTAAATAAGTCGAAGTCACTTAAGAGCACTTTGAAAACAAAAAGTTTCCAGACCCCGACCAGACCTACTTAGATGGGCAGCACTGGTAACACACTGCTACAGTAGGCCGATCAAAGTCACATATTAGCACTTTGAAAACAAAAAGTTTCCAGACCCCAACCAGACCTCCTTATGTATATGGGTAACACTGGTAGCACACTGCTACAATAGGCCGGTCGAAGTCACATAGGAGCACTTTGATAACAAAAAGTTTCCAGACCCCGAACAGATCTACTTATATGGGCAGCACTGGTAACACACTGCTAAATAAGCCGGTCGAAGTCACATAGGAGCACTTTGAAAACAAAAAGTTTCTA